>CAXARB010000328.1:0-407000 GCA_963971165.1 Philopedon plagiatum
AAAAAAACCGACTTTATATGATTTCATCAAAGTTTTCTGTTTCTATCTTATTTTTGTATATTGAATTTCGCTTTATTGTTTACTTAAAAAAATCTTCATTTAAAAAAAAATACATAGGTAGGTACTTAATATTTTCTTTTAATGTTATTTTAATTCCAGCTTTTATGTAAAACAATAATACATTTACAGTTCTAAGTACACACTCCTCAAGAAAGGTACCACACAGTTGTTTATTCAGTAAGTATAGGTAAAATTTGTATACAGATTTTAAGAAAAACGTTCTGTAAACATGTATTGGAAAACGATTTGTTTTCCAGATACAGGGTGTCAAAAAATCAGTAATTATTAGTATCTGTAAAAAATATACATACTATGTTAGGAATAATAGAGACCAAGCTTTAAGGTAATTAGATTTCCAAAGGTAAACTAGTTACTAATAACAAAAAATACTACAGTACGCCATTGCTTTAATAAACTATTGTATATTTTTTTGATTAAGTAGGTATTTAAAAGTGTAACTTTTTTTGTTATTTTCGTATTTCGCTTTGTTTGAGAAGTATTTTTAGTGGAAGTGACACAATAAACAACTTCATATTTTCTTATTACTTTCAAATTTTTACCAGTTTTCATAAAATTCTATAAGTTTGGCAGAAACAGAACAAAACTACTACTGTTGCATATAACTGAATAACTTAAAAACTACGGTGTATGTTTATATATAACAGGCCCGTACTCTAAAGGAACTATTTAACAAAGGAAGGTTATTGATCGTTATAAAGGACTGTGAATAGCTGGGAATTCCGCAGGTCCATTTGGTCATTAAATAAGTTTATATTATGCTTATAAATTTCCCTGGAATAATCCACGTTTGCAAAGCTTTATTATGATGATCAGCAAACTGAAGGGTCAGAATGCCTTAAACTCAGTGGCGGCTGGTGAATTTTCAAAGTTGTATATCTCTGTTCCTACTTACAGGGCCCGAACCAAATTTGGGGGTTTTAATAGTGAGGCCCCTGGGAATGTTTTGGTAAATAAAAAAAAACATTTTGTAATTTGCGAAAAAAAGGTTAAATTTTTGGTGTGCCCCTCCTGGGAAAAAAATGAGAACGTCTAGGTATTTTATTTATTCTTTTTTCTAAACAAATTTTATATCATTTTGTCGATAGTTTTTAAATTTTGAGAGAACAACTTCATATTTTCTTATTACTTTCAAATTTTTACCAGTTTTCATAAAATTCTATAAGTTTGGCAGAAACAGAACAAAACTACTACTGTTGCATATAACTGAATAACTTAAAAACTACGGTGTATGTTTATATATAACAGGCCCGTACTCTAAAGGAACTATTTAACAAAGGAAGGTTATTGATCGTTATAAAGGACTGTGAATAGCTGGGAATTCCGCAGGTCCATTTGGTCATTTAATAAGTTTATATTATGCTTATAAATTTCCCTGGAATAACCCACGTTTGCAAAGCTTTATTATGATGATCAGCAAACTGAAGGGTCAGAATGTCTTAAACTCAGTGGCGGCTGGTGAATTTTCAAAGTTGTATATCTCTGTTCCTACTTACAGGGCCCGAACCAAATTTGGGGGTTTTAATAGTGAGGCCCCTGGGAATGTTTTGGTAAATAAAAAAAACATTTTGTAATTTGCGAAAAAAGGTTAAATTTTTGGTGTGCCCCTCCTGGGAAAAAAATGAGAACGTCTAGGTATTTTATTTATTCTTTTTTCTAAACAAATTTTATATCATTTTGTCGATAGTTTTTAAATTTTGAGAGAAAAAAATGTGTTAGTAGAAAGTTATGGTCATTTGAATTTTTTTAAGCCTAAAATAAAATTTAAGAAAAAATTCAAATGACTACATCTTCCTACTAACACATTTTTTTCTCTCAAAATTTAAAAACTGTCGACAAAATGATGTAAAATTTGTTTAGAAAAAATAATAAATAAAATACCTAGACGTGTTAATGTTTTTCTTAGGAGGGGCACACCAAAAATTCAACTTTTTTTCGCAAATTACAAAATGTTTCTTTTTCTTTACCAAAACATTCCCAGTGGGCTCACTATTAAAACCCCTAAATTTGGTACGGGTCCTGTAAGTAGGAACAGAGATATACAACTTTGAAATTTCACCAGCCGCCACTGCTTAAACTCCCAAAAATGCTGGGTGACAACGTTACCTTAATATATATTGTATACCATAATGTCATAGTGCAGAGGTTAGTATATTTCTATAGTACACATAGTATAGGGGATGAAGAGAGAAAAACTTATACAGTGTTTAAACCTGTGCCGGAAATCTCTCTTACTTACTCTATTTAAGGACCATGGAAAATGCTGCAGCTATTGAAACATTCCTCGAATGCAGTACTTGATACTAAGTTGTATGATGCACAGAAACATCACAAAACAAAAGCAATTTCCCTTGAAATGGAATTCATATTGATATAATATAGGAGAGTAAAATAATTATTAAGTAAAAAAAAATCACAAAAACATTTACCCCGAAATAAAATTATTTAACTCACGGCTTTTAATAATTGATGTGAATCGAGCCTATTCAATAAAACTGGTATGCTAGATACTTCCGGCAGTTTTTGGGGAGGCGTACCAAGATATTTTTGAACATCACATCGAAACGAGTAAAATTTAGAAAAAAGTTTTCACATGGTTATGGTAAAATTTGACCCCATCTCACACCTTTCAAATAGGTATGCCAGACTCTTTCGGCCAAATAAAGCTGGTAGGCCAATTTTTTTCTGTTTAATTACAAAATTTCCTATCGAAGGTAATATAATTCTTTGAGATTCGTGATAATGGTAAAACATTTTTGCTTAGGTTTGCTTAGGTAATATTTTCGGCTTAATAAATCAACGCGTACCGAGCTCATTTTGTTCGTATGACTGTTAACTATCAATTTACATAAAAAAAAATTTGATTCCGTGATGACGGGCTTTCAGTGTCACCGGCTCCCGGACTATTACGTACGGTATATTAAATTTTTTAATAAACTGGGTTGATTCTGCAGTAGGTTCTTTATGAAACATTTTTTAAATATTTTGTAAATAAAACTCTTTTGCTTTTTAATGTTTCAAGTTTATTAGAGTATGACTATACATATGTTTCGCCTTATTATGGCTTTTTCAAGAGTACTGATGTAGTAATACTAAAGTTAGGAAGGATCGTTTACAAATATATATACCTGATTTTATTACCTAATTGCTTTAAGATTCTTATTTTGATAAATCTTCGGGAGGTCCACGTCATAAAGATGATAAATACTTGTCAATTATTGGGGTGTTCTGGAACTTTTATTGGTCATTTGTACAGGTTGTTAAATTGTTTTTTAAAGATTTTTTAATTTCTAGTTGTTCTAATAGATCTAGCCTTTTGCCATTATTTTCATGGTGAAGTAATTTAATATTATCTAAATTTATAAAATGATTGTTTTCTATACAATGGAAGGACATCCCAGAGTTTTTTATATTGTTTAAAATGGACGTTTTGTGTTCTTTTATTCTTGTTTTCACGCTTCTACCACTTTGGCCTACATATATAGCTCCACAATCGGCACAATTTATTTTGTAAACTCCCGATTTGTCCTAATTTGTCAGTTTTGTCCTTATTGTTTACTAGTAGCTTGCCCAGGTTTAGTTTATTTACACATATAGTTCTACAGCCTAAATTATTTAATCTGTTACAAATATTATTGGTAAATTTAGAGGTATAGTTAATGAATTTAAAGTTGTTATTTTTTGGTGGACTTATACTATAAAATTCCTTTCTTAATAATTTTTTCTGTTTATTTTTTAACATATTATCAATTAGGCTTTCTTTGTATCCGTTTCTTTTTGCTATCTGTTTTATGACACATAGTTCTTTTTGAAAGTTTTCTTTGTTTAGTGGAAAGGTGACTAATCTGTGTATGAAGCTGTGGAATGGAGACAATTTTATTTTCCATGACTGTTTTGATGTGTAATGTAATGTTGTATCTGTGGTTGTTGGTTTCCTATAAATGTCAAATTCTAGGTGGTTATTTATTTTTTTAATATTGATATCTAAGAAGTTTATTTCGTTGTTAACCCCTTTCTCCATTGCGAATTCAATATTTTTATGTAGTGAATTTATAAGGTCCAAAAACTGATCTAAATTTCTATCTGTGCCATCCCAAATGCAAAAAACATCATCTACGTATCTGTTCCAATAGAAAACATTTTTGACGAGAGGATTATCAGAACTAAAGATAGACTTTTCTAAGTTTGCCATAAATATTTCTGACAATAAAGGGGGTCCACCTTTTTAAGTTATTGAAAATTGATTATTAAATTTTTAAATTATTATCATCCGGAAAGGTATGACCTGTCTCTAGACAATGTTTGGCGAAGTTTGAATTTTCTTTGTTCTTTGAATGAATAGATTTTATTAGGGTGTTTTCAGTGTGATTTGGTTCAGGTTTGGGTGTGTTCTGCAGGACTTTTGGTTCCATTGGTTAGATTTCAACCTGGCATATGGGTTAGTGACAATTCTACTTCACATACTAAAGTTTCTGTTACGTTAACTTAAAAACTTATAAACATGGAGGTACCACATAACAGTACTTTAGTACCCTTTGACGACACTAACATGTTCCCCAACATCCCAAATTCAGACTGTATTAACATAATCAAAAACACACTAACAATAAAAAACGTAAATCCTGTCATAAAAAACGAAATGATTACTCTTTTTGACCTCAGCATGAAGGAAAACTATTTCCAGTATGATAAAAATTTTTATAAATAAAAAGATTGCTTAGCAATGGGTTCATCACTAAGTCCTCTTCTAGCTGAAATCTTCATGTCTAATTTGGAAGAAACTTTCTTAAAAACTGAATACGCAGAAAATATAAGTTTCTGGTACAGATATGTAGATGACATTTTAGTATGTTTTACCGGTAATGATGCGGATTTACAACTAACTCTAAACACCTAAACAGTCTACATCATAAAATTAAGTTCACAATGGAAAAGGAAAAAAACCACAAAATTAATTTTCTGGATATTACATAACAAAACATAACAAAAAAGGACAAATAATTCTCATTTGATATTTATAGAAAACCCACGTTTACAGACACAACAATTCCTAATCACTCAATACATCCCACTTCCCACAAAACGGCAGCTTATGATATGTCTAAGATACATAGAGCTTTCGCAATCCCTTTAAACGAAGACAGCCGTAAAAATGAATTAAATAATATAATTAAAATAGCCAAAAACAACGGGTTTAACTCAACCACAATAAATACATTAATAAACAAAAACAAATAACTATTAACCAAATATACCCACGTATAAAAACCAATGAAAAGTTTCAGTATGCTAAAATAACATATTTTGGTCCAATCTCTGATAAAATAGCACACATCATCTCAAAAAATAACAAAAGTAGCTTTTACACCAGCACAAAAAATATCCCAATTACTTTTAAATGCCAAAAGTAAAACATCACCCCTTAAAAATTCAGGACTTTATAGACTAAGTTGTAATGAGTGCAGTAGCTCGTATATAGGCCAAACCGGGAGAAATTTTAGCGTTAGATTTAATGAACATAAAACATCTTTCTGGTTAAACAAAGAAAATTCAAACTTCGCCAAACACTGTTTAGAGACAGGTCATACCTTTCCAGACGAGAATAATTTAAAAATTTTGTATACAGTTCCTAAAGGAAAAAAGCTTTATATTCTAGAATTGAAATTTCTAAGCATAACAGAAACCCTAATATTAAATGACCAAATAGACCTGTGGAATTTTCAGCTATTCACAGTCCTTTATAACGATCAATAACCTTCCTTTGTTAAATAGTTCATAAACACCGGTCGCAGATCTATAGAAATTCTAAAAATAACCCTACAGTGTTGACACATTGCAAGATGGCAAAGGACGCTTGGTAATCCTCGGGCTGAAAGTAGAATATACCATTAAATAATATACTGAAGTTGAACCAACTGCCCCTGTCGGTCGATCCGTTGTACTAATAATATACTAATAATATATAAAAGTTTACTATTTTCCTGGCGTCCGAAACAAAATTTTAGATTTCAAATATCTGAAGTACTATATGCACGTGGGTATAGTTTCTATGGCAATACAACAGAGCGTCCGTATACGGACGCTCTGTTGGAACCGGACGCTTGGAAGATAGCAAATCGTTAATGTACGGACGCTCGGAGTGTAGTAGGATAAATATATATATATATATATATATATATATATATATATATATATATATATATATATATATATATATATATATACATATATATATATATATATATATATATATATATATATATATATATATATATATATATATATATATATATGTTATATCCCAAATATCCTATGTAATATTAAGAATTATTCTAAGTCGCTTATCTGTAACAGGATGCAGGTGTTTATCAAAATATCAAGTTTCACGTTATCTCAAATTCTTGCTGACCCATATGGGAACGAATGCAGTATTGCGACATATTGTGCAATATTACGAGACTTTTCTAGAAACTCTATTACGATAACAAAAGAATATAAATACCTCCATCTGAAAGCGTTGGATCAGTTTAGACAAATTAGACCGCTTGTAAAGTTAAAACTTTGAAAGTCCGAAAACCAAACAAATGTATTTGTTAGTCGTGTAAATAAATAAAGTGTTTTTTAAAAAGAAGTTTTTGTCGGCCACGATCTAACAAATTGGCGCAGTCGTGGTAGGATTGTTCTGATCGTCAAACGGTTGTTCGGTTCCTGAGCACCAAAACGCGAGTGAATTTCAATTCTTTACAGAACGAATTTACCTCCAAGTGACTATCAAATCCTAGTGATATCAAACACAACTTTCAACTGCAACAAGAAGAAAATTGCTACAACGGAAATCAAGAAATTTCCAAAGGTCCAAAGAGATCAGCAACTCAAAAAGAGTTCATCAAGGGACACAAGAGCCCACAAAACAAAACAAACAAACCCTGATCGACGAACTGCTTCGTAGAACAAGTGGCCTGCGGGCAAGATCTAACTACCTAGTGGTCATCGAATTCCCAGCTGTAGTTGACGCTGAAACCAAACGTCGTGTGGATTAGGAGCACGTAGTGGAACCCCTGGCACGTCGCAGCACCAACACCACGTGTGGATTAGGAGCACCTAGTGGAACCCCTGGCACGTTGGACAGCTGATTCCCTCAAACACCTCATCGAAGCCAAGAATGTTTCTTCAATTAATGTAAGTCGTTGATAAATTGTCATATTGTTGATTTACAAATTGATTTGAATCATTCTCGCTAACTCGAATAATTTGAATTTCTCACTCTAACTTGTCTAAACTCACCGAACATTTTAGTAACAAATACGTAACCAATAAAAAAACAATCATGGCTCAAAATGAAGAGAACCAAAATCAAAATCAAAATGCTGGTGACATTGAACCCTATAAATTATCTGAAATTTTTTCTCTCGTACCAGAATACGACGGAGATCAAATTTCTCTAAACACCTTTATTAACGCATGTAACAGAGCCGATGATATGTGTACCCGCGACCAAAAAATTTTACTAGTTATTAAAATCAAAAATCAATTGCGCGGAAAAGCTGCTCAATTAATAAACTCTAGAGAGATAAATAGGTGGGATGACATTTCCCAACTACTAACTGTTCATTTTGGAGATCCAAGAGATCTAACTTCTTTAATTCAAGATTTGCAACGTATGCATCAACTGTCAAATGAGAACCCTTTAACTTTTGCTGCTCGATTACAAACGCACAATGCAAAAATGCATTCCGCTGTTATCAAACAAATTTTGACGCACGCTCAAAAAAATGCACAAATATTACTAATTGATAATATGTGTTTAAATACTCTCTTGACAGGATTAGAACAAAGATTAGGTCAAATTATTAGGGCAGGAAATCCCAATACGATGCTAGACGCTATAAATAGAATAAAACGAGAACTACAACTGTCTTACTTCGAAACACAGAAATTTCAAAAAATACAAAAACCCCAAATCTCAAATCCGAAATTTTGTTCATTCTGCAAAAAGAACGGACACAATGTAAATGAATGTAGAATGAAACAGACGCAAAGGACGCAGTCCGTACCCCAATATAATCGTACATTCCAACCTATGTACATGCCGAATCAAGACAGGACGCAGTCCGCATACCCTCAAAACAGTCAGTACAGGACGCAGTCCGCATACCCCCAAAATACTCAATTTAGGACACAGTCCGCATACCCCCAAAACAATCAACAAAGGACGCAGTCCGCAAACCCCCAAAACAACACACGACCAAATTTCCAACCCGCGTCATCAAGTCAAAATCAAACAAGATTTCAAAATTTTCAACAAAGACCCAGTACGGTCTTTATGCGACCCAATCAACAGAAAACACATCACATAAACACAAACAAAAATGAATTTAACCCTGATTTTGTCGAAATCCCAAATTTTGACGCAAATTACGAATCTCGAGACGAGTATTATCACGAAAAAGAATACTACGATGATGAATATCACGATGATTATTCCGATAATGATAATTTTCGTTCCGACTCAGAAAACTACACGCAATACAACGAAACTCAAGATTTTTCTCAGTGTAACAACACTAATCGTTTTTCTCTGTGTAGCGGCAATGAAAATTTTTCTCAAACAAACGTAAATTTTCAGAACGAAGCCTCGGGAATGTCAGAACTGACAGATCAGTTCCAAACAATGACGGTTCAAGAAAATTTCAACCCCAACCCCAATTTTTTAGAACAAAGTTTTCTTTAAATACTGTTTCATCTCAAAACCTTTATTACATTTTTGATAAAACAAAAACCTTTAAATTATTAATAGATACCGGCGCAGGAATTTCAATTTTTAAACCCAAAACATGTGAAAATTTTAAAGCAAGAACCCCTGAAAACTTATTAGTCAAAGGCATTACTAATGAAAATGTTTTAATTACCCAATCAACATTAATTCCTTTCGTTGATAACGACCCACACAAAGTCTTTATTTACAACCTTGACATTGAATTTGACGGTCTACTCGGATCAGATTTCCTAGAACACTATCATTGCGTTGTAGATTTAAAAAATAAACAGCTTACTACAAACTTTAAAATAATACCCATGTACAAAGTGGACGGAATTAACGAAAATACGGCGATAGAAAATATAGCAAATTTTAAGAATACTATAAATATTGAACCACGTACAGAAAAAATTTGTAAATTAAGAACAAATAAATTGAAAAATACCGAAGCAATCTTATTAGCCCAATGCATTGAAAAAGTTCGTTTACCAAACGCCATAGTCAAAATAAATGAAAGAGGAGAATTTTTGACATCAGTTTTAAACATAAATATGATTCCCAAAACAGTTAGTTTTTGCAATTTAACTTTCGAACCTCTTATTAAGGAAAGTACTTCAGTTCAAAACTTCAATAAGGAAGATACTACATATCCACAAGTAATCAACAGGGAAGAAGAGATAATAACCCAATTACGAACAGAACCCATGAACGACGAAGAAAGGGGATTGATTTCTCAAGTTTGTCTAGAATTTTCTGATATATTTTACTTAGAAGGAGATTCACTGACTTTTACTAGTGAAATCAAGCATTCAATCAAAACAAAAGACTCCAGGCCAATCCATACTAAGTCCTACAGATATCCACATGTCCATAAAGAAGAAGTGAAGACACAAATAAACAAGATGTTAGACCAAGGAATTATCCAGCCTTCAATTTCACCATGGTCAAGTCCAGTATGGGTTGTTCCAAAGAAAATGGACGCATCTGGAAAACAGAAATATAGACTTGTGATAGACTATAGAAAACTAAACGACATTAGTATTGACGACAGGTATCCATTACCAAATATATCTGACCTTTTAGATCAACTAGGACACTGTCAGTACTTTACAACATTAGATTTGGCCTCAGGCTTTCACCAAATAGAAGTCAACCCAGATGACGTAGAAAAAACAGCATTTTCTGTCGATAACGGACACTACGAATTTTTAAGGATGCCTTTCGGGTTAAAGAATGCACCTTCTACATTCCAAAGAGTTATGGATAACATTCTAATGGGTATCCAGAATGAAAAATGTGCAGTCTACATGGATGATATTATAATTTACAGCAGTACTATTCATGAACATATATACAGACTTCGAGAAGTATTTGCCAGACTCAGAAAAGCTAACTTAAAAATACAGCCAGATAAATGTGAATTCTTAAGAAAAGAAGTCGCCTATCTCGGACACCTGATAACAAAAGATGGAGTAAAACCAAATCCAAATAAAGTTACGGCAATTAAAGAATTTCCAATTCCAACTAATACAAAAGAAGTAAAATCATTTTTAGGACTTTCCGGATATTACAGAAGATTTATTCCAGATTATGCCAAAGTATCAAAACCATTGACTACATTACTAAAGAAAGATACTCCTTTTGTTTTTGATTCACACTGTCAAAAATCATTTGATACATTAAAAGATTATCTAACCAAAGAACCTATTCTTATCTACCCAAACTTTGAGGAACCTTTTGTCCTAACTACGGATGCATCTATGTTTGCAATAGGAGCAATTTTGTCTCAAGGTCCAATTGGAAAAGACTTACCAATAGCTTTCGCATCCAGAACACTATGTCCAGCCGAAACCAAATATAGTGTTATTGAAAGAGAACTATTAGCAATTGTCTGGGCAGTAAAACACTTCAGACCATATTTGTATGGAAGAAAATTTAAACTCGTAACAGACCATAGACCATTGACATGGTTATTCTCAATAAAAGATCCAGGCTCAAGACTTGCCAGATGGAGACTCAAATTGGAAGAATATGACTATGAAATCCTGTATAAACCTGGAAGAATAAACAAGAATGCTGACGCCTTAAGCAGAATTAAAATTAACCATTTTAAACAAGTTACTGCATTTAATAAGAAAACTCAGGAAGAACCAGAATCCTCTTCCACAGAAATAGACGAAAATGAAACTCAACTAATGTCACCTCAAACTATGGAAAACGAATTTAAAAGATTTTGGGAACTATACCACGTAAAATCTTTAATCGACTACTCAAAGATTAGATATACAAATGATCAACTCCTGGATAAAGACCACAGGAATATAATAATTATTTTTCAACAAAATAAACTAACAGATTTACACTATAAGATTATAGAAGATTTCCATGAGGAACACCCAAGTTTTGACGATGACAAAATAAATATTTTGAATTCTAAAACCTCAAATAAAAGAAAATATTATCTCATAACCTTACCCTTCGTAATGGAAGATGCTATAGCTATACTATTTAAAGCCTTAGTTAGTTCACAACATGAGATAGATGAATCAAAAACATATTATGTAGAAAACAATGTTGACCTACCATTTTTAGAAATGCTATGTTTTATTTTTGCTGACAAAGATTTAAAAATTGTTATTTGTCAAAATATTGTAACCACTCCACAACAGGATGAAATCCCAATAATCATGGATCAATATCACTCTGGAAAAAGGAACTTTCACAGAGGAGTTAATGAAACAATAAGAAGACTTAAAGAAAAATACAACTGGACAGGACTCAGCAAAGATGTTGAGAATTTTATAAAGAAATGTGAAATCTGCCAGAAAAATAAAGTTATGAGGAAAAACATGGATAACCCACTAGTTATTACAGAAACACCAAAAACCGCATTTGAAAGAATAAATATTGACATTCTAGAAATTCCAGAAAGAAACCATATCCTAACTATAAGAGACGAACTCACTAAATTTATTCAAGCATACCCACTAATGGACAAAACCTCAAAATCCGTAGTAAACACTTTATTACTCTATTTCCAACACTATGGAACACCTTTAAGGATACATTGCGACTTTGGAAGAGAATTTAACAACCAATTAATGAAAGACTTATGTAACCTCTACAACATAAAATTAACATTCTCTAGTGTAAACCACCCCCAATCAAATGGCTCATTGGAAAGATTCCATGCCACTCTTTTAGAAATGATACGAGTAATGACTACTGAAGACCCAAATGAACACCCTTTACAATTATTGCCATATGCTTGTATATGTTACAATAATTCTGTAAATAAGACAACTGGATTTACACCATATGAATTAATATTTGGACATACATCTACCAGACCTCCAGAAACCCTTTACAACGAAAAGGAACTTGTTTCAAAATATATAAGAGACCTAAATGCCAGAATTAAACACTACTATGACCTTGCCAGGCAAAGAACAATACAATCAAAAGAAAAAGCTAAAAGAAGATTCGACGAACACGTAAAAAGAGATAATGCAGATTACAAAGTCGGTGATAAAGTTTATGTAAAGGAATCACAAATTAAAGGAAAACTCGCTAACAAATTTAATGGTCCTTTTATAATCAAAGAAATTCATCTAAATTCAGCAACACTAGAAAATTTACAAACGAAACAAACAACTAAAGTCAATTACGATAGACTAAAACCATACTATGATGACGTAATAATTAAACCAGATGATAAAAACGCTATAGAAGAAAATACTGATTAAAATTTTTTCATTTCAGATTTTTAATTATGCTCTCCAATACGCTTGCTCTATCAAGACAAAGAAATGATAGTTATCGCTATACACTCAGACCTATCGAAAATAATGTCGGATTATACTTTCAAAGAGAAACTAAACTAAAAGTCTCTAATGATAAATGGACACTTCTAGTCTACAAAGACACAAGAAGACTAAAAGAATTATATGATAGTAATAACAACATTTTACAAAGCCTAAAAACTATGCTAAATAGTAACAATAACTACATGAAAAATGTGTATGTCGATTTAAAAACACACATCAGTTTGCTTGGACAAATATCCAAAGATATAGAAGATAAATTTGAAGAACTGGAACTAGATGTTTCAACAAGACCAAGAAGAAGACGTGGCTTAATCAACGCTGCAGGAAGCATTTGGAAATTTATTACTGGAAACTTAGACTCTTCAGACGGAGAATATTACAATAACTGTATAAATAAAATTGAGAAAGACGAACATGAACTCGAAACTCTAATGAAAAAGCAAATAATGGTAACAACTTCAGTGATCAAGAGCTTTAATGAAACTTTACGAAAACTTCAAATCGACGAAGAAACTTTCAACAAAAACCTAAAGAACATAGAAAAAAACATTCTCGATATATGGGATGAAGTTGAACTATTAGAAAGTAAGCTACGCCTTATAACTGTTTGTCAACATTTAACGGAATCTTATTCTTTCATAGAAGAACAATTAAATGACATCTTAAACGCTGTCACTTTCGCCAGACTAAATATAATTCACACCTCTATTATTACCCCAAAAGACTTAGTATCCGCATTAGGAAAAGTAGCTCAAAACCTTCAAAAGAATAATTTACCCCTTTCTCCTAGAGAAGCTAAGGTTGCTACCTATTTAGATATCATAGAGTTAGCAGCATTCCAAACAATGGATAAATTAGTATTTGTTTTAGACATTCCTTTAGTTGAACCCGAATTGTACACAGTTTATCGATTATACCCTATTCCAACTAAAGATAATCGAACTAAGCTTCATTATGTTTTACCAACCATTCAAAAATATATAGCGAAAGGTGATGATTCAGATCAGTTTATTCCGTTATCTGATATTGAACATTGTAAAGAAGTAATGATTAATATTAAGCTTTGTAAAAACTTGTATTCATACCCAATTGATTCTAATGCTATTTGTGAAGCGCAACTTCTCAAAACGCAACAATTTAATAGTCTTCCCAAAAACTGCGAAGTAATTTCAATGTACGCACAAGACTACAAGGTACAATTGTTAAAACCAAATATGTGGTTATTGGTAATTACCGATCAAACTCCAATAACAGTTAAATGTGAAAATATTGATCCAAAATCAGAAATAATCGATACTAACACAATTATGACGTTACAACCCGGCTGTTCAGCATTTGTTGGAACTACAAGAGTTCAAGCTTCTATGACGAAAGTTTCAGAATGGCACTATAATTATTCTAATACATTTCAAATACCTTTTAATTGTTGTTCTAATTTGCCAAATAACGCTCATAAAAACTTAGACTTAAAACCACTTAAAATTGGTGAACTAAATCTCGAAGATTTGGAAATTGCTAAACACAAATTGGATCAATATTCTAGAGATATAGACGACCTAATCAATGAACCTTTAATTCAGAAATATACGCCATGGTTCACTTATGTTTCTATAACTTTAATAATACTGGTAATAATTGTATACTTTTTCCGAAAATGTCAAAAACGTAGGCGAATGATTGGAATCAGTATTGATCAATCCAGCCCTCCATATCCACCTTCTCCAAAACCTGGAATATCATTATTAGGAAAAAGACTTTCCAAAATGTTACCGCGAAGACGTCCAAGCATTCGTCTCGGTGAACCAATTGATGAAGGTGAAACCTTCGAAATTATAAATACGAACATAAATAAGAATTGCGCATAAGAATTTGAAAGGAACTATCTATATTATTTCCAATTCATCATGATTCGATTATATTATCATTTCTTTATTATTGTATTTTACGCTTTCCATATATTTTATTATTGCTTATTGTACTTTATTATTATTATACACTGCTTTTAAAAGTTACTGCACTGAATAGCACTAACTTTTTATTATAAGAGGGAGCTGTTATATCCCAAATATCCTATGTAATATTAAGAATTATTCTAAGTCGCTTATCTGTAACAGGATGCAGGTGTTTATCAAAATATCAAGTTTCACGTTATCTCAAATTCTTGCTGACCCATATGGGAACGAATGCAGTATTGCGACATATTGTGCAATATTACGAGACTTTTCTAGAAACTCTATTACGATAACAAAAGAATATAAATACCTCCATCTGAAAGCGTTGGATCAGTTTAGACAAATTAGACCGCTTGTAAAGTTAAAACTTTGAAAGTCCGAAAACCAAACAAATGTATTTGTTAGTCGTGTAAATAAATAAAGTGTTTTTTAAAAAGAAGTTTTTGTCGGCCACGATCTAACATATATATATATATATATATATATATATATATATATATATATATATATATATATATATATATATATATATATATATATATATATATATATATATATATATATGTATATATATATATATATATATATATATATATATATATATATATATATATATATATATATATATATATATATATATATATATACATACCCAATGCATGATACGAAGCCCAGCACATACTACCGGTGAGGGGCAGCCCACTCTAAAATTGCGACTACGGCTGTGTATTCAAGGAATTTATGTTTTAACGTTAAATAAAATGTCTACCTGTGTTAGTATAATAGGTTTATATGAGATGCATTTGTTTCTAGATATCTTCGTTGTTACGAGTCCCGCTACAATGTACGGTTATTAGGAAGCCCAAAAGTATATACCGTATATAACTCCCCAGTTTTAAGAAGCCTGCGGCGTTGCCACAGCATTTTTTAACGTTCTATCGATTTTTGCATATGTTTTAAATGTCTTTAGGATGCTCTTTGATACATTTCCGATTATACGAAGCCCACACATTTTATCATACAAAATATTTGGGGATATATCCGTTTGTTGTATACACTTACTACGTAACAGTCTGAAGGTTGTCGTGCCCGGATTGGCTGGGATGGCCGGCACCCTGTCGTGTGGCCGATAACCAATCAGGCGGGCCGTGCCACGCGCCAACGGAAATAAGTGATTCAGTCTTTACTTTCGGCAAGATGTAAATTATGTCAGTGGTATAAAACCTTATCCAGAGGGAATAGGGAAAAGTTAGATCTTTATTTAAATCTAGGTGGTTTTTTCTCCATTTTTCAACTTAAAACAAACCAGCAATAACTTAATTAACTAAAAGAATAGAAAACAAAACAATTTTAAGCTATGCAACGCAATTCTCTTACACCTTGAATGGACTCCTGGAGCAATGGTTACATAATCATTCTGCAGCCGGTCTGGTCTCCCCTACAGGTAACATCAGTTCTCAGTTCCACTGGAATATTCGTGGGTAGGGACGCTCACGCAACAAGCCCACGAAAACTTTTGAACATACATATGTTCATGTGTAGTATATTGCATGTTGTATTGTATACACATGTAATGACAGGGACAACGTGACATTTTATTAAGATAATAAAGAAATTTGAAAGTAAAGTAGTTCAAATACATATGTCAGGGATTATACGTACAAAAAGATTTAAGAGATAGAGAGAGAGAGAGAGAGAGAGAGAGAGATGCATATATCGAATTTGTATTGGGGTCAGTGGTTGACCTATTTGTATCAAGTGTGATACATGGTTGCATTCGGGAGTTAGATAGCTTTTAACAAATATGCAATAATCGCTGTTCTGTACTTAAAATTCTTTTGATGATGATATATTCATCTGAAAAGTCTTGAGAAAATGCTCTTAGAATGTACAATTTATTTTTCGATATTATCAAAAATAAGTTCACTAAATAATAAATCCCTATTCGATAATTTTCAATTATTGCGAGTTTCCAGCTGGATCTCATAATTTTCTAAAATTTACCATTTAACCACATCTCTACATTAAAAGCAATAAAGATCCACACAGGTAAGAATATTTATTTGTGTGGAGATCCCAATGGTGATCGAATTTGGGACATACAGGTTCCTGCAGCTCACCTCCCGGCTTCTGTAAATCAGTTATCAATTACCTCTCTAATAAGTTTTGCAGGCTCCTTTTTTCTGGATGTCGTCGTTCCGGATAACGCTGTGCATAAACTCGACCTGCCAAAAAACATTAGTTCGTTTCGCATTCCCTAATATGAAAATCATATCTACGTCCTCTTCTCGGTTATACTCCATGACAAAAAATAATACTTGAATGTAAACAGCTGAAATAATTAATAACAGTATGGTTTTATTTTTCCATGGGGTTGCGGTCAAAATGTTTACATTAAAACAATAGTCATCTTTGACGTTTCGGTTTATTGACTGATTTATTTATTATTAGGTCATAAAAATAAAATTTTTGCATTATTCACAAAACATTTTGTACCTATAGTGGACTTTCCATCCATTATACCTTCTAAAAGGTACGATGCAAATTTGGTTGTTAGGCAATGTTAGTAAATAATAGTTTAACTCTGTGTCTCGTAGAGAGTACATGGTTGTTAAAATGTAGTAGTATTAGTGCTAAGTTTGTTCATCATAGTTAAAAGGTATGTTTATTTGTGTTATTATTAGTAAACCTGATAAAATAAGTTCTTTTTAAAAATTTGTAGTTAACTTTCTGATGATGGTTTAGTCAGTCAATAAACCGAAACGTCAAAGATGACTATTGTTTTAATGTAAACATTTTGACCGCAACCCCATGGAAAAATAAAACCATATATTATAATTTAAACGGTCAGGAAAAACAATACTATTAATAACAGTGTTTCAAACTTTTGCATTACTAAACTCAAAATATGCTTTTTCCTACGACCACCTATGAAAGTGAGAAACAAAGCACGGTTAACTTGGCTAGAAAGTGCCTTATATTACACGCGTGTTGAAAAGTACTTTTCAACACATGTGTTGAAAAGTATTTGTCAACATGACGTTTGAACAGATGGTACCAATTTCATTTTTTTTATTTTCAACACGTGTGTTGAAATGTTTTTCAGCACACGTGTTGAAAGTGGGGGTATTAAATAAATACAGAAATTGGGGTTTCTTGGTAAATATTTTTGTGGTCGTAGGAAAAATTATGTACATTACTCGTGTGTAAGTAATTTTCGCACACTCGTGGGATTATCAACATTCCCACTCGTGTGAAAAATGTCACTTTCAACACTTGTTATGTAATATACTATTGCCTCTTTAATAAACTTTAATGTCAATAAATTGTTTTTCACCTTCGATTTATATTCATTAAAATTGCTATTGGAATAGTTAAGAAAATGAGTTTTCGGCGAATAATTTTTAATGTGTTAGGAATTGCGATAGGATTGTAATTAGAAAAATGTTTGTTTTTTTATTCCGCATCGAATGACATAAAAATATACATGGGCTCCAATTGAAAATAAGAAACATAAAGTGCTTTAAAATTGGAAAAAGTTTGACACTAAATTTTGATCACCCTGTACATTTCGAATTAATCAAACTTGGGTAACGAGACTGCTAGACCTTACTTAATAAGTACCTTGTATAATTTAATTAACGAGGCACTATTTGTATTTTTCATTAATTTTTAAAACCAGTGGTGCCAAACTGATTTTTTTTGTTTTTACTTTTTTTCGCTCATATCCCCGAACCGATTTCAATAAAACTTTAGGGTTATGTAGGTAACCATAAGAGGCACCCAAATAAGCAACAAAATATGTGGCATGCTGTCTAAAAATATATCTTCATGACGTCACACTTTTTGGGACACCCTGTATAATGAAAAATATTTTTATGAAATGCGCCCTAAAATATACGTAAAGCCTGCAAAATATCAAAATCCTAACTTAATTAATATCTGGGCTACAGAAGACGGGAGGTGAGCTGAAGGACCCTGTATATACAGGGACAAACGAAAACTGAAAAAATATACTTGTCCAGTTTGGGATACGATATAAAATATTTCAAAATACGTTAATATTAAGCTGCTTGATAGGTTAAAAATACCTCTTGTATAAAGCACGCAAGTACGCTGGTAGATATCACAGTATATGAGTATGATCTATATATTTTAAAGAAAAACATTATTCGTTTGTGACTCCATTTTATAAATGATGATACAACGAAACTTATTCGTAAATTTGACGCTTATTATAGTATATAAATATCGAGATAAATATAGATATATAAATAGTTCAAAAGCGTATTTTTAACTTTTTATTGAATTTGTCTTCTTACCATCGTAGATATAAGTATCTACCTCGTTAATACTTCATTTCTGTAACCGAACTTTTCTTATCAACTTACTGTATTTTAAAACTCCTTTGAAATATGAATACGAACTGCGTAATATAAATTGGTCAGCACTGGAGGCACCGGATATAACACATATAGAAATTATTTCGAGTAAAATCAGCTATGCCCTTAAAAATCCTTCAAAACAAACAATAATGTTAGTAAATATACCAAAAATAATACAAACAAAACAAATAAAGATCAAAAACGCAGTGGTTATAAATTAAATTGTGGTTCATGTGAAAAAAGTTACTAGGCCAAACAGGACATAACTTCAAAATTCGCATTTAAGCACATAAACGAGACTTTTTAAATGAACAACATAATTCAGCATATGCAACCCATCTTTTGACATATAATAATGATTTTAATGAAGATTTTAAGTTAAAAATATAGAAAATAAAGGTAAAAAACTTTCCATGTTAGAATTATTAGATTAATTAACGAACTAAAAAAGAAAAACCAAATCTTAAATGACCAACAATTCACCATTATTAAACTTATTTTAATAAGTTGTTTGATTTGTTCTTGTTGTTTTATTAGTCAATACGTTTGTTATGAATATTAGCAATAAAATTCACCTGAATACAATTATGTCACTGTAAAATTGTGTTAATTAGATAACCAAAATTAGGTACAAAACTATTTAAGAACAATTCTCATTTGTAAGTTTGTTAGTCGCATTTGACGAAGTAGCAGTGCTACGAAACATGCCATGCATTTTTTAAATAAAAAAGTGAAACTCTTTCACAGTTTTCTCTAAGTATAGAATATTTGTATAATATTGTTTGGCCACACGGTACACAATTACAGTATGTCACTTCCTTTATAAGTCCAATATGCTTCAATATTCCCACTCATGGCGGGTCTTTAAAAAAAGTGTACTACTTTTAAAGTAAAAAAGCATTATTATGAAAAACTCATAGCATTCCTTTCAACTTTTCTCTCTTTCCTCTCTTTATAACCCAACACGATTTATACGATTATTAAAATTAAAACAAGAAAAGAATATAATAACGGCGATCTAAACAATGTTGCCAGTTTTAGAGGGCTTCTTATAATGCGCAAGACATACTGGGCTGGCTAAAATCGGTGTCATATATTAAGTACATATACTGCTAAAGTCAATCTCCCCCTACTGGCAAGTCGTTTGAACTAAAGGTACATGTTTTGAGATATTGTATCGATTTTATGAAGCCCCACAAAATTTTCTGAAATTGGCGTGGTATTATATATTATGACATGGTTGTGCTTAATACATGCTAATTTTTTAAGAAGCCCGAACCGGGCTTCCTAAAACCACTGTGGGCTTCCTAGCATCTGCAGAACATGGTATTTTTGGCTTCTTAAAGGTGGTTGATATGTATATATATATATATATATATATATATATATATATATATATATATATATATATATATATATATATATATATATATATATATATATATATATATGTATATATACTGAATTTCTTAAAACTTATATAGTAGTTCTATTCTACAAGTAGGGACTCATAATACCAATGTCCAAATTTTTCCAGACAACGGTTTCAACGTTATCAAGGTTCAAAGTTGAAAATTGACCCTATTCCCCCATTTTACGTTATGAACGCGTTGTCTACTGATTACCACGAATAAAAGTCGTAAAGCTTTAAAAAGGAGTCCACACATTACATTCTTTTAAAGCCGATTTATCCGAACGGGTACAACTGTTCAGATAAGAACTATAAATTAAAAGACATTTTGTTAGCAGTCTTGATCGAGACATTAGGTGAAATGAAGAGGACATAATTTATACGCAGTGGACGGCGGCATTAGTGGTAAACTTAAAAATAAGAAAAAGGCAAACAATGTGGGTGAAGTTGTGGCTTTTAAAAAGAAGCCAGTTGTCGCATACCCCCTAATGTAATAAAGGAACTACTGTTAGAGCCTGGAGATTCATTGATTGAATTATTTACGAATGGACTATAAAACTTATTGTGCCCTTTTGAAGTTGGTGACATTCAGAAACAAGACACAGTCATTTGAGAGACTCTCAGCGATATTAAGATTTATTACAACAGGCAGACGTTATGAAGATTTAAAGTTTTCAGTTATTATCTCACCTCAAGCACTCGGAGAAATCATTAGCTTGATCTTTCCTTAATCGATCACTTTACTCACGTGACTGTACTTTCCAATGTGGTATGAGTACTTCGATAAATTTCTATAAATTCAAGTAACAAATAATTTCTATTTATTTGGCCAAGATCCGTCATAAATCTTGGCGTCGCGTCGCGTCGGTTATAATCTGGTTCTGCCTGATTATTCTTGACCGTTGTAGCACGGCAGTTTTTAGCCTAGACAGTTTTCTGTCATTCTTACGCGAACAATTTTAACCATTCGGGTGAATCGGTGCTAAAAGAATGTAAAGTGTAGGCCCCTTTTCTTAGCCGCGTCTATCCGTATTTTGCTTTTGTGTGGTTTTCTTTAACAGGCTTTGCAATAACTGGCACTTGTGTGCGTTTTATTATTAAGTATTATTAGTATTAGTATTACTTATTATTGAGTAGTTATTGTTTTTTGGTTTGTTGTTTGTTTGTAGATTGTAAAAGCAAAATAAAAAGAAACATGTATAAGATACAATTTTTAAATAAACCGATACCTAAAAAAGCTTCAACGGAACCGGACTATGTGACAAATACCGCTTTATTTCTACTACTAGTAGATTCCAGGCGCGGCCCGTGAGTTTTTTTACAGGTGGGTCAAAATTTTGTGGGCAACTAGTGATATCAACGCAACAAGCAAAATACACTTTTTTAATAAAGAAAGGTTTTTTAATAATGTGCCAAGAAATTATTTACCTACAAATAAACACTGCAAAAATCATAAAATAGGTACTGTAGAATATTGAACATTACCAGTCTAGATGTTTATGGATTTTTTCTATGTGTTTTAATACGCTAGATTAGTAGATTTTAGCGGCTTCCGTTTTGATAAGCCTAGTAATACAATATGTGTCTACGCACGTGCAGGCTGTAGTAAATATGAGATTGCCAACAATTTTAAAAATATTTTATCGAGGAACAACTTGTTGCCAGTACACCTTTTAGAGCCGATCTAATTTTTTAAATAACAAAAAATTTAAAAAAAGTTTTGCCCCAACACAGATTCGAACCCTCGACCTTCGGATTAACTCGCTGAAATTATACCATCTGGACTACGCTGGCTATGTAAGAAAACTGGTCCGATACCGTTAAATTTGATGCCTAGCGCTGGCCTGATAGAAATCGTATTTATAATTTTTCATGTTTAACCACTAATTAATATTATTAATACGATGCAAATACAATGCGCATATTAGGTACCTAATTAGTTTTTCTTTTTCCGAACCAAATGTTTTGACATAGTATATTTTAGGGGGCGGTTTGAGAGTATTTCCATAGTGGGAGTGGCCAGATATTATGGGTGGGCCGTCGACCAATTGTGTCTCTTTTTAACTTCCTCAAGCGCGTATGTCTGTTTCTCTCTTACTTTTAATGAATTTATATCGTCCATATAAACCTATAAGATCAATTTAAAATATGAGCCAGCCCGGAGCAAGCTTGGATATCCTTTGACGATGGCTTGGCTTGATTCTTTCTTGGGGAGTTTTCGCATGGAACTTTGAAACAAAAGATTCTTTTTTGGTTTTAAAAAATAAATTATTAGGTCGATCACTGAAAATATTAGGTGGGTATATTATATATATATATATATATATATATATATATATATATATATATATATATATATATATATATATATATATATATATATATATATATATATATATATATAATATACCCACCTAATATTTTCAGTGATCGACCTAATAATTTATTTTTTAAAACCAAAAAGGAATCTTTTGTTTCAAAGTTCCATGCGAAAACTCCCCAAGAAAGAATCAAGCCAAGCCATCGTCAAAGGATATCCAAGCTTGCTCCGGGCTGGCTCATATTTTAAATTGATCTTATAGGTTTATATGGACGATATAAATTCATTAAAAGTAAGAGAGAAACAGACATACGCGCTTGAGGAAGTTAAAAAGAGACACAATTGGTCGACGGCCCACCCATAATATCTGGCCACTCCCACTATGGAAATACTCTCAAACCGCCCCCTAAAATATACTATGTCAAAACATTTGGTTCGGAAAAAGAAAAACTAATTAGGTACCTAATATGCGCATTGTATTTGCATCGTATTAATAATATTAATTAGTGGTTAAACATGAAAAATTATAAATACGATTTCTATCAGGCCAGCGCTAGGCATCAAATTTAACGGTATCGGACCAGTTTTCTTACATAGCCAGCGTAGTCCAGATGGTATAATTTCAGCGAGTTAATCCGAAGGTCCAGGGTTCGAATCTGTGTTGGGGCAAAACTTTTTTTAAATTTTTTGTTATTTAAAAAATTAGATCGGCTCTAAAAGGTGTACTGGCAACAAGTTGTTCCTCGATAAAATATTTTTAAAATTGTTGGCAATCTCATATTTACTACAGCCTGCACGTGCGTAGACACATATTGTATTACTAGGCTTATCAAAACGGAAGCCGCTAAAATCTACTAATCTAGCGTATTAAAACACATAGAAAAAATCCATAAACATCTAGACTGGTAATGTTCAATATTCTACAGTACCTATTTTATGATTTTTGCAGTGTTTATTTGTAGGTAAATAATTTCTTGGCACATTATTAAAAAACCTTTCTTTATTAAAAAAGTGTATTTTGCTTGTTGCGTTGATATCACTAGTTGCCCACAAAATTTTGACCCACCTGTAAAAAAACTCACGGGCCGCGCCTGGAATCTACTAGTAGTAGAAATAAAGCGGTATTTGTCACATAGTCCGGTTCCGTTGAAGCTTTTTTAGGTATCGGTTTATTTAAAAATTGTATCTTATACATGTTTCTTTTTATTTTGCTTTTACAATCTACAAACATACAACAAACCAAAAAACAATAACTATTCAATAATAAGTAATACTAATACTAATAATACTTAATAATAAAACGCACACAAGTGCCAGTTATTGCAAAGCCTGTTAAAGAAAACCACACAAAAGCAAAATACGGATAGACGCGGCTAAGAAAAGGGGCCTACACTTTACATTCTTTTAGCACCGATTCACCCGAATGGTTAAAATTGTTCGCGTAAGAATGGCAGAAAACTGTCTAGGCTAAAAACTGCCGTGCTACAACGGTCAAGAATAATCAGGCAGAACCAGATTATAACCGACGCGACGCGACGCCAAGATTTATGACGGATCTTGGCCAAATAAATAGAAATTATTTGTTACTTGAATTTATAGAAATTTATCGAAGTACTCATACCACATTGGAAAGTACAGTCACGTGAGTAAAGTGATCGATTAAGGAAAGATCAAGCTAATGATTTCTCCGAGTGCTTGAGGTGAGATAATAACTGAAAACTTTAAATCTTCATAACGTCTGCCTGTTGTAATAAATCTTAATATCGCTGAGAGTCTCTCAAATGACTGTGTCTTGTTTCTGAATGTCACCAACTTCAAAAGGGCACAATAAGTTTTATAGTCCATTCGTAAATAATTCAATCAATGAATCTCCAGGCTCTAACAGTAGTTCCTTTATTACATTAGGGGGTATGCGACAACTGGCTTCTTTTTAAAAGCCACAACTTCACCCACATTGTTTGCCTTTTTCTTATTTTTAAGTTTACCACTAATGCCGCCGTCCACTGCGTATAAATTATGTCCTCTTCATTTCACCTAATGTCTCGATCAAGACTGCTAACAAAATGTCTTTTAATTTATAGTTCTTATCTGAACAGTTTTACCCGTTCGGATAAATCGGCTTTAAAAGAATGTAATGTGTGGACTCCTTTTTAAAGCTTTACGACTTTTATTCGTGGTAATCAGTAGACAACGCGTTCATAACGTAAAATGGGGGAATAGGGTCAATTTTCAACTTTGAACCTTGATAACATTGAAACCGTTGTCTGGAAAAATTTGGACATAGGTTACTATTATGAGTCCCTACTTGTAGAATAGAACTACTATATAAGTTTTAAGAAATTCAGTATATATACATATATATATATATATATATATATATATATATATATATATATATATATATATATATATACATATCAACCACCTTTAAGAAGCCAAAAATACCATGTTCTGCAGATGCTAGGAAGCCCACAGTGGTTTTAGGAAGCCCGGTTCGGGCTTCTTAAAAAATTAGCATGTATTAAGCACAACCATGTCATAATATATAATACCACGCCAATTTCAGAAAATTTTGTGGGGCTTCATAAAATCGATACAATATCTCAAAACATGTACCTTTAGTTCAAACGACTTGCCAGTAGGGGGAGATTGACTTTAGCAGTATATGTACTTAATATATGACACCGATTTTAGCCAGCCCAGTATGTCTTGCGCATTATAAGAAGCCCTCTAAAACTGGCAACATTGTTTAGATCGCCGTTATTATATTCTTTTCTTGTTTTAATTTTAATAATCGTATAAATCGTGTTGGGTTATAAAGAGAGGAAAGAGAGAAAAGTTGAAAGGAATGCTATGAGTTTTTCATAATAATGCTTTTTTACTTTAAAAGTAGTACACTTTTTTTAAAGACCCGCCATGAGTGGGAATATTGAAGCATATTGGACTTATAAAGGAAGTGACATACTGTAATTGTGTACCGTGTGGCCAAACAATATTATACAAATATTCTATACTTAGAGAAAACTGTGAAAGAGTTTCACTTTTTTATTTAAAAAATGCATGGCATGTTTCGTAGCACTGCTACTTCGTCAAATGCGACTAACAAACTTACAAATGAGAATTGTTCTTAAATAGTTTTGTACCTAATTTTGGTTATCTAATTAACACAATTTTACAGTGACATAATTGTATTCAGGTGAATTTTATTGCTAATATTCATAACAAACGTATTGACTAATAAAACAACAAGAACAAATCAAACAACTTATTAAAATAAGTTTAATAATGGTGAATTGTTGGTCATTTAAGATTTGGTTTTTCTTTTTTAGTTCGTTAATTAATCTAATAATTCTAACATGGAAAGTTTTTTACCTTTATTTTCTATATTTTTAACTTAAAATCTTCATTAAAATCATTATTATATGTCAAAAGATGGGTTGCATATGCTGAATTATGTTGTTCATTTAAAAAGTCTCGTTTATGTGCTTAAATGCGAATTTTGAAGTTATGTCCTGTTTGGCCTAGTAACTTTTTTCACATGAACCACAATTTAATTTATAACCACTGCGTTTTTGATCTTTATTTGTTTTGTTTTTATTATTTTTGGTATATTTACTAACATTATTGTTTGTTTTGAAGGATTTTTAAGGGCATAGCTGATTTTACTCGAAATAATTTCTATATGTGTTATATCCGGTGCCTCCAGTGCTGACCAATTTATATTACGCAGTTCGTATTCATATTTCAAAGGAGTTTTAAAATACAGTAAGTTGATAAGAAAAGTTCGGTTACAGAAATGAAGTATTAACGAGGTAGATACTTATATCTACGATGGTAAGAAGACAAATTCAATAAAAAGTTAAAAATACGCTTTTGAACTATTTATATATCTATATTTATCTCGATATTTATATACTATAATAAGCGTCAAATTTACGAATAAGTTTCGTTGTATCATCATTTATAAAATGGAGTCACAAACGAATAATGTTTTTCTTTAAAATATGTAGATCATACTCATATACTGTGATATCTACCAGCGTACTTGCGTGCTTTATACAAGAGGTATTTTTAACCTATCAAGCAGCTTAATATTAACGTATTTTGAAATATTTTATATCGTATCCCAAACTGGACAAGTATATTTTTTCAGTTTTCGTTTGTCCCTGTATATACAGGGTCCTTCAGCTCACCTCCCGTCTTCTGTAGCCCAGATATTAATTAAGTTAGGATTTTGATATTTTGCAGGCTTTACGTATATTTTAGGGCGCATTTCATAAAAATATTTTTCATTATACAGGGTGTCCCAAAAAGTGTGACGTCATGAAGATATATTTTTAGACAGCATGCCACATATTTTGTTGCTTATTTGGGTGCCTCTTATGGTTACCTACATAACCCTAAAGTTTTATTGAAATCGGTTCGGGGATATGAGCGAAAAAAAGTAAAAACAAAAAAAATCAGTTTGGCACCACTGGTTTTAAAAATTAATGAAAAATACAAATAGTGCCTCGTTAATTAAATTATACAAGGTACTTATTAAGTGAGGTCTAGCAGTCTCGTTACCCAAGTTTGATTAATTCGAAATGTACAGGGTGATCAAAATTTAGTGTCAAACTTTTTCCAATTTTAAAGCACTTTATGTTTCTTATTTTCAATTGGAGCCCATGTATATTTTTATGTCATTCGATGCGGAATAAAAAAACAAACATTTTTCTAATTACAATCCTATCGCAATTCCTAACACATTAAAAATTATTCGCCGAAAACTCATTTTCTTAACTATTCCAATAGCAATTTTAATGAATATAAATCGAAGGTGAAAAACAATGTATTGACATTAAAGTTTATTAAAGAGGCAATAGTATATTACATAACAAGTGTTGAAAGTGACATTTTTCACACGAGTGGGAATGTTGATAATCCCACGAGTGTGCGAAAATTACTTACACACGAGTAATGTACATAATTTTTCCTACGACCACAAAAATATTTACCAAGAAACCCCAATTTCTGTATTTATTTAATACCCCCACTTTCAACACGTGTGCTGAAAAACATTTCAACACACGTGTTGAAAATAAAAAAAATGAAATTGGTACCATCTGTTCAAACGTCATGTTGACAAATACTTTTCAACACATGTGTTGAAAAGTACTTTTCAACACGCGTGTAATATAAGGCACTTTCTAGCCAAGTTAACCGTGCTTTGCTTCTCACTTTCATAGGTGGTCGTAGGAAAAAGCATATTTTGAGTTTAGTAATGCAAAAGTTTGAAACACTGTTATTAATAGTATTGTTTTTCCTGACCGTTTAAATTATAATAATATATGGTTTTATTTTTCCATGGGGTTGCAGTCAAAATGTTTACATTAAAACAATAGTCATCTTTGACGTTTCGGTTTATTGACTGACTAAACCATCATCAGAAAGTTAACTACAAATTTTTAAAAAGAACTTATTTTATCAGGTTTACTAATAATAACACAAATAAACATACCTTTTAACTATGATGAACAAACTTAGCACTAATACTACTACATTTTAACAACCATGTACTCTCTACGAGACACAGAGTTAAACTATTATTTACTAACATTGCCTAACAACCAAATTTGCATCGTACCTTTTAGAAGGTATAATGGATGGAAAGTCCACTATAGGTACAAAATGTTTTGTGAATAATGCACAAATTTTATTTTTATGACCTAATAATAAATAAATCAGTCAATAAACCGAAACGTCAAAGATGACTATTGTTTTAATGTAAACATTTTGACCGCAACCCCATGGAAAAATAAAACCATACTGTTATTAATTATTTCAGCTGTTTACATTCAAGTATTATTTTTTGTCATGGAGTATAACCGAGAAGAGGACGTAGATATGATTTTCATATTAGGGAATGCGAAACGAACTGATGTTTTTTGGCAGGTCGAGTTTATGCACAGCGTTATCCGGAACGACGACATCCAGAAAAAAGGAGCCTGCAAAACTGATTAGAGAGGTAATTGATAACTGATTTACAGAAGCCGGGAGGTGAGCTGCAGGAACCTGTATGTCCCAAATTCGATCACCATTGGGATCTCCACACAAATAAATATTCTTACCTGTGTGGATCTTTATTGCTTTTAATGTAGAGATGTGGTTAAATGGCAAATTTTAGAAAATTATGAGATCCAGCTGGAAACTCGCAATAATTGAAAATTATCGAATAGGGATTTATTATTTAGTGAACTTATTTTTGATAATATCGAAAAATAAATTGTATATTCTAAGAGCATTTTCTCAAGACTTTTCAGATGAATATATCATCATCAAAAGAATTTTAAGTACAGAACAGCGATTATTGCATATTTGTTAAAAGCTATCTAACTCCCGAATGCAACCATGTATCACACTTGAAACAAATAGGTCAACCACTGACCCCAATACAAATTCGATATATGCATCTCTCTCTCTCTCTCTCTCTCTCTCTCTCTCTCTCTCTCTCTCTATCTCTTAAATCTTTTTGTACGTATAATCCCTGACATATGTATTTGAACTACTTTACTTTCAAATTTCTTTATTATCTTAATAAAATGTCACGTTGTCCCTGTCATTACATGTGTATACAATACAACATGCAATATACTACACATGAACATATGTATGTTCAAAAGTTTTCGTGGGCTTGTTGCGTGAGCGTCCCTACCCACGAATATTCCAGTGGAACTGAGAACTGATGTTACCTCTAGGGGAGACCAGACCGGCTGCAGAATGATTATGTAACCATTGCTCCAGGAGTCCATTCAAGGTGTAAGAGAATTGCGTTGCATAGCTTAAAATTGTTTTGTTTTCTATTCTTTTAGTTAATTAAGTTATTGCTGGTTTGTTTTAAGTTGAAAAATGGAGAAAAAACCACCTAGATTTAAATAAAGATCTAACTTTTCCCTATTCCCTCTGGATAAGGTTTTATACCACTGACATAATTTACATCTTGCCGAAAGTAAAGACTGAATCACTTATTTCCGTTGGCGCGTGGCACGGCCCGCCTGATTGGTTATCGGCCACACGACAGGGTGCCGGCCATCCCAGCCAATCCGGGCACGACAACCTTCAGACTGTTACGTAGTAAGCGTATACAACAAACGGATATATCCCCAAATATTTTGTATGATAAAATGTGTGGGCTTCGTATAATCGGAAATGTATCAAAGAGCATCCTAAAGACATCTAAAACATATGCAAAAATCGATAGAACGTTAAAAAATGCTGTGGCAACGCCGCAGGCTTCTTAAAACTGGGGAGTTATATACGGTATATACTTTTGGGCTTCCTAATAACCGTACATTGTAGCGGGACTCGTAACAACGAAGATATCTAGAAACAAATGCATCTCATATAAACCTATTATACTAACACAGGTAGACATTTTATTTAACGTTAAAACATAAATTCCTTGAATACACAGCCGTAGTCGCAATTTTAGAGTGGGCTGCCCCTCACCGGTAGTATGTGCTGGGCTTCGTATCATGCATTGGGTATGTATATATATATATATATATATATATATATATATATATATATATATATATATATATATATATATATATATATATATATATATATATATATATATATATATTATCCTACTACACTCCGAGCGTCCGTACATTAACGATTTGCTATCTTCCAAGCGTCCGGTTCCAACAGAGCGTCCGTATACGGACGCTCTGTTGTATTGCCATAGAAACTATACCCACGTGCATATAGTACTTCAGATATTTGAAATCTAAAATTTTGTTTCGGACGCCAGGAAAATAGTAAACCCTGCACTTTTATATATTATTAGTATATTATTAGTACAACGGATCGACCGACAGGGGCAGTTGGTTCAACTTCAGTATATTATTTAATGGTATATTCTACTTTCAGCCCGAGGATTACCAAGCGTCCTTTGCCATCTTGCAATGTGTCAACACTGTAGGGTTATTTTTAGAATTTCTATAGATCTGCGACCGGTGTTTATGAACTATTTAACAAAGGAAGGTTATTGATCGTTATAAAGGACTGTGAATAGCTGAAAATTCCACAGGTCTATTTGGTCATTTAATATTAGGGTTTCTGTTATGCTTAGAAATTTCAATTCTAGAATATAAAGCTTTTTTCCTTTAGGAACTGTATACAAAATTTTTAAATTATTCTCGTCTGGAAAGGTATGACCTGTCTCTAAACAGTGTTTGGCGAAGTTTGAATTTTCTTTGTTTAACCAGAAAGATGTTTTATGTTCATTAAATCTAACGCTAAAATTTCTCCCGGTTTGGCCTATATACGAGCTACTGCACTCATTACAACTTAGTCTATAAAGTCCTGAATTTTTAAGGGGTGATGTTTTACTTTTGGCATTTAAAAGTAATTGGGATATTTTTTGTGCTGGTGTAAAAGCTACTTTTGTTATTTTTTGAGATGATGTGTGCTATTTTATCAGAGATTGGACCAAAATATGTTATTTTAGCATACTGAAACTTTTCATTGGTTTTTATACGTGGGTATATTTGGTTAATAGTTATTTGTTTTTGTTTATTAATGTATTTATTGTGGTTGAGTTAAACCCGTTGTTTTTGGCTATTTTAATTATATTATTTAATTCATTTTTACGGCTGTCTTCGTTTAAAGGGATTGCGAAAGCTCTATGTATCTTAGACATATCATAAGCTGCCGTTTTGTGGGAAGTGGGATGTATTGAGTGATTAGGAATTGTTGTGTCTGTAAACGTGGGTTTTCTATAAATATCAAATGAGAATTATTTGTCCTTTTTTGTTATGTTTTGTTATGTAATATCCAGAAAATTAATTTTGTGGTTTTTTTCCTTTTCCATTGTGAACTTAATTTTATGATGTAGACTGTTTAGGTGTTTAGAGTTAGTTGTAAATCCGCATCATTACCGGTAAAACATACTAAAATGTCATCTACATATCTGTACCAGAAACTTATATTTTCTGCGTATTCAGTTTTTAAGAAAGTTTCTTCCAAATTAGACATGAAGATTTCAGCTAGAAGAGGACTTAGTGATGAACCCATTGCTAAGCAATCTTTTTATTTATAAAAATTTTTATCATACTGGAAATAGTTTTCCTTCATGCTGAGGTCAAAAAGAGTAATCATTTCGTTTTTTATGACAGGATTTACGTTTTTTATTGTTAGTGTGTTTTTGATTATGTTAATACAGTCTGAATTTGGGATGTTGGGGAACATGTTAGTGTCGTCAAAGGGTACTAAAGTACTGTTATGTGGTACCTCCATGTTTATAAGTTTTTAAGTTAACGTAACAGAAACTTTAGTATGTGAAGTAGAATTGTCACTAACCCATATGCCAGGTTGAAATCTAACCAATGGAACCAAAAGTCCTGCAGAACACACCCAAACCTGAACCAAATCACACTGAAAACACCCTAACAAAATCTATTCATTCAAAGAACAAAGAAAATTCAAACTTCGCCAAACATTGTCTAGAGACAGGTCATACCTTTCCGGATGATAATAATTTAAAAATTTAATAATCAATTTTCAATAACTTAAAAAGGTGGACCCCCTTTATTGTCAGAAATCTTTATGGCAAACTTAGAAAAGTCTATCTTTAGTTCTGATAATCCTCTCGTCAAAAATGTTTTCTATTGGAACAGATACGTAGATGATGTTTTTTGCATTTGGGATGGCACAGATAGAAATTTAGATCAGTTTTTGGACCTTATAAATTCACTACATAAAAATATTGAATTCACAATGGAGAAAGGGGTTAACAACGAAATAAACTTCTTAGATATCAATATTAAAAAAATAAATAACCACCTAGAATTTGACATTTATAGGAAACCAACAACCACAGATACAACATTACATTACACATCAAAACAGTCATGGAAAATAAAATTGTCTCCATTCCACAGCTTCATACACAGATTAGTCACCTTTCCACTAAACAAAGAAAACTTTCAAAAAGAACTATGTGTCATAAAACAGATAGCAAAAAGAAACGGATACAAAGAAAGCCTAATTGATAATATGTTAAAAAATAAACAGAAAAAATTATTAAGAAAGGAATTTTATAGTATAAGTCCACCAAAAAATAACAACTTTAAATTCATTAACTATACCTCTAAATTTACCAATAATATTTGTAACAGATTAAATAATTTAGGCTGTAGAACTATATGTGTAAATAAACTAAACCTGGGCAAGCTACTAGTAAACAATAAGGACAAAACTGACAAATTAGACAAATCGGGAGTTTACAAAATAAATTGTGCCGATTGTGGAGCTATATATGTAGGCCAAAGTGGTAGAAGCGTGAAAACAAGAATAAAAGAACACAAAACGTCCATTTTAAACAATATAAAAAACTCTGGGATGTCCTTCCATTGTATAGAAAACAATCATTTTATAAATTTAGATAATATTAAATTACTTCACCATGAAAATAATGGCAAAAGGCTAGATCTATTAGAACAACTAGAAATTAAAAAATCTTTAAAAAACAATTTAACAACCTGTACAAATGACCAATAAAAGTTCCAGAACACCCCAATAATTGACAAGTATTTATCATCTTTATGACGTGGACCTCCCGAAGATTTATCAAAATAAGAATCTTAAAGCAATTAGGTAATAAAATCAGGTATATATATATTTGTAAACGATCCTTCCTAACTTTAGTATTACTACAGCAGTACTCTTGAAAAAGCCATAATAAGGCGAAACATATGTAGAGTCATACTCTAATAAAAGATTCTTTTTTGGTTTTAAAAAATAAATTATTAGGTCGATCACTGAAAATATTAGGTGGGTATATTATATATATATATATATATATATATATATATATATATATATATATATATATATATATATAATATTTTATTTATTTATTTTTTTATTTTTATTATTTTTTTATTTTTCATTCACGGCCTTTTCGCTGCACTAGCGAAGAAGTAAATCTTCGCATTTACATTTATTATATATATATATATATATATATATATATATATATATATATATATATATATATATATATATATATATATATATATATATATATATCACAAAGTGGATTCTGTGGTCTGTCTCCACATAACCTAGATTCAGGGCACAGAAGCTTATCTGTTGCACCTCCCGTCACTGAAATCACATTCAGTCTCAGGGCTAAGGAATCAGGTTTTGACAACTATATTGTAATATTAGAGTCGTCACGGGTTGACACCACCCGTCCGAAGAACTGAAGGAACAGCGAAACGAATTTAGACACCATGTCTAGTTTAAACATCAGCAAAATACTTGCGCTAGCCGAAAGTTAGAGCTATGCTGTAAGGCGTGAAGCCGACAAGCAAATAAACCAAAGTATAAACTACTATCCATTTCTAAAGTTCTGACCCCTCAGTTTTGAAGCTTGTAAAGTAAAAAGTACAATTTTAAAAAATATAATTTTCACATATTTCGGTAAAGTTACTTGTCTCTATTACACATGTAAAACTTTGTAACCGTAGATGCCTTGGTGCTTTTGTAATGGGAAGGTAATTATAAAATTGTCACCATTTTTTCCCTATTTCATCAATTACTCAATTTTAAAAATTTATTGTGCCTTCCTGGTACTCTCAGGCCTAACTAATTTTTTACAGGCGATAAAGTGGACCTTACTTTATTCCCAAAAAATATTATTTTTATTTTTTTGTCTTAGGTTTGGTAGTAATATTGAAAAAATGATTGTGGTTATGTAATTACTACCAGTAATCTTACAGCAAAAATTTTTGTTTTTTTGTATTACATATAAATAGCTGTAACTTTACGTTTAACGAAAATTTTGTTTTGGCAGTTGTCATAAACCTAAAAACAAACAATTAATTTGTGTAAAGGATAGCAGCATTGAGCTTGCGGGATGGAGCGGGGCGTCGAAGATGCAATAGTATGGGTGGTAAGGTAATAATCATTAAAGTAATGCAATATAGTGAAGGCTTTTTTTTTGTGCTCTATATGATAAATTAGGTAACTGGTAAAATTAAGAAAAAATAAGTATATGCATTGGTAAATATTTACATTTATTTGTATTTAACGATGTTCGATTGCTTTATTAAGATCTATAAAATAGGCAAAACGTGTGTAGTAGAACAATAGTAGTTTAAAAATATTACTTCAAAGTGAGTAACGTAAATAGGCCAATTAGCTTTATTTATTTATAATTCACCTAAAAGAAAAACAATATTTTTTATGTTCCCTTAGTTTTTTGTTCCATTAAAATTGGTTTATTAATTAGTTTTTTATAGGAAAACCCAAGTTCTTTAATCCATCGGTACAAAGTCATTTCTGAAAATTCTGGTAAATAATCGACATCTTCTTTCAATTTCTGGTACTCTTCTTTTATAGAAGGAAACCGGCGCTCCAGGAAAAATTTAATATTGTTCGCCTTATGACGCCCTGCAAAATCTCATCACATTCCAGTCGGGGCCTTCCACTTCTCCCTTTTGATGGTATAATAATACCGGAACTTTTTTCTTCCGCAGTAACACGTTTAACGGTGCTTTCACTAATACCCAGGCAATCCGCTGTTCTTTTAACCACTTGCTCAACCAAAAATATTTTCCAAACCGTTGTCTTTCTCTTGTTGAAAGTACGCTCTGACTTTTAATATAATATTTTTCAGTTGTTCGTTGCACTGACGAGACATTTTAACTTATTAGACGGTAGTTTGGTACCGTATTTTTGGTTCAGATTACATCAGGTATTTATATAAATTCGAACAAGATAATCTTAAAAATCGTGTGAAAACAATAATAATTTCAAATTAATATCTACCACTAAAACCAAAATTTAAATCAACAATAAGTAGATATAAACAACCACAATCAACTAAATAATATTATTTACCAAATATTTTCAAGACATCACAAGTAGATTAAATTCTAAACAAATAACAATACATGGACCTACGGACTACATATCGATAAGCCTGACCTTCACGACGAGGCCTCCGTACTGTGTTTATGTCGGTAAAGGCGTTTAATATTTTGCATCTCTTTCTTATGTCGCTTTTAATATTTATTACAATTTTTACAAGAACTAAAGGTGCTTTTTTTAATTTTGTGTAATAAAATACATTTGTATAATAATAAATACGTCTACGAGTGTAAAGATTTTTTTTAAGGTTTTAAATTGTCCACAGTACAGCTGATACAAAAACATCATTAAAAAATAAAAAAATACAATTTTAGACACATACTACCGATCTCTTGCGAAAGTATAGATATTTTTCTATCTACCTTCAAAATTGCATTTAAATAGGGACAAAATTAACCAATATATAGACATGAGAAAATCGTTTATCAGTATTAACGCAGTAAAATCGTTGTTTTTTTCTACTTGATTATGAATAAGTTCAATATCGTTTACATTACAATAATACATTTTTTGGAAGAAACTCTTGGATAACGTCCTAACAAGCTGTAATTTTTTCAGTTTATTCTGCCCCGTGGTTTTTTGGTTATTGACCCTCAGACTGAGGGGTCAAAACTTTAGAAATGGATAGTAGGTTTATAGCTCAAGGCGATGGTAGTATCTGCTTTGTACTCGATGTTGAGGTCGAGGAGGTAAAAATAACCAGAAAAGAGTGGAAACTCAATTTCCTGTGCTCCTCCAAATATGTGGAGCTACTCAGACTCTGAGTAGGTTATCTCCGATCTCACAGCAGCATGGACTTACACAAGGTAAGCGCATGGTGTGAATGAACCGTTAGGTCCCGCACCCGTTTACTTGTTTTGACCGTGGAGTACTTCGATGTAGACTAAAGAGCTAAACGGGCTCCCTAGTCGTTAAATCCCAGTGGGGTGACGCCCATCTGATAATGCCGGTACGGCTGTAAGCCATAGGCCGGAGGGGTTTAGTTTCGTCCTGTTTGTTTGGACTCATCAGACGCGGATCTTACCGCGTGACTAACCGAAAGAGTGCTAAACTGCACTTAAGTAAGTGTGTCACAAAGTGGATTCTGTGGACTGTCTCCACATAACCTAGATTCAGGGCACAGAAGCCTATCTGTTGCACCTCCTGTCACTGAAATCACATTCAGTCTCAGGGCTAAGGAATCAGGTTTTGACAACTATATGTAATATTAGAGTCGTCACGGGTTGACACCACCCGTCCGAAGAGCTGAAGGAACAGCGAAACGATTTTACACACCTTGTCTACTTTAAACATCAGCAAAATACTTGCGCTAGCCGAAAGTTAGAGATATGCTGTAAAGCGTGAAGCCGACAAGCAAATATATATATACAGGGTATTTCACTTAAAACTCCCAACGTCTATAACTAAAAAACTAAGTGAGATAATAAATTTCTGTTAAAAGCTGTCGGTAGTAGGGGTCAGTAGCCGTTAACAAGGTTAAAAAATAAATCGACGCCTATCGCAAGTTGGGCGTCGCGACGCTGCAAAAATATAAATCGATTGCAGGAACTTTGAAAATAATAAATTCAAAAAGTACGTTAAATTCTAAGACTTTTTTGTCTCTTGCACAAATTTCATAACTCTACTGGTTTTTGCAATATAGCGGCTTAATTTATCACGAATTTAATTATTTTAATGGCCTATTTCCTACAATATCTAAAAATTATAGAAAACTGTCTCTTAGAAACCTTTTTTATTTCATTGCAATTTATAGTAAGAATACTAGTTTAAGGTTTCGGCTTCATAAATCCGTCATCAAGTTATATTTCAAATAGTATCATAATATTTTGTACCTACATTACTGGCTACAACTTCTTAGTTTTAGTTTAAGTATGGATAACTTCATGTATTTGTCAATGTTTATCTAGAAAAATATGAAATTATAGTAGTGAAAGTTTGGGAGTTCACGGCCCACCGTCCACCGGTGGGATCTTATCTTGTGATCTATGACGTCATAGCTCGGCCACCTTTGCGCAGGTGCAAATTTCAAGTACGTCATCGAAGTCTACGTCACTGGATCTTACGTCAGCAAACCCAACCTGCGCGCGCAGCTGTCAAATGTCACCTGTCAACTGTCACCTGTCACTTGTCAAATGTCAAAATTAAAATTTGACATACGTGACGTATGAAGGATGACGTCATAAGACATGTGTAAAAGCATGTCAGCTGTCACCTGTCATTTAAGATCTGTCAACTGTCACCTGTCACTTATGAAACGTTAAAATAAAAAACTGACATACGTCACGTGTTCAAAATGGCGTCAGAAGACATGCGTAAAAGTATGGCGGCTGTCACCTGTCATTTAAGATCTGTCAACTGTCACCTGTCACTTTTGAAACGCCAAAATTAAAATTTAACGTAGGTCACGTGTTCAAAATGGCGTCAGAAGACATGCGTAAAAATATGTCAGCTGTCACCTGTCATTGAAGACCTGTCAACTGTCACCAGTCACGTGTTAAACGTCAGAATAAAAATTTAAGATACGTCACGTATTCAGGGCGGTGTCCGAAGACGTTTAAAAAAAGAATGGCGTCGATCGGCCTTAGGGTTCCGGAGATATAGTTTTTTGCGATTAGCGACCTAACGGCTGATGGTGGAGAGCCGAAATTCGCATGGGGGATAGTGACGGAGCAGATCTTTCGATTTGTCAAATTAGTTTTCAAAAATCTCGACTTTGAGGAAAAAATTAGATTTCAAAATTTTTACATCACCCTGTATAGTAAATTTTGGATTAATTATATAGGTTATGAATATTAGGGGATTTGGTAATAGAAAAATAGGTATTAGATCATCGGAACTAGTAAAAAATTAGATCTCAAAATTTTTACATCACCCTGTATACTAAATTTTCGATGAAATATATATAATTTAGGAATTTTATTTAAGTTAATAACAACTAAACAATTCACGTTAAAATCGTCAATGTTTAAACTGAGTTGTTGAAACACCCCTGTTTGAACAGCCCTGTTCAAACAGCCCTGTTTAAACTACCCTGTTAAAAACGTCTCTGTTTAAACAGGGTTGTTTAAACACACCCGTTTAAACAGTCGACGGTAGCACTTCCGGTTGATGATAAGGGGGTCGAATATGGTAAAAGTCATGATGGATATCAAAGAAAAGAGAAAAATTTAAAGAAAGTAATAACACTATTCGGGTTTCTTAATTCCGAGAGGTAAGGGCATTAGCAATTAAAGAAAATTAATGATTTAATTTGAAATTGTTTGCAAGGAAATCAAAACGTATTTACATGTCGTTTAGTGGCAATAGAAATGAGTATACAGCGATAAGGACGGTGGAAGCCGTCGGCCTTCGCAACTTCCGTCCTTATCAGGAGAATAGTAATTAGTTGAAAAAGTTATTTACTTGCAAAATAACAGTCGGTATGTGTGTTTAGATCGAAGCAAATATGTACGTAGAACCGATCGGTAAAAATTAAGATTTGAAAATTTTTGAAGAAATAGAATGTATTAATATTATTTAAGTGAATAATAATATGTAGTAGTGCCGCGTGCAACACAGGAAGTTGCGGTTAACATTTCCGGTGATAAGGTGGGCTCGAACGTGCGAACAACAGAAAGAATGGCAAAATATTAGTATTGTACTGATAAATAAAACACACAATTAGAAATTATTAACTTTATTTGAAGCAGCAAACTGCGTCGTTAACTTGTTAGGACCCGTCAGTTTCCGGCTGATAAGGAAAAGCATAAAAGGGAGAAAGAGGCAATTTGCAAAGCACAGTTGGCGTCTGAATCTCCTAGTGTGCACGTTAAGTTCGTTGCCAGCCAGTCGGAGTGTTCTTTGTTCTTTGTTTTTTTTGTGTGAAGAAAGTGTACTGTGAAATTTTTGGGTAAGTACCGATTGATATTAGCTTAAAGTTTTGTAGTCTGCATGTATGAACAAAAATGAAATGTCGAATATTTACAAGAATATTAGTGCCGTTTTGTCAGGGAAAATAAAAAATAGTCTATCGATGTGTCTGTCTTACAACCTAGTGCCGTCGTATCAGGGAAAATCAAAAATAGTCTGTCTATGTGCCTGTCTTACAACTTTAGTATACAAAATTATGATTTTAATTTCGCGTTTAAGTAACAGCATGGAAATCTCCAATTATTTACAGTAATATTAGAATCGGGATCGAGTAATAGAAAAGGAGGTTGGTCTTAAACCCTTTTTTATTTTTTAAACTATATAGATTAAGATCAAACATACTTTTTAGAATTAAAAGTCGCTGACAGTGTTCAAAACATTTCTTTTTTCATTAGTTGTTTGCTGTTTAAACGTAGTGACTTTGAGTATTTTTAAAATATTTTTTAAAATATTTTACCTTAGCAGTAGAGTGACATAGCTTCCAAACAATAAATCTTTTAAACTAGAACCTAACAAAGCACTCGTAGTCTTCATACATGTAATATTGTTTGAAAAAATTTTAAAGTCGCTGACAGTGTTCAAAACATTTCTTTTTTCACTATTTGTTTTTTTTTTTTTGTTTAAACGCAGGGACTTATTATTTTTAAAATATTAATTTACCTTAGAAGTAGAGCGACGTAACGCCCAAACAATAAATCTTTGAAACTAGAACCTGACGAAGTAGTCTTTATGCATGTAATAGTGTTTTAAAAAATAATTTCTCTATCGGGTATGTATAAGCGCTAGTTTTGCTTGAAGTTAGGCTAAAACTGGAAATTTAATGAAAGAAAAAATTTATCAAACGGCGAGTAGGGAGAAAGATGACGTATGTTCGGTTTCCACTCACATCTCGGAGTCACATAATAGTAGGAGTATACCAACAAGGGTTCGGAAACATTTTCCTCAGTCAAAATATTTTATTTTCCAGAAAATGTTTGTGTGCAACTTCTGTAGCCGTGCATTCGCCAGGAAGGACAGCCTCAATCGTCATGGAGATTGCCGCTTAGCAGTCAAGATCTGCGACGTCTGCAGTGGGATTTTCAAGTCGGAGGGGGCTCTTCTTCTTCGCCACCAGAAGGAGAAGCACCCGGCCCCCAAAAGACCAGCGAAGACCACGCAGACATCCATGGCGAAAAGAGCAAGACTCGTTTCGACAGATGGTGAGTAGTTAAAAAGTGAAATTTTCTTTTAAGACTAGAATTGTTTTTAGATAACTTTGATACTAATTATTTTTTCTTATCTCTAGAACCATCTACATCAGCAACGCAACACTGCAAGGAGTGCAAACTGGATGTTCCAGTCTCCCGATGGGGAGGACATCTGAGAACGTTAATCCATCGGGAGAAGTGTTGTGTGAGGATGCAGGAGGAAGAAGGAGTGGTGCGGGTGGAAACATCATTTAGAAACCGGATCACTACCTACAGACTCACTTCAAGCCAAGACCCAACCAACGTGAAGAACTACGTACAGCAGCTGAAACAAAAATTCGTCAAGTTGGTTGGGGCCGTTGTGTTAAGGTACGACTACCTGAAGATTGGCTTGGAGCTTTTCGGTCGCTTTCTCCTGCAGTCGAGCGAGTCGGAGGAGGTGAAGTCCTTCAACACCAAATACCAGCTGGTGAGCAGGGCTACGGACTTGGAGGAGCTGTTTGAGCAGTTCAGCGCTATCCTGGACCGGAAGTATTCGGAATTTATGGAAAAGGATAGTGGTAAGTGTAAAACTATTGCAAAAATTTTTTTAAAACTGTTTAATATTTCTTACTAAAAAATATTTCTATTGTTACAGGATGGGCGCTCCAACAACTCCTCCACTTAGAATTAGGTATCAACAAGATCCAGCCTCTAAAGCCATCTTCCTACATCCCGCTGCCAAAGGAGATTGAAGCAAAGAAAGCTGTCTTGAACATCCAGAACACGGATCAAAAATGTTTCATGTGGTCAGTCCTAGCTGCCTTACACCCACTTCATTGGACTCAACATCCAAATAGAGTCGCGAACTATTTGTCTTTTGAGAACGAACTGGACTTTACAGGTATAGAATTTCCGATTAAACTTATCGACATCGCTAAGTTTGAGCGATTCAATAATATTTCTATCAATGTTTATGGACTGGAGAAACTGTTCGAAGATGGTAAAAATAGTATTGAAGTCGTGGGTCCCTTATACTTTACAAAATCTCGTAATAGGGAGCGACACGTAAATTTGTTAGTAATCAGTGATGACTATGGAAATAGTCATTACTGTTTAATAAGAAGTTTATCTCGCCTGATCTCAAGTCAATTATCCCTACATCATGGTGTTAAGTATTTATGTGATGGTTGTTTATCGTATTTTGATTCAGAACAAAAATTAAAGACTCATCAGGAGCACGATTGCGGGCACGTTTTAGCTAAAGTCCCAACGACAAATTTAAAAAAAAATAAATATGGTGAAGAGATTCCCGAGAATATTTTGAAATTTACAAACTTTGAAAAAAAATTAAAAGTGCCTTTTGTTGTTTATGCCGATTTCGAAACTATCCTTGAACCCCTGGATACAGAGGAAAATGCGCAGGATCCCGATACGTCATACACTGTGAGAACACACAAACATGTTCCGTACTCGTTCGGTTACTACATCAAATGTGACTTTGACGATGCTCATTCGATTTACCAAAGTTATAGGGGTCCGGATGCTCACAAAGAATTCGTAAAACGTTTAGAGATTGATTCTAAATCAATCTATAATCGCTTTATGAAGGAAGTAGTACCCATGACACCTATTTCTGCGGAACAAGAGAGGGAGCATCAAGAAGCTAGGGTGTGTCATATTTGCGAAAAGCCATTTGATGCAGCGTTAAACGATCGTGTGCACGAACATAGCCATACAGACGGCTCCTATCGAGGTCCCGCGCACTCTGTATGCAACCTGAATTACAAAATCCCTCAATTTATACCCATCTTTTTCCATAACATGTCCAACTTTGACTCCCACCTGTTTGTTAAGGAATTGGCTTCCAACGAAGAAAAGTTGGATGTTATCCCTCAAAACAAGGAAAAGTATATCTCCTTTACTAAACATGTTTTGGTGGATAACATCGAGAACAGAGATGGTAAACAACATCAGGTATTTTTAAAATTACGCTTCCTCGACAGTTTTCGTTTCATGGCCAGCAGTCTCGATAAACTTAGTCAAAATTTAAAACCAGAACAATGTCGAGAAGTGAGAAAATATTTCGCGGAAGAAAATAAGTTTCAGCTTATTCGACAGAAGGGTGTCTTCCCATATAATTACGTGGATAGTTTCGCGAAATTGAATGACACAAAGCTTCCATCACAAAAAGACTTTTATAACCAGCTGAAAAAAGAAGACATCAGTAACGAGGATTACAAGCGTGCTGGGGCTGTATGGAATTTATTTGAATGTAAAACTTTAGGCGAATATTCAGATATTTATTTAAAATCCGATGTACTATTATTGACAGATGTTTTTGAAAGTTTTAGAGACGTGTGCCTTAACACTTACGGTCTAGATCCTGCGCAGTACTTCACGGCGCCCTCTCTTGCGATGGACGCCGCACTCAAGTCCACATCAATTTGCTTGGAATTACTGACAGATCTAGACATGGTACACTTCTTTAAACACGGTATTCGCGGTGGGGTCAGTCAGTGTAGTGTTAGAAAAGCTTTTGCTAACAATAAATTTCTACCTCATTATGACGCTTCCAAACCTACTTCCTACATCATGTATTTGGACGCTACCAACCTCTATGGTGCGGCTATGTCTCAATATTTACCAACGGGGAATTTTAAGTGGTTAGATGAGACCGAAATTCAAAGTTTAGATTACAGGAATGTCGCGAACGATTCTAAAACTGGCTATATATTAGAGGTAGATTTAGAATATCCCGAACAGTTGCATTATTTACACAACGAACTACCCTTTTGTCCACAATCAATAGCTCCACCAGACTCAAAATTCCAAGATATTGAAAAATTAATTCCAAATTTTAAACCTAAAAGTAAATATATAATTCATTACCAAAATTTGCGTCAGGCTTTAGATTATGGGCTTAAGCTCACCAAAATTCATCGCGTTATATCTTTTGACCAATCACCGTGGCTAAAGAAATACATTGACCTAAACACAGCGATGCGCAATCAAGCGCAAAATAAGTTTGAAAAAGACTTTTTCAAACTTATGAACAACGCCGTGTTTGGGAAAACAATGGAAAATGTGGAGAAACGGGTAGATGTTAAACTTGTTTCTCATTGGGAAAATATTGGTAGAAGGTTGGGAGCCGAAGCGTTAATCTCGAAACCTCATTTTAAAGATCGCACTATTTTTAACGAGAACCTGGTAGCTATCCAGATGAAAAAACAAAAAATCACATATAATAAACCGATTTACGTGGGTTTCAGCATCTTGGAAATATCCAAGACTATTATGTATGACTTTTTGTACGGGTATATTAAGCCAAAATACGGCAACAACGCGGTATTACTCTACACTGACACCGATTCCCTTGTGTTAAAAATTACAACCGAAAATTTCTATAGCGATATGACACAAAATTTAGATAGATTCGATACGTCTAATTTCTCACAGGAAAATCCACATGATGTTCCTGTAAACCAGTCAATTTTGGGCAAAATGAAAGATGAGTATGCAGGAAAAATCATTTGGGATTTCTACGGTACCGGGGCGAAGGCATATTGTGTAAATGTGGAGGGAAAGTTAACCAAAAAAGCTAAGGGAGTTCCTGACTACGTCACCCAATCCGAACTGACTCTGGACGATTATAGGGAAGCGGTTGACGTAGAAGGAACTCAGATTCATCGTCAGATGAACACTTTCCGTTCGCATTTACACGATATGTATGTCGAACTGAAAAATAAGGTAGCGCTATCACACGCGGACGATAAGCGTTACCTTATTCCCGGCGACTTGGAGAACACGCTTGCTTGGGGTCATAGAGATATTGAAAAGTATAAGGAATCATCGGAAATTCCATGAGCGAAGACTGATCACGGGCAGCTAACTTTCCTTCAATCCCCCTTTGGTAGCTAAATGTATGACTTTCGAGGCTGTGATATTAGATTAAGCATATATGTTATTTATTTTATTATTTATTGTATTCATTTATTCCTACCCTATTTATTGTATTAATGTATTTCACCCTAGTCTACCCTATTTATTGTATTCATTTAGTTACTGTATATGTATATTTTACCTAAGTTTACCCTAGCTTTATTTTTCTATTATTTGTTTATATGTATATTTTACCCAAGTTTACCCTATTTTTTTTTATTTTTACATTGTTTGATTATATGTATATTTTACCCAAGTTTACCCTATTTTTTTTTGATTTTTTATATTGTTTGTTTATTTTACTATATTTACTATTTCCAGACCGCTGTTCGGTCAGATTTTTTGCTTTTTTAACTTATTTTACCCAAGTTTACCCTTTTTTTGATTTTTATATTGTTTATTATTTTACTCTATTTACAGACCACTGTTCGGTCACATTTTGTGTTTTTTTCACTTTTTTTTATACTTTAATAAATTTTTGTGTTTATATTGGTGTTTTATTTCCTTAGTTAGAACAAAGAAAAACAAATTAACGTTAGACTATTTATTTAGTAACAGTATAATATTCAATATTAAGCTTATACAATTCATAAACATGTTTTGCAAATAGGTGTATTAGCTTCTCGGTCCATCGAAATAGATACTTGTCTGTTGTGGCATCTTCAAACTTGAGACTTCTCTTCTCACCATTGCGATGAAACACTAGCGTGTACTGTCCAATTATCATAAATATATCTACCCAATGGGTATTGAAACAATCAAAAGTGCTTAAAAATTCTTCAAATTCCTCACTAGAGAAAGAAATTTTGCCATAACCAATAGTATCCAAAATTACTTGTTTGCGTTCCTCTTCGGACGTAGTAAAAATGACAGTTATAAAGTCATCAATCTCGTAAACTCGGTTAGGCTTAGTCTTAAGAACTTTCGCTGGAACATCAGGACATCTAGAGGACGATTCAAACACCCTATCCCAGCTGGAAGAGGAGGAGGAGGAGGAGGAGGAGGCCGCCATTGGTAAGTTGAAATGGTAAGTTTCGAAAACAATCTAACCACAGATTTATATTCTTGGTAAAACTTAATATCTCTTTTCAGCTTGCGTATTTTTTTCAAATGCTCGTCTAATCTAACTGACAAGTCGACTGTCTTTGTCATAAGCTCGAGACTAAATGATCAAATTTCTCAAAATTTAGATTTTTTACTGTGAATTAGTTTGTGTGTTGTGCCCTAAGTATTATAAAACGTAAGTACTCTAGTGTTTTATTTAATCGTGTTAATATTATTACTATTGTTATTTGAGGTTTAAAAATTAATAGTTGATATATTTAAGAGTTTGTGTGGGGACTAGAAAGTCGAAATTTATGGGTAGTATTTTAAATTTGCGTTTAAGTAGCAACATGGAAATATTTAGTTATTTGCGCTAATATTAGTATGGGAATCTAGGGATAAAAAAAGCCTCGAACTTCTTTCGCTCATTTCTACCTGAATTATGAAAAAAATTACCTGCAGATGTTTTCCCTGTCTGTCCCTAACACCCTCCTCCTTTAAATCTCATGTCAATAGATTACATTTCCCTTCTCTTCAGACGCCCACGGGTCGTTAGTACTTAGGCTTGGTGACTTAGACTGGGATGTCTGAGATAAAAAAATCTGAAAAAGCCGGAATTTATGGGTAGTATTTTATAATACAATAGCTTACATTTCCCTTCTCTTCAGACGCCCACGGGTCGTTAGTACTTAGGCTTGGTGACTTAGACTGGGATGTCTGAGATAATAAAATCTGAAAAAGCCGGAATTTATGGGTAGTATTTTATAATACAATAGCTTACATTTCCCTTCTCTTCAGACGCCCACGGTTCGTTAGTACTTAGGCTTGAAGTCTACGTGGAGTGTCTTAGATAAAAACTGAAAAGTCGAAATTTAGGGACAATATTTTTTAAATTTGCGTTTAAGTACCAGCATAGAAATCTTTAGTTATTTACACTAGAAAAACTTGCCTGCAGATGTTTTCCCTGTGTGCTCCCAATATTCACTCCTTTAAATCCCATGTCAATATATTACATTTCCCTTCTCTTCAGACGCCCACGGGTCGTTAATACTTAGGCTTGATGGCTTAGGCTTGGGGTGTCTTAGATTAAAAAAAAATCTCGAAAGCTGAAATTTAGAGGGTTGTATTTTAAATTTGCGGGTAAGTAACAACATATAAATCTTTAGTTATTTGCGCTAATATTAGTACCTGAATTATGAAAAAAATTACCTGCAGATGTTTTTCCCTGTCTGTCCCTAACACCCTCTCCTTTAAATCTCATGTCAATAGCTTACATTTCCCTTCTCTTCAGACGCCCACGATTCGTTAGTACTTAGGCTTGATGTCTACGTGGGATGACTTATATAAAAAATCTTTAAAGCTGAAATTTATGGGGCGCTATTTTAAATTTGCGTTTAAGTAACAACATATAAATCTTTAGTTATTTGCACTAATAGTAGTGCTGGAATTATGAAAAAAATTGCCTGCAGATGTTTTTCCCTGTCTGCCTTCAACGTTCACTCCTTTAAATCCAGTGTCAATATATTACATTTCCCTTCTCTTCAGACGTCCACGGTTTGTTAGTACTTAGGCTTGACGTCTACGTGGGATGACTTATATAAAAAAATCTTTAAAGCGGAAATTTACGAGTATCATTTTAAATTTCTGTTTCAGTAACAACATAGAAATAGTTAGTTCTTTGAACTCATATTAGTACTGGAATTATGAAAAAAAATGCCTGCAGAGGTTTTCCCTGTCTGTCCCAACCAACACCCACTCCTTTAAATCTCATGTCGATAGCTTACATTTCCCTTCTCTTCAGACGCCCCACGGTTTGTTAGTACTTAGGCTCGAAGTCCACATGAGATGTCTTAGATAAAAAATCTTTAAAACCGAAATTTATGGATATTATTTTAAATTTACGTTTATGTAACAACATAGAAATATTTAGTTCTTTGTACTAATATTAACACTGGGATCTAGGGATAAAAACCTCAAACTTCTCTCCTTCATACCAGAATTATGGAAAAATTGCCTGCAGATGTTTTCCCTGTCTGTCCCAACACCCACTCATTTAAATGTCATGTTAATAGATTAAATTTCCCTTCTCTTCAGACGTCCATGGTTCGTTAGTACTTAGGCTTGACGTTTACGTGGGATGACTTATATAAAAAAATCTTTAAAGCCGAAATTTACGAGTATCATTTTAAATTTATGTTTAAGTAACAACATAGAAATAGTTAGTTCTTTGAACTCATATTAGTACCTGAATTCTGAAAAAATTACCTGCAGATGTTTTCCCTGTCTGTTCCCACGTCCAATCCTTTAAATCTCGTGGCAATAGATTAGATCCCTTCTCTTCAGACGCCCTCGGTTCGTTAGTACTTAGGCTTGAAGTCTACGTGAGATGTCCTAGATAAAACTAACTGTAGTTTTGCTTTTCAATTGCGCTAAAAACTGTAACTTTTGGGGAGAAAAATGAATCAAAAAATGTGTGTCGTATAGTCTGAAGAATTTCGTCAGTTAAAATCTTTTATTTTTACAGAAAATGTTTGCATGTTCATGTACAACTTTCAGCGTATACTGGTTTGAAAATTAGAAAAAATATATTCAAAGTGATTTCGGTATGTTCCCTATTCTTGCTAATGAGCTGGCTCCTTAAGGGGTATCAAGGGATGGTCGACTTTTTTCCGCATGGAAACACGCCAGGTACCCTTCCGAGGGGAGACGTACTGACTCCGGTGTTCGGTAATTCCTCTGTACAAAGGGGGTTGGCACCTTAAAGGAGTTTGGTATATACAGTGTTTTCCATATGTCTTATGGACATGATTAGGGTTAATTGTCGCCTGTTGGCTATTAAAGAACCATCCATCGGCCATGTTTCAACTTAAAATAACGCTTTGCGTTTGCTCTGTTATATGTTCGCTTGTTTTGACTCTATAAAGGAGCTAATTTTGACTAATTACGTTACTAGAGGCTAGACTGTTTAACATATTATATCTTTCCTATTCGTGCCCTAACAGTAAGAAAGGGACGGAGAATCTTTGGCGGGTATTGGGTAAGGTCAAAAAGACCTTTCGACTGACAAAAATTTTTCGAAAATCTCGACTAACGTTGCTAGTGAATTTCTTGGAATTGTTTCCAACCTTGAGATATTGCCATCAAAGAGTTGCTGGTATTCGTGTTGTTAAGGTACCCATATTGCACTAAATATTTCCATGCCTCTGCTTGAGTGAACGGTTCTTCTTCTGATTTTAACTCATATTCGTCATATTTAACTTCATCTGTAGTAGTAGGTATTCCTTCTTCTTCGCCTGATGTTGATTCTGCGTGTACAGTACTTCCAAGCACTAGGGTTAATATTATTAACAGCTCCATCTTGCAAAAAGGCTAAACTAATAAGTCCGTCTTGTTGTAAGGTGTATCTTGGACTGATTATTTTAGAGTAAGTGATGCATATTTCTAACAACTAAAACACAAACTATTTTAATAAAATTCTATTACACCAAGTTTTTCAAGTTCTTTCAGAATCGATATTATTTTTCCAAGGTTATTATTGTTTTCAGTCTTTTCTGCTTCTAAATATTTTAACTTATCAACTAACTCATTCACATCCTCGTACTTTAATATTTCTTCCTTCCATGGATATTCTTCTTTATTTCCAAGTTCTCCAAGTAGAACCTTCTCTTTTGGCATTTTCGAGACTGTTGGTAAATTCTTTAAATTGGATGTACAACTTCTCTGAGGTGGAAATAGTTTTGATACAATGTGTTTATATTTCCAACTCCCGCTTGAGCTGGTGTGTGCGTTTCGATAGAATCCCCGCCGATGGGCACTGGTTAGTAAGAGTAGTTCCTTGTAATCCGCTAACTCGTTCTCCGTATATTCTTCCGGCTTCTTTTCGGTTAATAACTTTAACAGACCATCTGATAGAGGATATTTTTCATTCTCAATCAATAAAATGTTATCGTCAAATTCAACCGGTGTGTTTCCAATAAGCCACTTTGATCCATCTGCGCGAAAACCAAACACGTTTTCACCGGTCATTGCTGCTAGTTTTAATTTAATTTTACGACTTGCCATCTTTATCGCTATGACGTATGCGGTACTAATGGGGGGTGCTAACAGATGTTAATGCCTTTATTTGTACACAACGACCACACTACACCCACACAACGCCAACACAACGTCTACACTGCGCCTACACAACACCAACACAGCGCAAAACACGTCCCACAACCATAACACAAACGCAACACGACGTTGTTGAGAATGGGGCTCTACTTAAGTTACAAATTTCACCTGTGCCATTCCCATGCCTCCCTGCATGCGTTTACGTATATGATCGACATCCTCGTAGATTAATGTATGCATTAAGATTTCGGAACCAAATCGGTGTTAAGCATGTCTGAATTTGTGTAAGTACCGCCTCGATGCCAGTTTTGGTAAACCCCATCACTAAATCTCCTCGTTTAGACACTCGGACACTATCCGAGCCCCCATAGAACGCTACTGCCATCTTTCAGATAACCAATAAATAAACCCTGTTTCTAGCAGCTTTGTTTATTGGTGATCTGGTTCTCCACAAGCAGGTTAATAAAATCACACATAAATACAAATAATGCAAACTTTTTATTTCATACATCTAGCTACATTTCTATGGATAATTTTTCTAAGAGTTTTAAGTTTATCGGGAGCGTTGGAAAAGTATTGACGTGTTGTGCTTGTTCTCTGGAACTGATTAAAAATATCCAACATGACTGCTGTCTCCATATCTGTGTCTATGCTAGACTCTTCTTTGTACACATACTTCGTAAGGTCCACGGATGGCATTATATGTTTTATAACTTTGCGGGTGGGATCGTAAATTTCTCCTTCAAAGACGTTCCAAAAATGAGTGATGCCTCCTAGTTCCCCATAGAAAAGCTTTCCGCATTTTGGCTCTACATGTACATTATATTTTTTAGCAAGTTCCCAAACCATTAAAGTTGAAGGTAAACAGGACCCACAATACAGGTTTCTACTAAATACTTCTTCAATGTTGGCAAGAATAATTTTTAATATTTCTGCCATGTTAATTGTCTGCCGGTTAGCGGTATACTAACCATTTCTTATACGCTCTTCTATTTAGATTGCAAATTTCGTATACATCACTCCCTATCTTTGTATTGTTCCTCATCATCTTCTTTTCTCTGATAAATAGGTTTAGAAAAAAACAGACGATCGTAGAGCCCATCAGTTCTTCGGTATTCAATATCGCCCACTTGGATATCGCTATTTTTCAAAAACAATCAACCCGTAGCTCTCCCCGTTTCCATGTATCAGTTTCGATATCCTGCTTAAGACCCTGTGTGAGATCACTATCAGCTGTCTCTCCAATATTTCGATATGTCTTCTAGAACAATTTTCGGATCTTGATTGATAAAGTCTGAGTTTGAGTGTCTGTAGATTGTTTCTCTATTAGCAAGTACGACTATGAATTACTGTTTCCAGAAACAAGCCCTATTTCTTAGTTGTTCCATAGCTGTTCAGGAGTTGGTTTCCGAAACAGGGTATGTTTTTAGATGTTAAGTGGTTGGGTGGTTAAGTGGTTGGGCAGTTAGACGTTTAACTGGTTCCCTGAAACAGGGGGGCTTGTTTCGTAGTAGTTGTTTTTCGATGGTTCCTAGTTATTTCCCATAGCTGTTCAGGAGTTGTTTTCGGGAACAGAAGTCTGTTTTTTAGTTGTTTTCAGAACCCGGATCTGTTTTAGCAGTTAAGTAGTTAAGCAGTTAGGCGTTTAAGTAGTTTCCTGAACCAGGATCTGTTTCTTCGTTGTTTTTAGCTGTTTCCTAGTTGTTTCCAGAACCAGGAGGTTATTTCTTAGTTGTTTTCCTAAACCTGGTATGTTTTTAGCTGTTTTTCGCTGTTCTTTCAGACGTCGAGTGTTATACTGAATCTTGAGGGTTTAGGGTTTGATATGAGTATCAAACTTGTTGTGTACTGTTGTATAAGTCCTATTGACGGCTTTCTGTCAAAAGAAAATCGTCTATATCTACGTATGCAATTATTAAAGATCTTTGAACGAAATTTTTAAGTGGAATTCAGTCCGAAAGGGGGAATGTACTGGATGCTTATTTTTTTTCGCAGATAAATGTCTGATTCTTCGTAGCATCATTAGTACCCATATATTTTTGAAGAAAATAGTCTGTATGTTGTTTATCTGTTGGACAGTTAGACGTTTAAGTGGCTCCCTGAAACAGGGGGGATCTGTTTTTAGCTGTTTTTCTAGAAACAGGGTCTGTTTTTTTTTCGCTGTTTTTTCGGAACAGGGCCTGTTTTAGCTGTTTTTTCCCGAACTGGGTTTGTTTTTCGCTGTTTTTCCCGATCCGGGTCTGTTTATATTTTGTCTCTCTTTTTTTCTATCTCTTTCTCCGTTTTGACTAGCCCTAGTATACATCCACGGGTATTTTCGTACTTACAAAGTATATCTTTCATAGTTTTTGGCTCCTTTTCCTACGATTTCAACGAGTCTCTCTCTCTCTCTCTCCCACACATTCGGAATCCTTCCCTTCCTACCGTTAGAGCACTTATCTGAAAGTCGTATTTTAGCCCCAAAGACCTGCATCGATGATCTTCGTCGAGAATTTCGAAAAGTTTTTACGTCCGTCGCAACATCTTTTCCTCGTACTAATTCTACCCTACCCCATCTTTATCCGAAACTCTGAACCGTATTTCTCGTTTACTTGTATTCCTAGTCCTAACTTGTTTACTATTATTCCCTAATTTTGTATATAAATTTTCTCAATATCGATGTCTTGTGGCTAAATCACCAATTTTTCTAATTGCTAGTTTTCTTACATATTCGTACCTCGAAAAACACGTTTAAGTTGACCTTACCTCGTGCTGAGTCATTTTAGCTCGCTTGAGTTGGGAATTTTCCACTAATGCTGCAATCTTTCTCTTATGTACTATTGTTTTAGGCTCTTTTAACTTGATATAATCATCCGGCAGATAATATTTAACAATAAAATAAAGTTAATAATTTCTAACACCCCTCTTTATACAGCCCTGTTTAAACAGAGGTGTTTTTTTAAACAGGGCTGTTTAAACAGAGCTGTTTAAAAAGAGATATTTAAACAGGGGTGTTTAAACCGCCTAGTTTAAACAGAGGTGTATTTAAACAGAGTAGTTTAAACAGGGTTGTTTAAACAGAGCTGTTTAAACAGGGTAGTTTAAACAGGGTTGTTTAAACAGAGCTGTTTAAACAGGGTAGTTTAAACAGGATTGTTTAAACAGAGCTGTTTAAACAGGGGTGTTTAAACAGCTCAGTTTAAACATTGGTGATTTTAACATGGGTTGTTATTAACTTAAATAATATTCCTAAATTATATATTTCATCGAAAATTTCGTATACAGAGTGATGCGAAAAATTTAAAAATATTATTTTTACTATCAGTCAAGATTTTTGACAAATACTTTCAAAGGCAATGTCTGTACTGCCTAGAAAAGTATCATTTTTACACGTAAATCTCCATAAGAAAATTCAAGGTTCGATTTGCATTTTTCTAACCATTTTAAGGCGTGGCACTTTTCGGACACCGTTCAGTCCACCATCGTGTTAGATGAGTTGGGGTAGAATATTAAGGATATTTTTTAGAGGGGAAGGTGATTAGTAGATAAGAAATTACTATGAATTAATTAGCTGATTAAAAAAATGATAAGAGTTAATGGGATAATAGTATTAGAAATAATATTAATACATTCTATTTCTTCAAAAATTTTCAAATCTTAATTTTTACCGATCGGTTCCACGTACATATTTGCTTCGATCTAAACACACATACCGACTGTTATTTTGCAAGTAAATAACTTTTTCAACTAATTACTATTCTCCTGATAAGGACGGAAGTTGCGAAGGCCGACGGCTTCCACCGTCCTTATCGCTGTATACTCATTTCTATTGCCACTAAACGACATGTAAATACGTTTTGATTTCCTTGCAAACAATTTCAAATTAAATCATTAATTTTCTTTAATTGCTAATGCCCTTACCTCTCGGAATTAAGAAACCCGAATAGTGTTCTTACTTTCTTTAAATTTTTCTCTTTTCTTTGATATCCATCATGACTTTTACCATATTCGACCCCCTTATCATCAACCGGAAGTGCTACCGTCGACTGTTTAAACGGGTGTGTTTAAACAACCCTGTTTAAACAGAGACGTTTTTAACAGGGTAGTTTAAACAGGGCTGTTTGAACAGGGCTGTTCAAACAGGGGTGTTTCAACAACTCAGTTTAAACATTGACGATTTTAACGTGAGTTGTTTAGTTGTTATTAACTTAAATAAAATTCCTAAATTATATATATTTCATCGAAAATTTAGTATACAGGGTGATGTAAAAATTTTGAGATCTAATTTTTTACTAGTTCCGATGATCTAATACCTATTTTTCTATTACCAAATCCCCTAATATTCATAACCTATATAATTAATCCAAAATTTACTATACAGGGTGATGTAAAAATTTTGAAATCTAATTTTTTCCTCAAAGTCGAGATTTTTGAAAACTAATTTGACAAATCGAAAGATCTGCTCCGTCACTATCCCCCATGCGAATTTCGGCTCTCCACCATCAGCCGTTAGGTCGCTAATGGCAAAAAACTATATCTCCGGAACCCTAAGGCCGATCGACGCCATTCTTTTTTAAACGTCTTCGGACACCGCCCTGAATACGTGACGTATCTTAAATTTTTATTCTGACGTTTAACACGTGACTGGTGACAGTTGACAGGTCTTCAATGACAGGTGACAGCTGACATATTTTTACGCATGTCTTCTGACGCCATTTTGAACACGTGACCTACGTTAAATTTTAATTTTGGCGTTTCAAAAGTGACAGGTGACAGTTGACAGATCTTAAATGACAGGTGACAGCCGCCATACTTTTACGCATGTCTTCTGACGCCATTTTGAACACGTGACGTATGTCAGTTTTTATTTTAACGTTTCATAAGTGACAGGTGACAGTTGACAGATCTTAAATGACAGGTGACAGCTGACATGCTTTTACACATGTCTTATGACGTCATCCTTCATACGTGACGTATGTCAAATTTTAATTTTGACATTTGACAAGTGACAGGTGACAGTTGACAGGTGACATTTGACAGCTGCGCGCGCAGGTTGGGTTTGCTGACGTAAGATCCAGTGACGTAGACTTCGATGACGTACTTGAAATTTGCACCTGCGCAAAGGTGGCCGAGCTATGACGTCATAGATCACAAGATAAGATCCCACCGGTGGACGGTGGGCCGTGAACTCCCAAACTTTCACTACTAATTATATTTTAGAACCCTTCCCTCATAAATATTTTTTGTTTTCTCGTCAAAAAAATACTAATTCATCATATTTCTGAAATTAATACTTGATTATAGTTCTTTTTAAGTTGTTTTATTCTTAAAAAGTAGGCTTTGAAAACAAAAAGTAAAATGTTGGTTTATTTCATAGCAGGCTCACAACATTGTTTAAGAAAATAGACATACATGTCAAAACGTTAATTTAGAAGTCAGATTTTTTGCTGTTTATACTTTGTAGCACAAACATGGTTCAATTTACCAATAACGAAAAATTAGACATGTTGCTGATTTACGGAGAAGCTCGACAAAATTGCTTAGAAGCTCAAAGAATTTACGTACATCGTTTTCCGAACAGAACAGTCCCAGATCGTAAAACTTTTATAAACCTATTTAATAATCTGAGGGAATATGGTTCGTTTGTAAAGCAAAAACGCAGAAGGAGAAAAACACTAAGAACAAATGTAAACATTGCTCGCGTTTTACAAGAGGTAGATAATGTTCCACTTACTTCTTTACAAAAGATAAAAGAAAGTACTGGCGTTTCCAAAAGTTCGTCTTCTAGAATATTAAAAGAGAATTCTTTTCATCCTTATAAAACAAAACTAGTGCAGAAATTAGAACCAGAAGATTATGAGAGGAGAATGAATTTTCTTGCCAGGTTTGCTGATATTTACAGTCAAGACCAAGATATTTTATCGAAAATTTTATGGAGCGACGAGAGCCGATTTCAAAACAATGGTATAATTAACAGACAGAATTGCCGCTATTGGGCTCAAAACCATCCCCGTTGGATTAAACAAAGAGGAAATCAGCGCGTTTTTAGCATAAATGTATGGTGCGGTATAATAAATGAACACCTCATCGGACCCTACTTTTATGAAGGTACCCTAACTGCTCATCGTTATTTGGAGTTTCTCCAAAATATTCTTCCTGATCTGTTAGAAGAGGTGCCTTTAGAAATAAGGCAAAATATGTGGCTGCAACAGGATGGGGCTCCTGCCCACAATGCGGCAATTATATCAGAACATTTAAACGCACAATATCATCAACGATGGATTGGAACTAATGGACCACTGGAATGGCCAGCAAGGTCCCCTGATATTACGCCGCTGGACTACTTTCTTTGGGGCCACTTAAAAGACTTAGTTTATGAAGAACCTATTGAAGATATGGCGGATCTTATAAACAAAATTATAGCTGCATGCGCTTCAATTACAAGAAGAACTCTTTTAGAAGTTACACATAGAAAATTATTAGATAAGTTTGACAAGTGTATTCAAGTCGAAGGAAGAAATTTTGAACAAATGTAAATATTTCACATAATTGTAATAAAAAATAATTTATTAAAATGTATTATCGATTCTTTTTGCAACGTCAACTTCGACAAATGCATAAAGTAACGCAAGACTAAGAAGTTGTAGCCAGTAATGTAGGTACAAAATATTATGATACTATTTGAAATATAACTTGATGACGGATTTATGAGGCCGAAACCTTAAACCAGTATTCTTACTATAAATTGCAATGAAATAAAGAAGGTTTCTAAGAGACAGTTTTCTATTATTTTTAGATAATGTAGGAAATATGCCATTAAAATAATTAAATTCGTGATAAATTAAGCCGCTATATTGCAAAAACCAGTAGAGTTATGAAATTTGTGCAAGAGACAAAAAAGTCTTAGAATTTAACGTACTTTTTGAATTTATTATTTTCAAAGTTCCTGCAATCGATTTATATTTTTGCAGCGTCGCGACGCCCAACTTGCGATAGGCGTCGATTTATTTTTTAACCTTGTTAACGGCGACTGACCCCTACTACCGACAGCTTTTAACAGAAATTAATTATCTCACTTTGTTTTTTAGTTATAGACATTGGGAGTTTTAAGTGAAATACCCTGTATATAGGGTGTTATGGAAATGATTTAATATATTGGAATGGGTAACTCCTGATATGAATTCAGATTGAATAAAAATATTCATAAATGGCGCTTCACTATAAAAAAAAAGGTTGATATCGGCCCTCGAAATTTTTTTTTAAGTAACAGCTCACCACTGGCAATAAACACATGGCCATATAAAAACAGCGGGAAACGTCAGTTACAGAAAAAAAACTTTTGTTTTGACATCAGTAGACACTGTGACGTTGCCAATTCTCTCTAGAATATTCCTGTGTAAGTAACAGATTTGAAAAAATAATAGATTTGTTATCTTTAAAGTAAGAAATCATACTAAATCTTTTAAAACATTCAATTTCAAAAAGTTAAAATACTACAACACAAAAAATCCAGAGAACAGCTGTTCAAAACAAGAGTAAAATTTTGTTCAACTAGGCCGACCACAAATTTTTGGAAGAAAAAGAGTACCTATACAAAAATTTTTGTTCCAAATTAGCTTTAGTTACAAAAAACTCCCAACACTTAAGCATGTACTTTTTTGATTTGCCTATTTTAAATCATATTTAACAGAAGATTTAGCATTTATTAACAGGTTTATTTACCTATATCGTCCTTAATTCCGTGGTTTTATGGCAAAAGGTGCTATGTCGATATTTTGGCCAAATCAAGTTTTTTGTGTTACATATTATATGGCAATAAGATCTATGTTCTCTAAAAACCATATGCCTCGATTTGCCTTAAAAATAATTCTATTTTAAATTGTCATGATGAGCTAAGTTTGTTTCAATTACATATTTTTATGGCAGAATGCTTCTTTTTGCTCGCCTGTAAAATTTTACTTTTCTCACATAGGATCACCTTTTGTCATAAAACCACCGAATTTTTAAGCAAAATTCCTCACAACTAAATTAATAATAAACTTTATCTTCATACCATCTTCCAGTAAGTCAAATCAAGATTTTTTGATACAAGGAAAAGTTGTTTCAAATAGTATCATTGTATTTACACTTGCCTAGCGCACTTATGTATGTACGACAAAAAGATTCAAAAACTCGACAAAATAACTATAAAAACGAACGCGTTTTGACACTGACTATATTTAGGTTTTCTCGGAATACCTGATTTCTAATTGTATCCTTTCTTTCTATTTTTCTTAGGAATCTCATTTCCGTACTTGTTATTCTGCTTTTCTGTTGTTGTCCAGAATTCGCACGCATATGTTAGTGTCAATTTTATAATTGATTTAACTATTTCTGTTTATATTTGTTTTGGTATTTCGTTCTTACCTAAAAAGTTATTCTTTATGCTCTAAGGTACCAAAAAGAGTTTAACCCCTCTACAGGAATTAATTGAATCTACTAGTACAAGGTTCAAATTATGGACACAAAAATGTATATATACAACTTCAGGAACTTTGTCGTTAATTCATTTTTACAACCCATTTAAATGCCCAGTCATCGTGCTGGCACCATCATATGACTGACCCCTACAAAATCTAAGATCAATACCAAGGTTATCTAGTTTTTTGGCAATCCCATTAAAATAGTTCTTTGCGGTGCCGGTGCCGCTGCAAATATCAATAAATTTAATGAATCGTTCCTCCACAAAGACAATTTTTTAAACAAATCTGGAAGACAATGCAAGTTGATATTTTTTGGAAATATCCATTGTTGAATCGACAATCGTTGAAAAATATTTTGCCTCCTGAATATCTTTTACAATACCTGACAAAACTTCCTGTTGCAAAAGGTTAAAAAAAATTTCATTTCTTTCGTAATTTAAAAGTTAATAATTTTTGTTTCATTTTGGGAAAGGGCTGCCGCACTGTGATCAATTTCCTTTCTTTAGGAGGACAAAATTATTATTCGCTTCATTGTTGCATTACGTGAATTATTAGCATCTTGTACTAAAGAATTTAGCAAAATGTGATTATTTATACAATAGTAGATCCAAAATTTCCAAAATAGTTTTGTTTGGTAATATTTATTATTATCATAAAAAATCTTAAAAATTATTTACAAAAAGAAGTAAAAGGGAGCATTGACGTATCACTAGTTTTAAAGCTGATACTCTGCACTACACCGCAGAGTATAATTGGCTGTGAAACTTTTTGTAAAACTTAAGCGCTAGTCCGGTTCTGTCCAAGCGATAAAATTTAGGTATTACGTAACTTTGGGGCATTCTTTAGGTACCAGAATGAGTCTAATTTATAGCTGAAAGTACAAACCTATAACACAGAACTATAATAATAATCAGCTACACACACAAGAACACACACTACACTACAGAACAGTCCACGACTTTACGGTAATATTGGTGTTTATGACCTTGATCGCATCAAATTTGTCGAGTCTAGCCAAGTTACTTTTATCATTTATCAATTACTGTTTTATTAGCTTACACCATCCGCTATTATTTGTTCCCTGTAACAAGATTGGTTTTGAATTTTGTCTTGTAATTATATAAATTACAGAAAACTGGTTACAGTGCGCCGTTACGACGAGGGCTTGCGCTCCTCTAGCCTCCCCGACTCAAAGGAATTTAACACGTAGGATTTAAAAAATGGATAAAATAGTACGAAATTTATTCATGTCTATCTACCTATAAAAGCCTAATGCTCTTTTGCCCATTGTACAAGGACCATGTGTTAAATTGCTTTGACAAGTAAGTAGACGGATGGATTAAAGTATTACTCTTATAATGTCCAACCTTTTAATGTTCTAATTTTAGGGTATTAGTTTTGTGTCTTTAATAATTTGGGCAGTAAATATGGCCAGTTCTTGATCTATACCAAAACAAAAAATGTATTTTGCTGTTATTAAATCTGCTGATAAAATGGTAAAACTCTTGGCAAAAACACATTATAATTAAGCTAAAAATAGGTTTTAGCAATCTCCAACAGCTGAAAGGGCAAACTGGCAAGTAGGTAACGTAAGTAGGCTGTAGGTAACAAACAGTGTAGCCAACTACATTCTATTTGAATTTTTGTAATTTAAAAAAATTATCAATTGTATCGGTCAAAATTGAATTAGAAAGCAATATTTTATATTTTAAAATAATACTTAGTTTACTTACTTATTCCTAAGTTTTTTTTACCATGGTGGTGTAAGACTATAAAGTTAAGTTTATTAGTCTTTTTCATCCTGTTTCTAAAATTTCTGACTTCATTCCATTGGTTCCTTCTATTGTGCACCACTTTCCTCACTCCGTCTTGTCATGTTCTTCTAAGTCTTCCTCTTCGATTGACTCCTTGGGTTCTTGCTTCGTATACCTTTTTTGTCAGTCTTTCGTCTGGCATTCTGTGAATATGCCCTAGCCATCTTAGTTGTCTGTTCTCGATTCTTGTCACCATTGGTTTTATTTTCATTTCATTTCTAGATACCTCCTTTCTAATTCTGGCCATTCCAAATTTCCCTCTATTTTTCTCAAAAATCGCATTTCAGGTGCATTTATCTTGCTCTTATCCCTACTTGTGAGAGTCCATGTTTCCCTACCATATAGTAATGATGGACTTATTACACTTTACGTCCTTTGATATTTCCTTCCTTCCAAAGAATGTTGTTCTTAGTCCATTATGCAGTCTTCCTATTTTTGTGGTTCTATCATTTATTTCTTTTCCCTGTTTACCATATCCTTCTATTATAATTCCAAAATACTTGAATTTTTTAACCTGTTCTATGCTCCTTTCCTCTATTCTAATGTCGTACCTTTTAAGTTTTGTCCAATAATCATCGATTTAGTTTCTTTGACTATTTATGTTCATATTAATTCTTTTTAGTTCTTCGTTAAGTTTATCTATATTATGCTGAAGGTTTTTTTCTACATCTGCCAGTGCCACCATGTCGTCCGCGAATAGCAGTTCCGATATCTCTACCTTTTTCATTTTCCAGTATTCCAACGTCATAGGTTTTATCTTTTGTTTTGCTTTCTTTATTGCCTAGTCTACCCCTATTGCGATCAACAGAGGGCTCAGCATGCATCCCTGTTTCAGGCCGTCCATTGTTTTAAATTCTGCCGATTGTTCATTGTTTGTTCTCACCACATTTTTGGTCGTGTCATACATGGCTTTTAAAATAATAAAGTTTTAAAATATATTGTAACCATTCATAAGCATTATTTACATTTTAGAGCAATCAGTTAACAAACACGAGTTATTTCAAATGCCCCAAACGATAGTGTTCCCTACCTACTTCTCGGGAATGGCAGGTTTTCAGTTATGTAGAATATTTGCAGCTTGATAGACTACTAAAATAATGCAATTGCTGTGAGTTAATACTTATCTATAATCATTAGTACCACAGGCTAAAGCGTTAGCGTATCAATATACCATTATTTTTTGTGATAACAATGTTTTAATTTAATATTTTATTTACATTGCATGGTGACGACGTGATTTTTGTTTTTTTTTCTGGCAGAACTTTATCCATAAGCATTGTGAAATAATGCGCCAGTCACGAAAATCAAATCGGCCTTTGCCAGTGCCGGCAACACAAACTGTTAATGGCCATACCACCATGACTGTGCGGAAAAATGGATTTTTTTCCTGTCTGTCTTTTCAGAGGTTTGCTGGGTGGAATAGTGAATACAGGAAAGCCATTACGGTGACGCACCGAGACGGAATTATAGCGGTTGGTCTTTGTCCTACACACGCACAGTGTATGAAGCAAACAAAAGGCTAGTTATGAATAAACAGCTGCGTCTTCTCTTGTTAAAGGTTAATGGGTATTTACAATTGCAGCTTTAAACCTACAGTAATTGCATTATTTTACTATAATTTATCAGTCTGAAAATATGCCACATAACTGAAAGCCTGGCAACAGTCATTCTCAAGAAGTAAATCGTATCGCTTTTAGATGTAAATATTGGTCTGGTCATTGTTTCTAAATTAATCATTTAGATTCTCCGCAACTCTGTGGATATCTGAAATTGCTACACCAAAGTATCTCTCCACGGCTCTTGTTCTCTCTTTCTCTGCGACGCGGGACGCGGCCCTGCATTTTTAATTGTATCCTCCACTAAAAATAAGCCCCTGAAACTAATTAGCAGATTTTCCCACTAAAGAGCGCGGAGAAGTACATCCGAAAAATAAAACGGCGCGCATTTACGGCTCTTTTTGCACCGGTGCAATCATTTTTGAAATCGATCCGTGATTGTGCAGTCTTCACGCAGATCAAGTCGGCCTTTGCCAGTGCCGACAACACAAAATGTTAATCGTTTCCATTGTTTCTGCAATTTTTATAGTTATAGGAATTCTGTGTAATTTTGGGATAATGTTTTGAGCTATTTTATAGCTCTCTGTTATTTCTGTTTATGTACAGATATTAATTTTAATGATTTTGCTTAATTTAATAAACTATTTTATATGTATGGTATATTGTAGGTATTTTATTACTAGAAAGTAGTGATGCCGCGAGACCAGAAGAGACAAGAGAAGGAGCGCATTCGTCTCGAAGTACGAGAAAAAATTGATGTCTCGTCTCAACAAGAGCTTCCTTCTCTCGCTCGTGAGTACCTTTATCTCGTCTCATCTCGTTCCTCTCGTAATAAGAACAGCTATCAAATTGCAAGCATAAATAACTATGAGCATTAGTAGGTAAGTTCATTAGCTACCTATACCTAAACCTAACCAAACCTACCTATACCATAAAAAAAATCTATTGCGAATATTCGCCACTTTTTTTGTGACAATGGCGGAGGTTGAACAGGAAAAATACTCACCAAGCACAAGCAGCGACAAATCTATGGGCGGATTGTATCAGAAAACATTCGTTGCCAGCAATGTAGATATAGCAAAGGCTGGGTTTCAAAGATATACAGGGTGTTATGAAATGCACTGCTTGAGAAAACTCCCTTCTCTTGCTCATCGCCGCGCTGTTGGGGATTTATCCCTTTTCTACCGCTACTTCCACGGATTTTGCTCTGAAGAACTAGCCGGTATTATTCCCCCCTTGACTGTTCCTAACAGAACAACAAGACACGCGTTATGTATGCATCCCTTTACTGTCCAGCTAGAAAAGCTTAGAACAGACCACTTCTCTTACTCATTCATACCTAGGGTCTCCAGATTATGGAACAAATTGCCTGCAGATGTTTTCCCTTCCCGTCCCAACCTCCAATCCTTCAAATCCCGTGTCAATAGACTACATTTCCCTTCTCTTCAGATGCCCACGGTACGTTAGTACTTAGGCTTGAAGTCTACGTGGGATGTCTTAGATAAAAAAATCCGGTAAATCCTGATATGAATTCAGACTGAATAAAAATATTCACAAATGGCGCTTCACGATTAAAAAACGGTAGATATCGTCCCTCAAAAAAAATTTTTTTAGTCGCTGCGCACATAAATACATGGCCATATAAAAAACATTCAGCAACGTTAGTCACAAAAAAACTTTTGTTTTGACGTCAGTACTCTCTGTGGCATTGCCAACTCTCTCTACAATATTCCTATCTAACAAGTTTGAAAACATAATATTTTTGCTATCTTTAAAGAAAGAAATCCTACTACTTAACTCTTTCAAACGACTCAATTTTAAAAAAAGTTAAAATACTACAACACAAAAAATCCAGAGAACAGCTATTCAAACCAAGAGTAAAATAATAATGTTCAACTAGGCCGAACAGAAATTTTTGGAGGAAAAAGAGTACCTATACAAAAATTTTAGTTCAAAATTAGCTTTAAACAAAAAAAAAATCCTAATACTTAAGCATGTATGTTTTTTTATTTACCTATTTTTAATCATATTTAATAGAAGATTTGGCTTTTATTAACAGGTTTATTTATATAGTCCTTAATTTTTAAGCGAAATTCCTCACAACTTAAATTAATAATAAATTTTACCTTTATATCCTCTTCCAGTGGTAAAACAGTCATTAGACTTTTTTCATCCGTCCAATAATTTTTTATTTCGCTAGAGTCTTTCACAGTCTACGTTAGTAGATACCAGGTAACGTAAAAATATTCAATAAGATTTTTTGATACAAGGAAAAGTTGTTTCAAATTCATTATTGTATTTAAACTTGCCTAGCGCACTCATATCCGACAAAAAATTTAAAACTCCACAAAATAACTATATAAAAACAAAAAACGAAAAGCGTTACTATACGCCGCCAGAGGAGCTGACGGTAGCACTGCACGAACCCGTTATGACGTTTTGATATTGCGCAGTCACTTAACGCGCCGCTATGCCAGATCTTTAACTAATCATAGCGGTCAACTCCTCTCGGCGCAAGATACAGATGAAGAGAGAAGAGCGGTAAAAATGGGAAAGAGAAAAGAGAGAGCACTGCATCCGAGTCGACGGCTCACCAATAATATCGTTTTCTGCACGCGGGTGGCCTTTGACAAAGTCGGTTTCTTGGGTTGTCCCGCTATGGAAATACACTCGAACCGCCCGCAGAAACATTTGGGTTAGACAAAGAAAAACTAATTACCTAATATGCGTGTTGTATTTGCATAAACTTTTGTTTACATTTCATTTTACGTCTCGTGCCGGCTGGTGGCAATCATTTATTAAAAAGTTGTTTGGTTGGTTTCGGCTTCCTAATTTTGTTGTGTAATATAGTTTTATGATATAATTTGTGTTGTGTCCTTTGTGTACTTGTGTAGTACTAGTACTTGAGTGCTTGTGTTAACAGTGGTTTTATGATTGCAAAAAGCTGTTTGCATGTATACTTTAACTAATGGAAAGTGAAACCACAAAAAAAAGTAACGCAGCCGACACCTTTGATGCAACAGTGCCGATAAGGTCTAGCCATAGGCGTCCCAAAATATTCTAACCAATTTGAGATGGGACACAATAAAAAGTTTTAAAATTTTACCCAAATATTATTTATAAGTATATCAAAATCTAACTGAATCTGCAAAAACGATGTTTAACCATAGAAATAATTGTATTCGTGGGCGTACCGTCGACCGATAATTAAGACTTTAAATTAATGGCATAAATACGTTGATATTTTTATGATCGTTTTGTAGTAAGTGTAACTATATTATATTTACACCGTCGTCCGCTCCCCAGGCGCGCACGTATGGGCGTACCTTTACGACCCGCGGTTTATCATGATCGAGATCAGCTATTCAACTGAGAACCAAGGACACACATACTGGCTCGGATGCGTTATGCATGTCACTTTCTTGTCGTTATTAGCCAGAGCCACGCCTCTTGACTATAATTATTTTTCCTAAGTTTTTTCCTGGAATTATAACTTATACCACTATCTAAGAAACCATTTTGGCCGTTTCGTGAATACCGTCCCTCTAGTCGGTGCAAGACTCCCTTGACCAAGAATGTTGATTTATCCCAAATTAACAAGTACCAAGTATAGACTTCCTACATCTGAGTACAAAAGCCTGCGTCTAATTTCGAGACGCGGAGTGCATGTCTTTCATGCGTTGCACTCAATCGTAACGACAACCGCGGAGACCGCCACACTGAATTTAATTACTAAGGCGGAAGACTTTCGTCCTCTTTCCTGTATTCATGGATTGTCCTGCCAGGCACTCAGCAAAAAACCCGCCGCTCGGCCCAATTCGCTTAATTGTCCGATTAAAGTTGTCCATTTCTCAGCAGCATTTTGGAATAATTGTCCTCCTTTAAACCATCTTCCCCAAGACATATATCCAGGTTGAATCTCCTTACGTGTTACAGCTAGCAAGGTAAAGCCATTCGGCCTGTCCCTTTACTCGTTTCGGAGGGATCAAGTGCGCCCCGTCCCCCAAGCCGCGAATTTTATAAACAAAGGTATTTTACATCACCGGACCAAGCGGCTCAAACCAAATCAAGTCTGAAATTCAAATCGAAATATGGATGATATCAATGAAGAAAATCAGGCTCACAATGTTTGAAGAAGACACGCGATATCTCGGGTGCGCACGGTGGAATGTTTGGTAAAAGCTGATCAACAAACCACTTTTCAAATAAATCCCCAGTCACATTACTCATGATAATCGGCAGAAGATTGGGTTATGTTTTTGGCCGACAAAAGCAGTGCATTCGGCACGAAACCATTTTCACCTCCGGCATGAAGTATTATCACGCGCTTTCCTCTTGAACACGGTGCATGGAAACTGCAATTTTGAGTTTCATCTACCCAACCGTACTGAACAACATCATGAGTATCAAACCATGTCTCATCTAGGTACACTATATACCTATTTGATTTCCGGTATTCTTTTATTTTACGCAAATATTCTTGACGATGTTCAACAAGACCAACAAGAAGATTCCATTATATCCATCCGATTATCAATTTTTTGTGTTTAAATCCGCAATTTAATAAAATTCCTCGAAGAGTTTCCAATGACTGGCAATTGTAATCAGGGTAATCGCGTAACTTATCCCGGATCATTTCTAATGTTGGCACCGTATTTTCCTTATATAGATTGTAAACAATTCGTCTAATGACATCTTTTGCTGCATCGTCATCTTTCTGAAACTTTTGATTATTTTTCTTTCGCTTTACCGAATGATCTGTAACATCTCTTGTTTTAATTACGCGATAAATTGTAGATATCGAAAGTTGTGTTAATTCATTAACTCTTTTTATAATGGCTTTATCTGACTGTGCCGGATTTTCTTGTTTTAAACAGCCGTAAATATTTAGAATTATTCGTTGACTTTGAACATGTAAATCTTTATTAAACTCCGGACATGTTTCCACTGGCGATGCCACGGTCGCGGTCGGTACCGAAGGTAATTCAACATGTAATAATTCGCTTTCATCTACCTCAAAAGGTCGCCAAAAAGCCATTATTATAATAAAAATTCACTTACATAAACGCACTTCACTGGCCAAAACCTAAAACTTAACTGTTTCAAATAAATCATGTTCTAAACGAGCATCTGTCTAGACGCAACGTCTTAAAAATGGAAATGACTCCGCCCTCTGCATGCGATAATATAATATTACCCTTAGTGGAAAAGAGATAAAACGCGTCGTCGCGGTAGGCTAACAAGCAGGTGCGGTTTGAACAGTATACCGGAATGTAACACTAAGAAATTTGCATGAAATGTGGTTATTTGCTGTGCGGGTATCGACCGGTCCCGGTATAAGCGGCAGGCCTTTGTCTCGCTTTTTATACCTAAGAATTTATATTTATGAGATTCACTTTACTCTAGCAAAACTATAGGTACTAGTTTTAAAAAGTCACATTAAAAATGCAATTGTAGTATTTTATATATTTGCGGTGTTGATTTGTAGGTAAACAATTTCTTGCCTGAACTACGGACATTATTCAAATATCTTCCTTAATTAAAAAAGTGTATTTTGCTGGTTTATATTACTAGTTCCCCACAAAATTTGTCCCTGTAAAAAAAACTCACGGGCCGCGCCTGTTGTGGGGTACGATGAAGGAAATAGTGTAAAGGTAGTGTGTCAATTGAAAAAGTGAAACAGCTTCAAAATCGTGTTGAAGTGGCAGCACAAGAAATAAGGGATATTATGGAGAATATCTTTCAACGGGTTTGGGACAATGCGCTGCGAAGAGTGCGCATTTGGAAGCAAATGGAGGACATTTTCAACGTATTCCTTACTAGAAAAGCATCACTTTTTGTAACTTCTACTTATTCTATTTTCTTCTTCTTCTATTTAGTTTTACTTAGTGATATTTAAATTATATCAGACAAATATTGGTTAAAGTTAAGACTGCTGTCAAAAAGGAGTGATTTCGCAGTGGCCTTTTAACGGATTTTTTTGTTCTCTTAGCTTAACAATAGGTTTATTTTTTTTTACCTGTGTCTTAAATTACACTTAAAAGCAGAGAATAAATTCTGCTTAAAGATTTATATGTCTGGAAACTTTTCAACAAATTCAATTGTTTTTAGTTTTTCGCGAGCATGTGTTCGCTCAGCCAGGTGCGACAAATGTGGATGGGTTGCTGGAAAGTCGGCACTACACATGAAAGGCAATAAAAATATTTTGGGAGTCAAACTGCTGTTAAAGCACTTTAATAGATCCAACTCAGAATCGGTATGGAGCTGCTGGAAAACCTTATCCGAATAAGAAGAATACAACAATATTTCCTTATGTCGGCACATGGACCCAATGAACTGAAATGAAATGAATCTGCTGACCTTGTCGCTAAAACAATAGCAGAAACAAAAGTTACTGGACCAACATGAGTTGACGAGGAACGGCTTCGGCATTGACTGAATCTACCAGGCTGAGCCCATTTAAAGGTATTCATACTATATCCTCTGAAACAACTGACTAGCTGCTGGAACTTAATAGGTTAGATCTTAGAGCCCTGGTGGGTTCGCTTACAAAACACTGTAGAATAAGATGTCGCATGCATGGCTATACTATGCATGGAGGATGATGAGACATCCGAGAACCCCCTATCCGCGTACCTTGCATCTGCTGGAATCGGGTTCACACTGTTTGGTAAGGATACACCATTCCTTGAAAAAATCCAAAAACACGAGTACCTTTTTTTTTAATCACAGGTTTTTTTTGCATTTTCGTGAATCATCCAGGGATGGAAACTAAGCCGACTTTTTTTTAATGATAATGCATGTGTTGTGATAGCTTACGGAAAAGGGCATAAAAAAAGGAATATAACCGGCTATTTATTTTTCAATTTCTATTACCTGATAAGAGAGAAAAAATTTTAAAAAATGTGATTTTTTAAATAATTTTTGTGTTGTAAATATTGTGGAAAATGTTCATCATTATTTTCCTGGCAGAGTCCTAGCCTAAAATTAAATTCATTTGTAAGATTATGTACCATTTTTGGACTTATGTGTCGGATTTCGTGTGTTTGCCTGAGTTCCTCTAAATTTTCTGGTTTTGTCACGTAAATTTTACTTCTAAGGTGGCTCCAAAGAGAATAATTAAGGGGGTTAGGATCTGGCGATCTTGTCGGCCACCCAAATGTATCTCTTCTCCCTATCCACCGGTTAGGAAAAACTTCAAACTACAAATATTGTCGAACATTTTGCGCGTAATGTGGCAGTGCATCATCCAGCTGAAACAATATTCGATCATCATGAAGATCTGCATCTGCATAATAAGAAAATAAAGCAGTCGAAGCTGGAATGAGGTCCTTTCGCAAAAAATTGAGATATAACAGCCCGTTTAGATTATCTTCAAAAAATATTGGCCCAATGACTCGGTCACCAATTATGCCTGCCCGAACATTAAGCTTTTGTGGACGTTAAGTGCGAGTTTCTCGAATCTAGTGAGGATTTTCATCGGACCAGTACCGCTATATAGTATTGCTTATTCACATGACCATTTAATGGAAAAGTACACTCATCTGAAAAAAGAAACCAGTTCAAAACTATTGAATGCTGATCCAGTTCATCAAAATTTCACAAAATTGAAGTCGAGTGTTAATGGAGGATGACCCTAATCATCCTCCATTAACACTTGCACCATTAGCATTTAATATGTGCGCATTTTACATAAATATATTAACATTAATGCAGATTATTGACTTACGTTGATATCTCTTGCCAGTTGCCTAACTGGAGTGACATGGTTTTCCTGGAGACTAAGCAAGATGCTTACTAGTGTGTCTTCCTGCATTACACGAGGCTATCGTTCGTTGTCTTTGTACAACCCTCACATGGCCCAATTCACGATAACGTGCTTCAATTTTGCCAAGGGTGCTTTGCGAAATTGGTGGTAAGTCAGGGTGCTGCTCTTAAAATAAATGCTCTACTTCTGCTTGAGTCCGCAATCTATCGCCATACACTATCATCATTAATATTTCAAGTCTGTGCGATTCAGTTAAATAAGGTAGTTTAAAGAAACTTAGGAGTATAAGTGGACCTTACACGATCAATAATATTGACAATATCAGTATTGACAATACAGCTGTCAATCCTCGTGCCTACCAGTCTCAATACTGCCCTACCTTACACGATCAATATTATTGTAATATAATATGAAATTATATAAAAAATCACATTTTGAAAATTTTTTGTCTCTTATCAGGTAACAGAAATTTAAAAGTAAATAGTGGGTTACATTCCTTTTTTGCACCCTTTTCCGCGAGCTATCACGATACATACATTTGCATTTACAAAAAAAAAGTTGGGTTAGTTTCCATCCCTGAATGAAGGTTAAAATTCACTTAAATGCAAAAAACTGTTGACTCAAAAAAAAGGTACCCGTGTTTTTGGATTTTCTCAAGGAATAGATGGATTCTTTGTTATCGAATTTATTCCGGTTAAAAAATTCAACCTGTAATTCAACCTGTATATAAAATGTGTCTAGAAGTTGTAGGAGAATTTATAATTTAATAAATAAAGTACAGGGTGTTCCGTTTGAAACTGTGACTCAGTCTAATATCAAGTGGTACAGTGTCCCAAAATCAAAGACGCAACGAAAACATACCCCGCTATAGTAGTTAGCAAATTGGATGAAGAGGACCCCACGTTATTAATCTGAGTCGCCAATAAGCACCAGGTCGTCAAGGGATCGCCTCATCTGATGTACAGGGGTTACCGGAGATATAAAGACTCGGCGACGCCACGTTTATCAGTGACTGACAACTTTACTATGTTGCATGCTTGGAATAACGATAACCATAACCACAGGCTAAAATAAGGGTTCCAAAATCTCTGACTTCAAGGCAGTATGAAGTCCTCTTTGGTAACTTCTTTATACAAATACTGCTAAATTAAAATACGATGGATAAAAATAACATGTTTTTGACGGCGACAAACAGGAAAGAACCAATATGTTAACTGTACCTATATGAACACCCATCATAAACTTCATAATTTGTCATAAATCGTCAAGGTATTTATTTTGTCTTTTTTAAAACAGCACTGTACCAGGTTATTCCATGGATTTTATGTCTTTTGCGCTTTAACATAAATGAGAAATATTTTAGTTTACGACCAATACTCTGATGAATGAAATAAAATCTTTTGTTCAAAAATGTAGAGGTAGACATTATGAGAGTTGCTGGATAGTACTTGCTGATTGGATGGCTTTAAATTTTTTTATGCAATTTCCGGTCCGGTGATGGGTTCAGATTATTTTAAGGCTATTTTGTAAATATGTTTCTCAATAAAATGTGAAATTTAAAATATTGTTTGTAAATGGTTTAGACGGGATTAAAATGGAAGAAATCGCCTGCAACTCACATTTCTTAGAAGTAAAAGGATCTTACCTGGTGCGTCTGGTAACCCCGGGGTTCATTAAAATGTTTAGATTGGTTTAAAGTAAAATCTCTTATCTACGCCCGTGACATAAAAATTCTTATCCCACTCATTTTGCGTGCGGTAAGGTGATTATTACCGGACGCGTTTTTTTATCTCACTGCTTTTCAATAAGTCAATTTTAGTCAATGACACCAGCAAATTTATTCCAAAATATATTTAAACTCAACAAATTAACATTATTGCTATTTAAGTATTTGTTAGAAATACATAACACAATCTTTGAAATCTTTTAAATAAATTTCTAATAAGGAGGAAAGTTGCAAAGAATTGCTTGTTACATTAATTGCCTGTACATTTGAAGTAGCATCCACATTTTTTATGTTGGACGAAAATTCGGCAATAACCAACATTACTAGGACGAAGAGCAATGTAACTGCGAATAATTTCAACTATATTTATATTATTAATGTTTCCAGTTATAAAAAATCTCTGGATACTTTGGTTTTAGCGTGTGGCAAAAAAATGGAAAGACCTTCGTCCTTCACATTATTTGGAAGTATATATGTCAATTCTTCTCTTCTGCATGCTTCAGCGAGTCCAACAATAATTAAGGCCATTTTCATAAATAAAATTTTTTTATTATCCGCTTCTTGTAAAAACTTGATTACATCCATTTTCGTTAATTTTCTTCACTTTTTTATTGACAGCCTTCAGAATTTTACTACTCTCACTTTAGCAAAAATCCATTAAACTGGAATCATTTGAAAGGACTCATCTACAAAACAAAAGAAATTCATCGAAATCTGTGAATCCGTTCAAGAATTATGCATGAGCATACATAAAAAAAATCTACACATAACAGGTCGAATAGATAACCTCCTCTTGTGAAGTCGGTTAAAAAACCTAGAACATCCAACTTCCCTAGCTCATTGATACCTAGGGTTTCCAGTATATGGAATAAATTGCCTGCATATGTTTTCCTTTTCCTTTCCATCCTCCAATCCTTTTAATCCCATATCAATAGATTACATTTTCCTTCCCTTCAGACATCCACGGTACCTTAATACTTATGCTTCAAGTCTATGTTGGCCCTCCCTCTGGGAAAATGCTTGATTTATTCCCCCAGCCTTCGTAATTACTCCCGCAGCAAAAAGTCCCGATGGCAAATAAATCCTGTTCTTTCCCCAGGAAGTGCAAAACTAAGCATAAAAAACTAAGGAGTCTAGCAGTAAAAACAACAACTACAGCAATAAAGAAAAAAGCTCCTCATGAACATGAACGTCTTAGCGACTATGAAAATGAATGTGTTAAATGGTGAAGATTATCATAAAACAACAAAAAAATAATACTGGATGTAATATGCCCTATGCATACGTGGCTACACGAAGCATATGCGCATGACACAGCAGTATAAGTTTAGTACGATCTTTAACTTACAATAATTGTTCCTTTACATTTGTGTCATTTTTGAAAAAATATTATCTAAAATAAAAAGTAAACTTGAAACAAACAAAATGTTTTTTTACATTAATGTTAATTCACAAACAAAAAACACTCATATACAATAATTATTAAGTAAATAAATAAATAGAGGGAGTGTATGTAATTTTATTAAAGAATTGTAAAAATAGTACCAACTTTATGGCACATTTACATTCCATAATGCTTGTAAAATTTACATAATTTCTTCCGGTAACCCATAACCAATGCTTTGCATTGTAATTTCACAGAAAATGGTTTTCAGTGTTCTGCGACACAATAAAGGTAATTTTTTAGAAAACTTTAGACATTGCAAAAATAATATATAAAACGACTGACGGGACGCTCCATAACGAAGACGTCCAAGAGAAGCTGTAGCTTATTTGCATGAGTACAGTAAGAGACTTCAGAAGTTTAAAAATTGATTTAGACTGTTTTCTATTTTTCCACACAACTCGGCCCTTGGAGATTTTACCTCAAAAAGTAGAAAACACTGATTGTAAATTCTGCTGAATCTGTTACAAAACGAAAATGTCGAACTCTGCGAATGAAGTCCTTGAAAAGCAATATTCTGCGTTTATTATTATTTTGTTGTTTTTCATAACATTATTGTTGTTTAGTTATTTGCAACGAAACCCAATGACTTTCCTGTCTACACTGAGAAAAAACTATAATAACCCCAATAAAAATTCGAATTACGCTAAAAAAGTATGGGTGGGGATTAAAAAATTTTTTTTAGTGGCAACAAAAAATAATAAAAATAATAAAAAATTAGGTCGCAATAAGCAACTGCAGTTGCCCAAAGAGGTTTACTCAAATACATTGACCTTCTGACCTTCAGCAAGAGGAGACAACAGCATTTATTTATAATTATCATTTTGGTTGCTTTAAACATTGTGCTTGTGTAGGACAAAGACCAACCGCTGTAATCCCGTCGCGGTGCGCCACCGTAATGGCTTTCCTGTATTCTGATTTCTATCAAGCAAACCCCAGAGAAGACAGTTCCGGATGAAAAGAGTCCATTTTTCCACACAGTTGGCACTGACGCATCATTCCGCAAAGTTTATGGATAAAGTTCAGTCAGAAAAAAAATCACGTAAAATATTAATACGCACGTATAGGCCGATCTTCCTGAAGAGTATAAACAAAATAACGCCATTCCGTGAAGCGACGTTGCCACTCTAACTCTAAATTTCAGCACCATGCAATCGAAATAAATTACAAGTTTATTATCACGAAAAAGAATGGTATATTGGAATATTTTATTAATCCTTAGTCATATGCTTTAGCCTGTGAGATTTATGATTGCAGATAAGTATTAACCAACAGAAATTTTAGTAGAGTCTATCAATCTGCAGCATCTTGAGAGGATTTTTTGATTGCCGACTTCACCCAACGATTTGATAAAGTGGTCTTCTAAGAAGTTTACAAAAAGTCTAAGAGCTGTAAATTGTCGATTTCAAGAGGAGTCGTTTAGGCCAGAGGTCTCCGAACAGGTAGACTTATGTAGATCTTTTGTGTGTGATTCTGATCTAAAGGTTGTCAGTAGTGAAAGTTTGGGAGTTCACGGCCCACCGTCCACCGGTGGGATCTTATCTTGTGATCTATGACGTCATATCTCGGCTACCTTTGCGCATGTGCAAATTTCAAGTACGTCATCGAAGTCCACGTCACTGGATCTTACGTCAGCAAACCCAACCTGCGCGCGCAGCTGTCAAATGTCACCTGTCAACTGTCACCTGTCACTTGTCAAATGTCAAAATTAAAATTTGACATACGTCACGTATGAAGGATGACGTCATAAGACATGTGTAAAAGCATGTCAGCTGTCACCTGTCATTTAAGATCTGTCAACTGTCACCTGTCACTTATGAAACGTTAAAATAAAAAACTGACATACGTCACGTGTTCAAAATGGCGTCAGAAGACATGCGTAAAAGTATGGCGGCTGTCACCTGTCATTTAAGATCTGTCAACTGTCACCTGTCACTTTTGAAACGCCAAAATTAAAATTTAACGTAGGTCACGTGTTCAAAATGACGTCATAAGACATGTGTAAAAGTATGGCGGCTGTCACCTGTCATTGAAGACCTGTCAACTGTCACCAGTCACGTGTTAAACGTCAGAATAAAAATTTAAGATACGTCACGTATTCAGGGCGGTGTCCGAAGACGTTTAAAAAAAGAATGGCGTCGATCGGCCTTAGGGTTCCGGAGATATAGTTTTTTGCGATTAGCGACCTAACGGCTGATGGTGGAGAGCCGAAATTCGCATGGGGGATAGGGACGGAGCAGATCTTTCGATTTGTCAAATTAGTTTTCAAAAATCTCGACTTTGAGGAAAAAATTAGATTTCAAAATTTTTACATCACCCTGTATAGTAAATTTTGGATTAATTATATAAGTTATGAATATTAGGGGATTTGGTAATAGAAAAATAGGTATTAGATCATCGGAACTAGTAAAAAATTAGATCTCAAAATTTTTACATCACCCTGTATACTAAATTTTCGATGAAATATATATAATTTAGGAATTTTATTTAAGTTAATAACAACTAAACAACTCACGTTAAAATCGTCAATGTTTAAACTGAGTTGTTGAAACACCCCTGTTTGAACAGCCCTGTTCAAACAGCCCTGTTTAAACTACCCTGTTAAAAACGCCTCTGTTTAAACAGGGTTGTTTAAACACCCCCTGTTTAAACAGTCGACGGTAGCACTTCCGGTTGATGATAAGGGGGTCGAATATGGTAAAAGTCGTGATGGATATCAAAGAAAAGAGAAAAATTTAAATAAAGTAATAACACTATTCGGGTTTCTTAATTCCGAGAGGTAAGGGCATTAGCAATTAAAGAAAATTAATGATTTAATTTGAAATTGTTTGCAAGGAAATCAAAACGTATTTACATGTCGTTTAGTGGCAATAGAAATGAGTATACAGCGATAAGGACGGTGGAAGCCGTCAGCCTTCGCAACTTCCGTCCTTATCAGGAGAATATTAATTAGTTGAAAAAGTTATTTACTTGCAAAATAACAGTCGGTATGTGTGTTTAGATCGAAGCAAATATGTACGTAGAACCGATCGGTAAAAATTAAGATTTTAAAATTTTTGAAGAAATAGAATGTATTAATATTATTTAAGTGAATAATAATATGTAGTAGTGCCGTGTGTAACTCGGGAAGTTGCGGTTAACATTTCCGGTGATAAGGTGGACTCGAACGTGCGAACAACAGAAAGAATTGCAAAATATTAGTATTGTACTGATAAATAAAACACACAATTAGAAATTATTAACTTTATTTGAAGCAGCAAACTGCGTCGTTAACTTGTTAGGACCCGTCAGTTTCCGGCTGATAAGGAAAAGCATAAAAGGGAGAAAGAGGCAATTTGCAAAGCACAGTTGGCGTCTGAATCTCCTAGTGTGCACGTTAAGTTCGTTGCCAGCCAGTCGGAGTGTTCTTTGTTCTTTGTTTTTTTGTGTGAAGAAAGTGTACTGTGAAATTTTTGGGTAAGTACTGATTGATATTAGCTTAAAGTTTTGTAGTCTGCATGTATGAACAAAAATGAAATGTCGAATATTTACAAGAATATTAGTGCCGTTTTGTCAGGGAAAATAAAAAATAGTCTATCGATGTGTCTGTCTTACAACCTAGTGCCGTCGTGTCAGGGAAAATCAAAAATAGTCTGTCTATGTGTCTGTCTTACAACTTTAGTGTACAAAATTATGATTTTAATTTCGCGTTTAAGTAACAGCATGGAAATCTTCAATTATTTACAGTAATATTAGAATCGGGATCGAGTAATAGAAAAGGATTTTTGTCGGAAACCCTTTTTTTATTTTTTAAACTATATAGATTAAGATCAAACATACTTTTTAGAATTAAAAGTCGCTGACAGTGTTCAAAACATTTCTTTTTTCATTAGTTGTTTGCTGTTTAAACGTAGTGACTTTGAGTATTTTTAAAATATTTTTTAAAATATTTTACCTTAGCAGTAGAGTGACATAGCTTCCAAACAATAAATCTTTTAAACTAGAACCTAACAAAGCACTCGTAGTCTTCATACATGTAATATTGTTTGAAAAAATTTTAAAGTCGCTGACAGTGTTCAAAACATTTCTTTTTTCACTATTTGTTTTTTTGTTTAAACGCAGGGACTTATTATTTTTAAAATATTAATTTACCTTAGAAGTAGAGCGACGTAACGCCCAAACAATAAATCTTTTAAACTAGAACCGAACGAAGTAGTCTTTATGCATGTAATAGTGTTTTAAAAAATAATTTCTCTATCGGGTATGTATAAGCGCTAGTTTTGCTTGAAGTTAGGCTAAAACTGGAAATTTAATGAAAGAAAAAATTTATCAAACGGCGAGTAGGGAAAGATGATGTATGTTCGGTTTCCACTCACATCTCGGAGTCACATAATAGTAGGAGTATACCAACAAGGGTTCGGAAATATTTTCCTCAGTCAAAATATTTTATTTTCCAGAAAATGTTTGTGTGCAACTTCTGTAGCCGTGCATTCGCCAGGAAGGACAGCCTCAATCGTCATGGAGATTGCCGCTTAGCAGTCAAGATCTGCGACGTCTGCAGTGGGATTTTCAAGTCGGAGGGGGCTCTTCTTCGCCACCAGAAGGAGAAGCACCCGGCCCCCAAAAGACCAGCGAAGACCACGCAGACATCCATGGCGAAAAGAGCAAGACTCGTTTCGACAGATGGTGAGTAGTTAAAAATTGAAATTTTCTTTTAAGACTAGAATTGTTTTTAGATAACTTTGATACTAAGTATTTTTTCTTATCTCTAGAACCATCTACATCAGCAACGCAACACTGCAAGGAGTGCAAACTGGATGTTCCAGTCTCCCGATGGGGAGGACATCTGAGAACGTTAATCCATCGGGAGAAGTGTTGTGTGAGGATGCAGGAGGAAGAAGGAGTGGTGCGGGTGGAAACATCATTTAGAAACCGGATCACTACCTACAGACTCACTTCAAGCCAAGACCCAACCAACGTGAAGAACTACGTACAGCAGCTGAAACAAAAATTCGTCAAGTTGGTTGGGGCCGTTGTGTTAAGGTACGACTACCTGAAGATTGGCTTGGAGCTTTTCGGTCGCTTTCTCCTGCAGTCGAGCGAGTCGGAGGAGGTGAAGTCCTTCAACACCAAATACCAGCTGGTGAGCAGGGCTACGGACTTGGAGGAGCTGTTTGACCAGTTCAGCGCTATCCTGGACCGGAAGTATTCGGAATTTATGGAAAAGGATAGTGGTAAGTGTAAAACTATTGCAAATTTTTTTTAAAACTGTTTAATATTTCTTACTAATACCTATTTCTATTGTTACAGGGTGGGCGCTCCAACAACTCCTCCACTTAGAATTAGGTATCAACAAGATCCAGCCTCTAAAGCCATCTTCCTACATCCCGCTGCCAAAGGAGATTGAAGCAAAGAAAGCTGTTCTGAACATCCAGAACACGGATCAAAAATGTTTCATGTGGTCAGTCCTAGCTGCCTTACATCCACTTCATTGGACTCAACATCCAAATAGAGTCGCGAACTATTTGTCTTTTGAGAACGAACTGGACTTTACAGGTATAGAATTTCCGATTAAACTTATCGACATCGCTAAGTTTGAGCGACTCAATAATATTTCTATCAATGTTTATGGACTGGAGAAACTGTTCGAAGATGGTAAAAATAGTATTGAAGTCGTGGGTCCCTTATACTTTACAAAATCTCGTAATAGGGAGCGACACGTAAATTTGTTAGTAATCAGTGATGACTATGGAAATAGTCATTACTGCTTAGTAAGAAGTTTATCTCGCCTGATCTCAAGTCAATTATCCCTACATCATGGTGTTAAGTATTTATGTGATGGTTGTTTATCATATTTTGATTCAGAACAAAAATTAAAGACTCATCAGGAGCACGATTGCGGGCACGTTTTAGCTAAAGTCCCAACGACAAATTTAAAAAAAAATAAATATGGTGAAGAGATTCCCGAGAATATTTTGAAATTTACAAACTTTGAAAAAAAATTAAAAGTACCTTTTGTTGTTTATGCCGATTTCGAAACAATCCTTGAACCCCTGGATACAGAGGAAAATGCGCAGGATCCCGATACGTCATACACTGTGAGAACACACAAACATGTTCCGTACTCGTTCGGTTACTACATCAAATGTGACTTTGACGATGCTCATTCGATTTACCAAAGTTATAGGGGTCCGGATGCTCACAAAGAATTCGTAAAACGTTTAGAGATTGATTGTAAATCAATCTATAATCGCTTTATGAAGGAAGTAGTACCCATGACACCTATTTCTGCGGAACAAGAGAGGGAGCATCAAGAAGCTAGGGTGTGTCATATTTGCGAAAAGCCATTTGATGTAGCGTTAAACGATCGTGTGCACGAACATAATCATACAGACGGCTCCTATCGAGGTACCGCGCACTCTGTATGCAACCTGAATTACAAAATCCCTCAATTTATACCCATCTTTTTCCATAACATGTCCAACTTTGACTCCCACCTGTTTGTTAAGGAATTGGCTTCCAACGAAGAAAAGTTGGATGTTATCCCCCAAAACAAGGAAAAGTATATCTCCTTTACTAAACATGTTTTGGTGGATAACATCGAGAACAGAGATGGTAAACAACGACAGGTATTTTTAAAATTACGCTTCCTCGACAGTTTTCGTTTCATGGCCAGCAGTCTCGATAAACTCAGTCAAAATTTAAAACCAGAACAATGTCGAGAAGTGAGAAAATATTTCGCGGAAGAAAATAAGTTTCAGCTTATTCGACAGAAGGGTGTCTTCCCATATAATTACGTGGATAGTTTCACGAAATTGAATGACACAAAGCTTCCATCACAGAAAGACTTTTATAACCAGCTGAAAAAAGAAGATGTCAGTAACGAGGATTACAAGCGTGCTTGGGCTGTATGGAATTTATTTGAATGTAAAACTTTAGGCGAATATTCAGATATTTATTTAAAATCCGACGTATTATTGTTAACAGATGTTTTTGAAAGTTTTAGAGACGTGTGCCTTAACACTTACGGTCTAGATCCTGCGCAGTACTTCACGGCGCCCTCTCTTGCGATGGACGCCGCACTCAAGTCCACATCAATTTCCTTGGAATTACTGACAGATCTAGACATGGTACACTTCTTTAAACACGGTATTCGCGGTGGGGTCAGTCAGTGTAGTGTTAGAAAAGCTTTTGCAAATAATAAATTTATACCTCATTATGACGCCTCCAAACCTACTTCCTACATCATGTATTTGGACGCTACCAACCTCTATGGTGCGGCTATGTCTCAATATTTACCAACGGGGAATTTTAAGTGGTTGGATGAGACCGAAATTCAAAGTTTAGATTACATGAATGTCGCGAATGATTCTAAAACTGGCTATATATTAGAGGTAGATTTAGAATATCCCGAACAGTTGCATTATTTACACAACGAACTACCCTTTTGTCCACAATCAATAGCTCCACCAGAATCAAAATTCCAAGATATTGAAAAATTAATTCCAAATTTTAAACCTAAAAGTAAATATATAATTCATTACCAAAATTTGCGTCAGGCTTTAGATTATGGGCTTAAGCTCACCAAAATTCATCGCGTTATATCTTTTGACCAATCACCGTGGCTAAAGAAATACATTGACCTAAACACAGCGATGCGCAATCAAGCGCAAAATAAGTTTGAAAAAGACTTTTTCAAACTTATGAACAACGCCGTGTTTGGGAAAACAATGGAAAATGTGGAGAAACGGGTAGATGTTAAACTTGTTTCTCATTGGGAAAATATTGGTAGAAGGTTGGGAGCCGAAGCGTTAATCTCGAAACCTCATTTTAAAGATCGCACTATTTTTAACGAGAACCTGGTAGCTATCCAGATGAAAAAACAAAAAATCACATATAATAAACCGATTTACGTGGGTTTCAGCATCTTGGAAATATCCAAGACTATTATGTATGACTTTTTGTACGGGTATATTAAGCCAAAATACGGCAACAACGCGGTATTACTCTACACTGACACCGATTCCCTTGTGTTAAAAATTACAACCGAAAATTTCTATAGCGATATGACACAAAATTTAGATAGATTCGATACGTCTAATTTCTCACAGGAAAATCCACATGATGTTCCTGTAAACCAGTCAATTTTGGGCAAAATGAAAGATGAGTATGCAGGAAAAATCATTTGGGATTTCTACGGTACCGGGGCGAAGGCATATTGTGTAAATGTGGAGGGAAAGTTAACCAAAAAAGCTAAGGGAGTTCCTGACTACGTCACCCAATCCGAACTAACTCTGGACGATTATAGGGAAGCGGTTGACGTAGAAGGAACTCAGATTCATCGTCAGATGAACACTTTCCGTTCGCATTTACACGATATGTATGTCGAACTTAAAAATAAGGTAGCGCTATCACACGCGGACGATAAGCGTTACCTTATTCCCGGCGACTTGGAGAACACGCTTGCTTGGGGTCATAGAGATATTGAAAAGTATAAGGAATCATCGGAAATTCCATGAGCGAAGACTGATCACGGGCAGCTAACTTTACTTGAATCACCTTTGGTAGCTAAATGTATGACTTTAGAGGCTGTGATATTAGATTAGGAATATATGTTATTTATTTTATTATTTATTGTAGTCATTTATTTCTACCCTATTTATTGTATTAATTTATTTCATCCTAGTCTACCCTATTTCTTTACTTTATATGTATATTTTACCTAAGTTTACCGAAGTTTACCCTAGTTTTTAGTTTTCTATTATTTGTTTATATGTATATTTTACCCAAGTTTACCCTATTTTTTATTTTTATATTGTTTGTTTCTATGTATATTTTACCCAAGTTTACCCTATTTTTTTTTGATTTTTTATATTGTTTGTTTATTTTACTATATTTACTATTTCCAGACCGCTGTTCGGTCAGATTTTTTGCTTTTTTAACTTATTTTACCCAAGTTTACCCTTTTTTGATTTTTATATTGTTTGTTATTTTACTCTATTTACAGACCACTGTTCGGTCACATTTTGTGTTTTTTTGAACTTTTTTTTCACTTTTTTTACACTTTAATAAATTTTTGTGTTTATATTGGTGTTTTATTTCCTTAGTTAGAACAAAGAAAAACAAATTAACGTTAGACTATTTATTTAGTAACAGTATAATATTCAATATTAAGCTTATACAATTCATAAACATGTTTTGCAAATAGGTGTATTAGCTTCTCGGTCCATCGAAATAGATACTTGTCTGTTGTGGCATCTTCAAACTTGAGACTTCTCTTATCACCATTGCGATGCAACACTAGCGTGTACTGTCCAATTATCATAAATATATCTACCCAATGGGTATTGAAACAATCAAAAGTGCTTAAAAATTCTTCAAATTCCTCACTAGAGAAAGAAATTTTGCCATAACCAATAGTATCCAAAATTACTTGTTTGCGTTCCTCTTCGGACGTAGTAAAAATGACAGTTATAAAGTCATCAATCTCGTAAACTCGGTTAGGCTTAGTCTTAAGAACTTTCGCTGGAACATCAGGACATCTAGAGGACGATTCAAACACCTTATCCCAGCCGGAAGAGGAGGAGGAGGCCGCCATTGGTAAGTTGAAATGGTAAGTTTCGAAAACAATCTAACCACAGATTTATATTCTTGGTAAAACTTAATGTCTCTTTTCAGCTTGCGTATTTTTTTCAAATGTTCGTCTAATCTAACTGACAAGTCGACTGTCTTTGTCATAAGCTCGAGACTAAATGATCAAATTTCTCAAGGGGGGCCTAATAATATAGGATAAAATTAAACAGGGAATACAGTTTAACTTCTTTATTTAGGTAAAAAATCATAAATATATTCATACAAAATTTTTGAATTCTTAGCACTACAAATACAATATTCTAAAGCATGATAAGAACACGTGGTTTTACTTAGAGCTAATTTCGGTACAGCAACACTGCCCCCAGTAAATTCTAAATTAACAATATCGGGTATATGCTTAAGATATTTCATCGTGGAAAAAGTTTCCAGTAAGAAGGTCTTCTTTACATGCCCCTTCACGTAGATAACATCAACATCCCGTAGATCGTTGTAGATAATGCGGTGAAGTTCATTGTAATCGGTTTCGCCGGAATTGTAGTATAAACCATGTCGGTTCCCATATAGAAACATCACTTGCTTCTGGCAATCATAGGACAGCTCATAAAACGGCTTAACAGGTTTGAAAAGATAGTTCCGTATTTGCTTTCCATCGTAAATAGCCAATTCTTTAGCTTGAAATTCTGGAACGCTGAATCCCTGAACGTCAACCACAACAAACTTCATCGTGCTGAGAGGGTTGAATAGTAACTGATTACAACAGATCACGTACTTGACCTGTTAAAGCCTGATACTCGAGAACTCGATCATGAATAATTATACAAAAGGCACGGGACTCCTTCGAGAAGTTTTCGGAACTTTGAAACTCCAACTTAACGTCAATAGTATTACTCTTGAGGGCTTCATTTTGTTTGGAGCAGTCAATAACAAATAGGGCTCTAGCAGCGAAAGCGAGAAAATCCAAGAGCGGCTCCGACCGTTGTTTCCCCAAATAGGTTTTTTGAAAGTCCGTATACATCTGATAGGCTTCTGCAAACTGTCTATTGACAAAGTTTAGGTTTAACGACTCATAGGGGTAAACTTCAGAATTCAAATGTAATTTGACGTCGGTGATGTTTAAATTATCAAAGTAGGTACAATCAGCGTCAAAGTTATCTTTTCGCTTCTTCATAAAAAATACAATGACGTATCGGGCTCTCTCAGACATGGTCTTAACGGTCCAAATATCACGCTTTGTTGTTCTCAAAGCAGGCAGTTCATGTAGTTCCCAGTTTCTAAATGGAATATATATCGGTTTGTTCTTGGCAATTTCATCCAAAAGCCTTAATTTCACTGCATCACTCGGGTAAATATGCTTCACTTTCAACTCAACCGTTTTTAAGGTTATTGTCGCCTTCTTAGTACCAGTGGACTTGTAGCAGTTGTCATCATGACGAGCACGAACCAGTTTAATTTTCTGTTTACCCATTAATACATTGTGGTAATCGGCAAACACGCCAAACAATAGGGAAAGGGGGATACGAAAATTAAAGTCTTTGGATGTTTCATCCAAGGTCTTGACAGTTCCACTTGGCCAATTCCATCCAGCTATGTCTAGAGCACGGCTTTCCTGCTCGTTTAAACATAGCAGATTTTTAACGGTGCTAACAATACCAGGATCTCGAATCTTTTCAATCTCCTTACCATTAACTTCATAGGAAATGTTGTCAAAGAGAAAGGCTCCGGCATTATTGGTTAGATCGCAAGTACCGGTCTTACCAGTGGCATCTGCTTCCACCTTAAACGTACCCTCGATGTAGAGTTGAGCTTCACTCATATCCAAAAAGACATCTTGCTGATTGATAACAATCTCGATTTCGTCATTGTTATTAAAGGAGTTGGTAAAGGGGTAATAAGTGTGCCATTCTTCGCGAATGACCGACTCATCACTCTTGATCTGATTGAAGATTTGAAGTTTTTCTGACATGGTAGCCGTAAGGACTGCTTATAGACTGCAAATATAAGATATTTGAAAACGTGAGTGACCCCTTCGACTTCTGACCACTGAATGATCTGCCGGCTGAGGTATTAGTGTTTAAATACCTTTTAAATACTAGAACCATTTCGTCTAAGTTCTAATCGAATTACTACTTCTTCACCTCGAAAATTAAGAGGTCTAGAATCCTGGTCTACTAGCGTGAGAGTAATGTTATAGATGCTTTTCTGGTTCACAGGTAAATAGATTGGATTCCTTGGCTCGATATTTATACTGTAGCCGGGGTCAACAGTTGGTGAAAATTCGTACAGAGTATGTGAGGGATTATTTGTGTAATACGAACCGGAAATGATGTTACACTCTACTCGAATAGTAACAACTTGTATAATTTCCACAGGTTGATCTGATTCGTGGAATTTACCAGACTTTAACAGTTGAGGTGAAAATCCCAACACCTTTGCAATACTGTCTTTTAGTTTAAAGTTTATGTCGTAGACACTGGTTAACTCACACTTTAACGTATTGTTATTGGGTTTAAGCGATAAGATACGATTCCGTTCGTCTGCGGGAGCACTGGGATCTAGGAGCTTACGTTGTAGAAACTGCTCGATATCTTCCAACTCGTAGGACCCTGTTGGTATTTCCAGTACTCGCTCCTCCTGATTATTGACAATATAATAAAACTTGTTTCGTCCCTCTTCTATATTGGGAATCGTGTTCCAAGTGTTTAGCGAAATTAATGCTAACGAGTAATCAAACCTAGAATCGAGCTCTATGGGAGGTACAAAGTATGCTTCAAGTCGATGAGAGCGACCTTTTAACGTGAATGTCTGTGACATGACTGCGAGCAATAAGCATCAACACCTGCATTTATAAAGTTTCATTGTAGAGAAATGCTAGAGCAAGATGTCCACAATTGGTCATTCCATAATCCTGATACTGATCGGAATTAAAATAGATTTTCACATTTTTCATGTACCTGACAAATTCCTTGGGTGGTTTCAAGTTGCCAAAACTATCGAAATAAACAACTCGATTGCCGTGTTTCTTGTAAGCTACCCAATGTGTTCCGAAGCCTGTGCTCCGATCCAAATTAATAACACCACACTCTGTTTTGAGGGGTGCGTTCGGTAAAGTGTTTCGCATAAATACTCCTCTAAAATGCGGTATTTTTAATCGAGTGACGTACGACTTAATATCATGATCGGATAACGGTTTTTCAGGTAGCTTTATTGGTAGTTTTTTGGTAGTTTTCGTAAAAACAATCCATAGCCAGTTTTGTGCTTCTTTAAATACATGCCGCTACCCTTTTTTCCCAATGCAATCGCCTCCATTGTTTCGTTGTGTCGTTTCGATTCTTTCAACTTCTCCTTGGCACTTTGAGCGTCCTTAACGGCCTTAGCTATCCCCGCGGCGCCTCCGCTGAGTGCTCCCAGGGCACTAAGTCCTGCAAATATGGGAATAAGTGGTAGAATCCCACCCTGTTTCGGTAAGGGTATTATTCGTGGTACGTTGATCCTCTTACGTCCTCCCACCTTCTTGACCGTTACTCGCGCAGCTTTAAGTATTTTACTGAGAGTTCTGTTCTTACTAACATCACCAGTACCCGTATGTCGAAGTTGTTTCTTAAGCAGAGTGACCACTGATGATAGGGGTTTCATCTTCTTCTTGCGAGCACCCAACTTGCGTCTCACCTTCTTGCCAGCACCCAACTTGCGTTTTACCTTCATAGCGTTCGTTACTAACCACGCTGAAGCTTTTTCACCCAAACTGGAATCGTTTGCCTTTACTCGTTCCCAAGCTCGGTTCTCCAACACTCGATCGGCTCTATGTCTTTGTTCCAACTCTGTCGACTTGGCGTATTCGATATCGTGATCGCGACAAGCACTATCCAATTTGTTCTTTGGTCGATCGCCTCGAGCCAGTCGCTCTTGAAGTTTGGTTCCAGGTCCGCAATAGGAATAACCAGGTAAATGAAGCTCGAACGGGAGCTTGTTGATAGCTGTATTTAACACACCTGCACCCTGCAGAGTCTTCATTCGTAATGAAGCCCTGGGAGGGTGTAGAGTAGTATTTATAGAGATGCGTCAAGAGAAGCAGAAACTCAAAATCCAAGTTTATAATTGCGATATGAAAAAAGAAAAGTGTCTCGGTAGCAAACATGGTCAACTTTTGCCTTCTACAATTCGAGCGTTAATCTGTGGTCCGAGTAATTGTGGCAAAACCAATGTAATGATTAGTCTTTTGATTGATGAAAATGGTTTAAAATTCGAGAATGTGTACGTGTATTCTAAATCTCTACAGCAAGACAAGTACGACTTTCTTCAACAGGCTATGAAACATTCCCGTTTAGGCTATTTCGGCTACAGTGATAATGATGAAGTTTTAGATCCTACCAGTGCCCGACCTCACTCTGTATTCATATTTGATGATGTAGCATGTGAGAAGCAGGATAAAATACGTAATTATTTTTGTATGGGCCGACATCATGCGATTGATTCATTCTATTTATCGCAAACTTACTCGAAAATACCCAAACAGCTGGTTCGTGACAATGCCAATGTATTAATTTTATTTAAGCAGGACGACTTAAACTTGAAACATATCTACGACGATCACGTTAATACAGACATGACATTCGATGCATTTAAACATATTTGCTCCGAATGTTGGAAGGATCGGTATGGATTCCTAGTAGTGGTGAAAGACAATGATATTGCTAAAGGTCGATATCGTAACAAGTTTGATACATATATCATACCCTAAGCCCTCGGGACTCAGTGTAACACTTGACGTCCTAGAAGCTAGATGTGTTAAGTCTCGAGAAACAGGGTCTGTTTAGTAGTTGTTTTAGCTGTTTCCTAGCTGTTTTTCCCGAACAGGGTCTGTTTTTTAGCTGTTTTTCCCGAACAGGGTCTGTTTTTTAGCTGTTTTTTTCCCGAACAGGGTCTGTTTTTAGCTGTTTTTCCCGAACAGGGTCTGTTTTTTAGCTGTTTTTTTCCCGAACAGGGTCTGTTTTTAGCTGTTTTTCCAGAACAGGGTCTGTTTTTTCCAGAACAGGGTCTGTTTTTTAGCTGTTTTTCCAGAACAGGGTCTGTTTTTTAGCTGTTTTTCCAGAACAGGGTCTGTTTTTTAGCTGTTTTTCCAGAACAGGGTCTGTTTTTTAGCTGTTTTTTCCAGAACAGGGTCTGTTTTTTAGCTGTTTTTCCAGAACGGGGTCTGTTTTTTTTTTAGTATGTCTACCCCCATGAGTCAGCTCGATAAAGACGTTAAACGTAGGATTATCCAAGCTGCACGAACAATAAGAAAGAAGTATTTAGCATTAAAGTTGGAGCGAGGCGAAGAAGATGAAGCTCTTAATAAATTATTAATGCCGATTACCGATCCTCTGAATAAGCTTGTGAGTGCTTCCGCCACCACCACTGCAAAAGCTAAGAAACGTAAGATTAAAGTGGAAGAGAGTGTTGGTGTAAAACCCAAAGTTAAACCGTCCAAACCTCCTGTAAAATTTTTAACCGAGGAAACTCACTACGGGGATGTTGCTGCTGCTGCTGCTGATGATGATGATGATGCTGTGTTTGAAGAACCAGCTCAGAATCCTGCGGAACACATAAGACAGAATTTTGAAGATTCTCTTCAAAAATCTGAAGTGTTTGAGACTTTTATCGAGCAGTATCCGAAGATTGCTCAAGACTATCTGAAACTATATTGGACGGACTCTACCGAAATAGATGCTAACAGCCTGAAATATGATTTGGTGACTGATTCTTGGAGCTTAGGTTCAGAACCGGTTAATTTCTTAAAGAATGGTGATATTCAAGTTGGCCCCCTTACGTATAAAGGAACTCTGGGACTATACGATTTATTGTTTCTCAAGGTTCCTCAATTTAATACCGCTGCCGATGAAGAACAATACAAAGATATTTTAAAGCGATCAGATTTATACTTGAAAGACAATGGTCAGTTGAAAGGTAATAGATCCCATAAATACAATGCCATTGTGAAACCACTAATTTCGAAAGGTTCTACCAGTAAAATTCCTTCGCCCGGGGTTAGAATAGCGACCAGATCGAAGTCTGAGAAATCCGGATCTGTGAAATCTGGATCTGCCTTAATGGAATACAACGAAAAACCAAAAGAATATGTCTACTATGATGACGTAAATGAGCTGGTTGACAGGTTAAAAAAGCTAGACGCTTCCAATCAGGTTGGCAACAATAATAACATGAACGAGATTTGGAGCATTTTGAACGAATTGGAACAGCTTGGAGTAATTGAATTCTATAAATAAGTTTGTTAAAGCTGTTATGTCTTAGTACCGCAGTAATCATGAATAAGTTTGGACGTTCCTTGCCCACGTCGTCTAATCAGAAGAGAGTGAGAGTGTTGCAAGCACCCAACTTGATCACTCTTACAAAAGATGGTGATTACAATATTCGAGATCATCGGCTTTGTAACGTTAAATCACCAGCAGATATCGCTGATGCTGTAAATAAAAAGTTTGTAGAGAGTATGCTAACTTCACTTTCTACTACCATTGATAGATCGCTGAATGATAAAATACAAGTATCCCACTTGGAGATGTTGAGACAAGTAACGGGGTTGGAACAAAAAGTAAACAACTCTAACGGTAGTATTGGAAAGCAAATGGAGGCATTTACAAAAACTAATAAGAATCGAATGATCTCATCATCTACTATCCTACATCCAAATTTCAACTCTCCAACCTGAGCCATTAGAGCGCTAATAGCAAAAAACTGTATCTCCGAGACCAAAGGGCCGATCGACGCCATTCTTTTTTTAAACGCTTTCGGACACCGCCCTGAACACGTGACATATGTTGAATTTTTTTTTTGACGTTTAACACGTGACTGGTGACAGTTGACATGTCTTAAATGACAGGTGACAGCTGCCATACTTTTACGCATGTCTTCTGACGCCATTTTGAACACGTGACCTACGTTAAATTTTAATTTTGGCGTTTCATAAGTGACAGGTGACAGTTGACATATCTTAAATGACAGGTGACAGCTTTCATACTTTTACGCATGTCTTATGACGTCATTCTGAATACGTGACGTATGTCAGTTTTTTATTTTAACGTTTCATAAGTGACAGGTGACAGTTGACAGATCTTAAATGACAGGTGACAGCTGCCATACTTTTACGCATGTCTTCTGACGCCATTTTGAACACGTGACCTACGTTAAATTTTTTTTTGACGTTTAACACGTGACTGGTGACAGTTGACATGTCTTAAATGACAGGTGACAGCTGACATATTTTTACGCATGTCTTCTGACGCCATTTTGAACACGTGACCTACGTTAAATTTTAATTTTGGCGTTTCATAAGTGACAGGTGACAGTTGACATATCTTAAATGACAGGTGACAGCTGACATACTTTTACACATGTCTTATGACGTCATTCTGAATACGTGACGTATGTCAGTTTTTTATTTTAACGTTTCATAAGTGACAGGTGACAGTTGACAGATCTTAAATGACAGGTGACAGCTGACATGCTTTTACACATGTCTTATGACGTCATCCTTCATACGTGACGTATGTCAAATTTTAATTTTGACATTTGACAAGTGACAGGTGACAGTTGACAGGTGACATTTGACAGCTGCGCGCGCAGGTTGGGTTTGCTGACGTAAGATCCAGTGACGTAGACTTCGATGACGTACTTGAAATTTGCGCATGCGCAAAGGTAGCCGAGCTATGACGTCATAGATCACAAGATAAGATCCCGCCGGCGGGCGGCGGGGGCACAACTCCCAAAGTATCACTACTGTTGTCAATATTTCCTGAACTTTTCACGAATTTTATTATATTCTCGGGGGACATGTTTTCCACTTGATGTGGCGGTAAATAACCCCTTCTTAGCATAGTTCTACTACGCAGTCGCATAGTATGTGTTCTGTTCTTTTTGCAGCTTTACCACAGTACCGGCACCTTTCGTCATCTGTTTTGCCCATTTTCTTAAGATGGTACCTCAAGGGGCAGTGTCCAGTAGGAATACCTGTAATAAGTTTTAAGTGGTTTCTATTCAGGTCAAGAAGCTCCTTAAAATTTTGAAGCGAAAATAATTGTTTTCAATGCAACAAACTACCAGCTACCTAATGGATGGCTCTGCCTGTGTCATACTGCTTGAAAGATTTGCTTTTTCAGAAGGTTCGTATATCCTGTACTGACGAGAACTAAAGAGTTCGAAACCGGTCTGCAGGTGACGACATCCTAACTATAGAAAAGCTTTCTTCTTCCTGGTAGTATCTTGCATTTAAAACAAGTATTTTGTTATCTAACAGTGTCAGTGGAAAATATGGCAAATTTTGGCATGTAATCCAGTGCTGGTAGGAGTATATAGCCCTGAGAATAGCTGTTTTAGCATTATTTGTTCAAATCCTTATAGTATAAGGCATCTTCAGGTGGTTTGAGGAACTAATTCTCAATTTTACATATACCCCCCGAGAAGTAGACTTCATTCATTACTTAATAATGTTACTTTACGGTAAATTCTACTCCCGACTGCTTGAAACTGCTAATGGTTGGCGCTGTCTATGTCATACTGCTTATGCAGTTCGACATTGTAGCTTTAAGGCACATGGGTGAAAATTGAATTGAATAAGTGGAAACACGACCGTTACACCATTAGTATGCCATCGTAAAAATAGGTGGCACTGTAGGATAATTCTTCCGCAACCATCATTTCACTCGTTCGACAGCTGACATGTAGGGTAAACGTTTGTCAAATTTCGCCGCGATCTGTGACAGGTCGATCCAATAATTATCTTATAGTTTTAAACAATTTCATTCCCTATTTTTGTATTCTTTGAATTCATTTATAATGTCGAAACTGTTGCACATTTTAGGATGGTTTTAAGTGAAGTGAAGTGAAAGTGTGTGTTTTGTTTTAATAATAAAATGTGTTTAAAGAACAATCGTAAAAGAGGCCATTTTTTGCCTGTCAAAGTATCAAACGTGAAAGATAATAATATTATTTATAATGGATTTTGACCTGTTGAACAACGTGATGTGATTAGAATTTACTTGATACTAAAGAAAGAGTTTCCCGGAAGCATCCGGTAATTCTAATTGCTCCCTCATGTTCAACAGGTCACAAGAAATATAATTTTTGGCACCACACAAAAGAGCCTTTTTTAACATTGTTCTTTTTGGTTGTTCTTTAAGAATTCTGCTTTTGTTTAAACAATATATTTAATATCTGTTTTAAATAATGCTGGGATGCAGTGCAGGCAGAGAAATTACTTAGCCTCGACTCAATGTTGTCAGTTAATTTTTTAAATTTTCTTCCATGCACTCCCTAATTTTTTTATAAATCCTGGTAGACGATGTTTTTAATGCCGGTTTTACATTTGTGTAGTTATCCATTCCTTGATGAATTTCAGCATGCCAACATGAATTCGTATAAAAATGGGGATTATCTTTCAAGCTCAGGAGTTAACGGTATTTAGTAAATATAATCTCAGCCTTATGAAAATTTACACATTTAGGTGCATGGAAAACTACTCGTATATAAAAGGAACTTGGGCTATTTTTTTAATAACAATGTGACAACAATAACGGTTTGGTAAATAATAAAGCTGACATGCAACTTTGTAGTTTTATTATATAATTATAAAATTGGTCGACTTACCTTGTAAGGATGATCAATCGTAATTATTCGAGCATCGTAGTACTTCTATGATGGTATTTGATAGGTTCCATTTTATTGCCTGACGACGCACAGAGTTGAAAGAATGTGTAAACAAAAACCCTCTTATCCTCGGCCCGCTTAATCACCACCATATTTTGATATGGTATTCAGTTCATTTTTACGGGCAAATCGTACTACTTCCTTGGGATGTATACCTCAAACTTTTGGGTATGGGTTGGGCTTGGGCCCCATCATAGAAGGACTACGATGCTCGAATAATTACCATTGATCATCCTTCCAAGGTAAGTCGACCAATCTTATAATTATTCATCGCATCTCCGTCCTTCTATGATGGTATTTGGTAGATGTTTGTAGAGAAAATGTAGTACGATTTCTTGTGTAGAAGAAAAAAAAATTAAATTTGTTATGTATATTATGTAATGCGTACTAATGTAAATAATACGTTAATATAACCATTTTGGCAAACACAAAAATAATGTAAAGGTTACCAAAACCAATAACAAATATTAATAACCTATATATAAGATTATGTAATGTTAAACAACACATATTATAACAAATAGAATTTTAAATATAAATGAACAAACGCTAACCCTAAAGTGAGAAAATTCCCGAAAAGGGGTAGATAAGTATATTACTCTTTCCTATCTCTATTATTGTTAATAATGCAAGTTGCAAAATCTTCTCGCCTTTGGGCTAATGGAAGATTATAGAAGGTATTAAAAACCAAGGATTTTTCGGTCCAACCCGCTGTATTTCGTATTAAGTCTATATCTAGACCTGTTCGAAACGCTGTCGAAGTGGCCGCGTGCCTTACACTATGGCTTTTAATATGTTTGTGTTGATATTACTTTTTTCTAAGACCTCTTTTACCCATCTGCTTATTGATTGCGTGGAGGCTGCGTGGTAAGGTTTTTTGTGTGTTAGAACCAAACTGTCATTATTTGTTTTTGAGCGGAGATTTTTTGTTTTATTTAAGTAATGTTGTAGTGTCGAAGCGACACAAAGCTCCGGTTTGTTCTTAAAGAATGGAAATACCAGGTAGGGTTGCTTTTTTCCAATGCCCGATGTTTTTATTTTGGCAGGAATTCGAATTTCAATTTTTGTATTATTTTGATGAATGTTATCCATGGAGATTTTTGATATAGTTTGAACTCTATGTCCAGAAGTAAGTAGTAGTAACGTTACGAGTTTTAAAGTTAAATTCTTAAGTGTTAAGGATTCTAAGAGGGAAAGAGTGGATAAAAAATCAAGAACTGGGTTTGGGTCCCAGGTCGTTGAATATTTTGGTGTTGTTGGTTTTGTATTGTATACACCCCTAAAGAATCTTTTAAAGATTTTCTCTTCTTCTAAATTAAATGTGAAAATTAGTGATTAAGCTGACCTGTAACAATTTAGAGAAGAATACGATAGATTGGTTTTAGAATTTTCAACAAGAAATAATAAAATTGCATTGAAATCTTTGATGTAAGGGTTATTTAAATTGTTCAGACAAAATTCCCACCATTTTTTGTAACATATGGTGTATTGTTTTATTGTTTTTGTGGCAATTGATGTTAGCATGATCGGGATGGTTGATTCCGGTATTCCTCCTCTCTTAAGAAATTCCCGGATAACTTTCCCGCCACCAGGGAAAGTGAGTTGTGAAGGGAGTCCGTCTTTCTGAAAGGTGAAAAGAGGAGATTCTTACTAGGAGGAAAAATTGTAGGTTCTTCCATTAATAATTTTAAAAATAATGGGTACCATGACTGTGTTGGCCAATCCGGAACTATTAAAATTCCAGTTGCTCTTTCGTCTTGAATTTTTTGTAAAACTTTGTTAATAAGAATAAATGGTGGGAAGGCATAAAAGAAAAATTTGTCCCATGTAATTGTAAAGGCATCAACACATCGACAATCAGGGTCTGGGCCCCAAGAAACATAGTTTTTGCATTTTGCGTTAATTTTTGATGCAAATAAATCTATCTCTGGTATTCCAAATGAGTCACCTTTTTAAATGCTTCATTGTTTAGCTCAAATTCGGTGTTGAAAACTTTATTTCTGGATAGAAAATCGGCTTGAATGTTTTCTTTTGAGCTAATATATGAAGCAAATATGTTTCTTGTTTCACACCAGTCCCAGATCATCCTGGTAATATTGTCTAAATGGGTGTGTTGAGTACTACCCATCTTATTGATGCAAGCTATTGCTGTAACATTATCTATGCGCAAGAGAATATTGCAATTTGACCTATCTTTTGCAAAACATCTAAGCCCATGGAAGGCAGCACGTAATTCTAACCAGTTAATATGTTGTGTTGATTCCTTTTCATCCCAAAACCCTTTTGCTTCATTGCTTCCACAACAAGCGCCCCAACCAGTAAGAGAGGCGTCCGAAAAAATTTCAAGACAAAATGATTTTGGTTTGACTGATTTTTCGGCTTTATTGATACTATTCAACCACCAATGAAACTCATGATTTAATGTGTCTGGTATGATCATTTTATTATTGAAGTTATATTTATTTTTCTTAAGTGCTTGTTGCTTAACAATTTCAAAAGGTTTTACGTGACACCATCCATAGGTTAGTGAGGGCGAAACAGATACTAATTTTCCCACTAGGGAAGCGAATCTTCTTATTCTACAGGTTTGGAATTTAAAAATTTTTGTAGAATTTCTTTTACTGAATTTTTCTTTTTCCCTGGAAAACTAAAACATAATTGTCTAGAGTTAAAAATAAATCCTAAAAATTCAATTTTTTGGTTGGATTTAATATACTCTTTTTCTGATTTATAATAAAACCGAGAAGTGATAAAGTTTTATATATATATATATATATATATAAAGTATTTTTTTTCTTTCTTGGGTAGAGGTTTATTGTGGGAAATTAAAATAGTTTCTTTAACGTTTCGCCCATCGTTTTTGGGCTTTTTCAAAAAAAAATTTTGTCTCTTTATTGAGTGTTTTCTAAAAACATACAAAATGGGATGTCATTAAAATCCTTAAAAATAGTGTTTATACAAAATGAAGACACAGACAAAGACCATAAAAGACAATACATACAAATTTAAAAATTGTTTCGCTAAAATTTACTAAATATAAATATATACGCACCTCGAGACATTATGGTGTTTAAATATGTACTGAGAGATTTATTTTTGAGTTACTTATCACTACCAGTAATTTTTTTCTTTTTTTTGTTTATTTTTTTTGTTTCTTTGTGTGTTGATATGCGTTTTTTCGTGAATTGTATGTTATATACGGAGTGTTCTAATTTGTGTGTTTAGTGTTCAATGTATTAGGTTGTGATAAATTTTACTTAGATTGTCAATATCTTGTTTGTCGTTTACTGCATTAGGTTCTTTCTTAATGTGAATCATCTCTTTAACAAGGAGTTTTTGGTAATTGTTGTCCTGAGTTAAAATTTTTGTGTTAGTGAAATCGAAATTATGATTTTCATTTTTTTCGTGTTTGTGTAAAGCAGTTGACGCATTTTTTGTATACTTGTGCCCGTTTAATCTGCTGTTAAGATATTGAGTGGTCATTCCAATATATTGTTTTGGACAATTTAAACATGGTATAGCGTAAATTACACTAGATTTATTTTTTACTGGAACCTTACTTTTAAGAGGAGAGTATAAGGATGACAAAAGGTTTTGGGCTTTGTGGCAAACGGTAATATTGTGTTTATTTAAAATGTATTTAATTTTTTCTGATAATTCGTTCGTATAGGGTAGAGCTACATATTTTTTTGGTTCGTTATTATTGGTCAGTTTTTCTTTGGTTGCATTGTTATATAATTTAAAAGTTCTTTGTTTCATAATTCTGTTTATTTGTCTTTCTGGGTAGTGATTTTCTTTTAGTATTTTTCTAACTTTTTCTAAAGCTTTTGGACGATATTCTGGCGAGGTTAAAATTAATGCTCTATCAGTTAAGCCTATAATTACGCTATTTTTTTGAGATTTGGAATGGCTGGAATTGTAGTTTAAATATCGTCCCGACCAAGTTTCTTTTGTATACCATATAGTTTTGAGGTCTTCATTGTTTATATCTCTAATTATTGTCATATCAAGGAAATTTATTTGGTTTTGACTTTCTATTTCTGACGTGAATTGAAGTTTGTGGTGGAATTTATTGAAGGCTTGTATTACATAATTTATTTGGTTTTCGGGGATAGCTGTAAGGCAGTCATCCACGTATCGTTTGAAAAATATCATTGGTATATCCAGGTTTTTGATGACATTTTCCTCCAAACACTCCATAGCAAGTTGTGCCACTGTTGATGATATGGGAGAGCCCATTGCACAACCATCAAGTTGTTCGTAGAAACAGTCTTTATATTGAAAATAATTATTAGAGATTGTTAAATTTATTGCCTCTATGAACATGTCTTGAGTTAGATTAGTATGTTCTTTTAAAGAGTTCCACTTTCCTTTAATTATGTTGGTTAAAAGGTCATTTGGAATATTAGTATACAGTGATGTAACATCGAGAGATTACATGTTACATCACTGTATACTAATATTCCAAATGACCTTTTAACCAACATAATTAAAGAAAAGTGGAACTCTTTAAAAGAACATACTAATCTAACTCAAGACATGTTCATAGAGGCAATAAATTTAACAATCTCTAATAATTATTTTCAATATAAAGACTGTTTCTACGAACAACTTGATGGTTGTGCAATGGGCTCTCCCATATCATCAACAGTGGCACAACTTGTTATGGAGTGTTTGGAGGAAAATGTCATCAAAAACCTGGATATACCAATGATATTTTTCAAACGATACGTGGATGACTGCCTTACAGCTATCCCCGAAAACCAAATAAATTATGTAATACAAGCCTTCAATAAATTCCACCACAAACTTCAATTCACGTCAGAAATAGAAAGTCAAAACCAAATAAATTTCCTTGATATGACAATAATTAGAGATATAAACAATGAAGACCTCAAAACTATATGGTATACAAAAGAAACTTGGTCGGGACGATATTTAAACTACAATTCCAGCCATTCCAAATCTCAAAAAAATAGCGTAATTATAGGCTTAACTGATAGAGCATTAATTTTAACCTCGCCAGAATATCGTCCAAAAGCTTTAGAAAAAGTTAGAAAAATACTAAAAGAAAATCACTACCCAGAAAGACAAATAAACAGAATTATGAAACAAAGAACTTTTAAATTATATAACAATGCAACCAAAGAAAAACTGACCAATAATAACGAACCAAAAAAATATGTAGCTCTACCCTATACGAACGAATTATCAGAAAAAATTAAATACATTTTAAATAAACACAATATTACCGTTTGCCACAAAGCCCAAAACCTTTTGTCATCCTTATACTCTCCTCTTAAAAGTAAGGTTCCAGTAAAAAATAAATCTAGTGTAATTTACGCTATACCATGTTTAAATTGTCCAAAACAATATATTGGAATGACCACTCAATATCTTAACAGCAGATTAAACGGGCACAAGTATACAAAAAATGCGTCAACTGCTTTACACAAACACGAAAAAAATGAAAATCATAATTTCGATTTCACTAACACAAAAATTTTAACTCAGGACAACAATTACCAAAAACTCCTTGTTAAAGAGATGATTCACATTAAGAAAGAACCTAATGCAGTAAACGACAAACAAGATATTGACAATCTAAGTAAAATTTATCACAACCTAATACATTGAACACTAAACACACAAATTAGAACACTCCGTATATAACATACAATTCACGAAAAAACGCATATCAACACACAAGGAAACAAAAAAAATAAACAAAAAAAAGAAAAAAATTACTGGTAGTGATAAGTAACTCAAAATAAATCTCTCAGTACATATTTAAACACCATAATGTCTCGAGGTGCGTATATATTTATATTTAGTAAATTTTAGCGAAACAATTTTTAAATTTGTATGTATTGTCTTTTATGGTCTTTGTCTGTGTCTTCATTTTATATAAACACTATTTTTAAGGATTTTAATGACATCCCATTTTGTATGTTTTTAGAAAACACTCAATAAAGAGACAAAATTTTTTTTGAAAAAGCCCAAAAACGATGGGCGAAACGTTAAAGAAACTATTTTAATTTCACACAATAAACCTCTACCCAAGAAAGAAAAAAAATACTTTATAATAGATGGTTTAAGAAAGGAAATAATAAATATATATATATATATATATATATATATATATATATATATATATATATATATATATATATATATATATATATATATATATATATATATATACATATATATATATATATATATATATATATATATATATATATATATATATATATATATATATATATATATATATAAGTATATCTTGAGCAGGTAACAAAATCATTTCCCAGAATTAGGATATCGTCTAAATATATTACTAACTGACATCCTTGCTGTCGTAAAAATTTTGTAATTGGTTGAAATAATTTTGTGAATATCCGGGGCGCTATATTCAAACCAAATGGCAAACACTTCAATTCATATAATTCATTTTCAAACTGAAAACGCAGAAATTTTCTATACCTCCTGTCAATAGGCAAAAGGTATGTAATAGGCATCCTTCAGGTCTATTTTAGCCATATAAGAATTCTGTCAAAGTAATTTTTGTACAGTACGATAATCTTCCATTTTAAAATGGTGAGTTAAAATAAAAGAATTTAGTTTTTTTAGGTTGGGGATAAATCTATACTTTCCTCCCGGCTTTTTAATTAAAAAATATGATGTTAAAATTTGTCCTTTTTTGTACTGGCATTTCGATATAGCTCCTATTTTAAGTAAAATGCTGATTTCCCTAATATATCTCTGCTTGATATGTTCTGAAAAACTAATTTGTGTTAGCTTATGTTGTTTAGGCCTTTTTGAAAAGGGGATTTTATGCCCCGAATCCATTCTAGGATTTGTTAATTTTGGGTTATATTTTCCCAGTGCGTTGTGAAATATTTTACTTTTCCTGCAAGTTTTCGCCAAGCATTTACCTCTAAACTTTCTAGTATTTCCTGCTCCGGTACTCGTAGGGGTGGTGCATTTTTTCTTGCTGTGAATATCTGGTCCTGTTCCTCTGTCGCTTTGTTCCCATTTGCCGGTCCTTGTCCTTGAATTCCCTCCTTTTCCCTCTCATTCTTGTGGTCGAGGCAGGACGCTGGTAGTTTAAAGTTCGAGATAGTCCTGAAGGTCCTGTTGCCTGAAAAATCCTTTATTGTACTCTTTTTTATTTCTTCTCCGGCCTTTTTTACATCCTGACATGACTTAAATTTGGATAAAAAATCTTTTCCAAATAAGAATTCATCAGTCGGATTCTTGTGTGCTGCTGACCTGCTGTCTTCATTTAAGAACGGATTTATTTCAAATTTTCGTTTTAAAGATATCGCATGATGTAAATTGGTTAACAGCTGTCCCACATCCACCAATTTTTCGACTATGTCGTTTGATAATGGTAAGTCCTTGTCAGGCTCGGTTAATTTAGTGGACAATATAGAGCCTAATATCGACAAGCTAGACCCTAATTTTCCCTGAATGGTACCTAAAAAGTGGTCATTTTTAATAGCTTGTCATGGAAGTATGGATTTCACGTCTTCATTTATTAAAGGTGGACCAAGTATTGTACAGTTGTCCGGAATAGCATACTTTTGAACTGATGTCTTCCTGGTGTCTGGGTTAATTCCTTCTTTTAGGTAAGCAGTTCATCTTACAACTAATTCCTCATGTATTCCCGAACCCACTGGATTTGAGGCGGTAGGTTGGTCTTTGAACAATTGCAGAATAGTTGAGGAGTTATTTTTCTTCTACGGTCACAGTTGCAACTGGAGCTTCTCTTGAATTTTGGTCCAACGAGCTGAATGAGGAGTCCGACTCTGAAAAGGAGGAAGCATCTGTGGTGACATCTTTAGGCTCGTTATTTAAGAAAAATTAATATTGACCAAAAACAAGCAATTTAACTTGGAGCTGTTAGTAGTTAAAGATTCAAATAACATTCTTGTTAATTGAAACGTATCAACGAACACCACATTAATGCAGACAATAATCTGTTGACTAAGCTAGTCGAAACAACTGACGCCTTGTATGGTACTAAAAAGGTCATCTGAAGTAGATATTATATAATGTGGCTACTCTTATATTTTGTACAGACAATAATCTGTGGGCTATGGTCAGTCAAAACAACTAACACCATGTGTAATATATCTGGCTTCATATTTTTACCCTGGTAAATTCATTATGTAAAATAGAAAATATATTTCTTCAATAAAAGCATACAGACAATATTCTGTGGGTTATTGTCAGTCAAAACAACTGACACCCTGTGTATTAATTTTTTTGGCCTTAGGTAGCAGTAGGTATGGCGCCACGTTGGTCTCAGAAGATCTGGGCGTTAGCTACCAGAGTGACGTTAGCTACCACTGGCGTTAGCTACATATGGCACTAGCTACATATGGCACTAGCTACATCACTGCCAAATATAAAGGGTCCAACGAGTGCAAAGAGAGCTGTATTAGGTTCTGTAGTGAACAACATTATTCTGTATGGAGCTCCTATTTGGTACAAAGGACTTGAAATCAAGAAGTATGCAGATAGGTTGAAAGGGGTGCAAAGAAAAATGCTGCTGCGGATAGCCTCTGCATACAGAACAGTTTCGGCGGTGGCTTTAAACGTTATCACGGGGATTCCACCAATAGACATACTGATCCTGGAAAGAAAAAGAAATTACGACATCAGGGACCCAGATAAATCAGCGATAAAAAAGAGAATCAACGAGGAGCTAATGGAAGAATGGCAAACTAGGTGGAGGGCGGAAAATGACAGGGGGCAATGGACAAAAAGACTTATTGGGAATGTTAAGGAATGGGTAAGATGCGACCACAGAAATTTAGACTTTTGGTTGACGCAGGTGTTAACGGGTCACGGATCATTTAGAGCATATACCAAAAGAATGGGAATTACTGAAACGGACCAGTGCATGTACTGTGGGGAAGTGGACACGGCAGAACATACGGTGTTTATGTGTGAAAGATGGATAGAAGAGAGAAATAGTGCGAGTGAAGAAATAGGGAGGGTTCTGGAGCCAGAAACTTTAATAGAAAAAATGATGGAACGCAGAAGGAACTGGGAAATTGTACAGAGCATGGTGATACAGATAATGGGGAGGAAAAAGATAGAGGAACGAGAGAGAGATCGGATGTGAGAATAGATGGAAAGATATGACATAGCCTTGTTTCCTATCTGAAGAATATCGGACACGGTGGTCCAGAAGGAAACAGAAAGAGGCCTGAAGAGGGGTTTTAGTGGGTAGGCTGCTGACTAGAGTCACAGAGTCCCACACTACCATGCGTGAAATAGTCGCATGGTGAGCATGAGCGTTCCCCTCAGGAAAAAAAAACATCAGGCGCGCGCTACACGGGGCATTAACTACTTAGGCAATAGTTACCGCTGCCTTGGGCTTTAGCCACTTGGGCGTGAGCTACTTAGGCCTTAACGACATGTGCATTATTTGACCTCGAACCAAATTTGTCATTGGCCGAAACAGGTCTTAACTACTTAGGCATTAGTTACCGCTGTCTTTGGTTTTCTTAGCCACTTGGGCGTGAGATACTTAGGCCTTAACTACTTGGGTATTATTTGACCTTGAACCAAAGCCGTCAATGGCCAAAACAGGTCTTAACTACATAGGCATTAGTTATTGTCGGTCTTCTTAGCCAATTGGGCGTGAGCTGCTGAGGCCTTAACTACTTGGGTATTAATCATTTGCCCTTGAACCAAATTTGACATAGGCCAAAACATCAATCTTGAAAGAGAGTCGACCACAAAAACTTGATGATCGTAAGTATTTTATTTTTAACTTTGACGTATTATTTATTAAAAGGTTATGTATTTGGAGGGGCCGGCATCTATAATGGCCATTTGTTTCAAAGTTATGTAATTTTTGTGCATTTTTTTAAGATCAGGCGTTTAAATTGATTGATTGTTTCAAGATCAAAAAAATATTACACGCATTATTGAGCACAATAAAGACGAGCAGGTGTTTCTTAGCCGTTTTAAATCAGCGATCAAATCGTAAACTAGTCAGACCATAGGGCAACACTGTCTCATTTAATCTTAATACTTTTGATTTTTTAGGTTAGATATTAAGTATATGGAGCAACATCGCCAAATAAGGTGATGTAGTTATGACCAGGTCACTGATTTAAAACCGTCTTTAGAGTACGTTTTAAAAAATATCAGGTATTTTTTTTAAACATAGCTCTGGAGAGGGCATGCGATATCGCATTAAAAGACAGAAGCGATGACACATTTATTAGAAATACTTAATACTAAACACTTATACAATTATACATAGTTAAGTTATAGTTTAAAAGTTGTATGAAATATATTATGCACAGTGATTGTTCTGGTTCTTCACAGCTCCGGAGAAAATTCTGTAGCTAGATCCGGGGTGTGGTAACACCCTGTCTGACCCATCACGGATAACGATGCCTAAAAATTGCAAAAAGTTACACTTTATACCTAATTACGTATAGAGGGTATTTCGTGGGGGCACTGTTTGAGGAAACAAAATTTCAAACATAAAATTAAAATTAGTAGGTAAATAACAAACAAGTGATATCATTATTTTACAGAAGAACACATGTATATTCGGCGTGAAAAATACTTATAAAACATACCTAGGATTTACAGGAACTGCTGTTTTAGGACTCCTATTCCAGATTTTCTTATAATAAAATCTATGCTGTGACTGTACTGGTCTGTTTTCGCATTTTTCTTTTAATTAGGTGACTGAAGGAATAACGGCCTTCCTTTACTAGGTAATCTAAAAGTAATGTAATATTTATTCTATAGCTATCCATATAACACACACTGTAAACTAATTAAAAAAAACACAAGTTTTTAATCTCTATGGTATTGTATTACATTTTGCTTGTTCTGTTGGTTCAAGGTCTATACCTTGTTCCTTCAAGGGTCAGGCTTAACCTTGGCAAGCTATGAAAACGTGTAAGAACAAAAGTTGTTCCTCTTCGTGAGAAATATTTTTTGGTCGAAAAATTTGACTCTAAAACGTGCCCTGGAGGGCCCGTCGACAGAAGCAGCTATATTAACCCTCATTCATGGCTTGAACAAAAACAATCTTTTTCTTAACGAGATGTCCTTATTTTACAGAAAGAAAACAATTATATTTAGTGTGAACAATATGTACTTACATACCTTGGTTTAGCTGGAACTGCAGTTTGAGGCTCCTCATGCCCGCTTAAACGAAATATACAGCATATACATCGTCGAATTCGGCCTACCAAAAACTACATTTCCAAACTGCCTCGGTTCTGTCTGCCCCATTTTGAAAGATTTCTTAGGTATGCGATGTTCAAATGAAGTTTACCTCTGAAACAATAAAAAAATCTGTCAAGTGCAGGCTATACTTGTACAATTAGCGTTCGGCGCCGCGCAACTATTTTTAATGTCTGAGTATAGTTGTATTTCAATTAAAAGATTGAACACCTACTTTTAGTTTCTATTTGAGGCAGCACTAGGGGGCATCTTAAAGGTGCCTTTTTTGATCGTTTTTACCCTTGAAGCCCCTCTAAATTGTTTATTTCAATTAAAAAGATTGAATACCTGCTTTTAGTTTCTATCTGATTTCGTTTGATTGGGTTTGATTGGGAATAACGGGCGAAGTAGAGCTCAAATGGAAAAGTTATAGGAAAATACTGCAGAGTAAACCTTTGTGATAGGAGATGACTTTTCAATATTTAATTTTGGAAACAATTGAAAAAGAGATTTTTCAGATTTATAATGAATTCAAAGGGGCAGTATAGGGAAGTTATAGGCAATAGGGCGAAGGTATGGGGAGAGATGGGTGGCATAATCGTTTTTAAATAAGACCCGAGCGCTATGAGTCGTAAAAAGTAATAAGAAGTGTGTCAAAAAGACCTTGAGAGTGGGTATGTATGTATTTTTGGGGCCTATGTTAAAAACAAAAGCCTCTCCTAGCATAATAATAATAGCCCTCAGGAAAAAGAAACTTAAAGCAATAGTAAAATTCCGCAGTTCTATATTATTTTCCCCAGTTTACTTTTTAGCAATAGTTCGCTTACAAAACAGTTGGTTAGGACTAATATTAATGTTCCTGCACCATATTGTCATTCAAAAAATTTAAAAATTATATAGCTACCTATTTTACAAATAATATTAAAAAATGTTCTTGTATATAGTAGTATAGTATAGACTTACTCGCTTTGTTCATGGCATTTCCTTTAGGCACTTTCTCAAATATTGTTACTAACGTACAGTGGGCGTCTGAAGAGAAGGAAAATGTAGTCTATTGACACGGGTTTTGAAGGATTGGAGGTAGGGGACGGGGAGGGAAAACATCTGCAGGCAATTTGTCCCATAACCCGGTCAAATTTGATTAAAAATATGTTATTGTTAAAAAATTTTGAAGCCAGGTTTAAAAGACGACGGACCATGTAAAAATGAAATTAAGATGACTAACATCGCCGCCAGGTACAAGAATGGTGTCTTAAGTTATCGATAATTTCGCACAAAATAGTTAAATTTGTGTGGATCACGTTAGAAGCTACTTAATTTAGTTATTTATATACATTGTAAATAATTACCGAGAGACAAAAAGCTGTTTTTAATATAAACGAAACATAAATTTGTCTTGTGACATCCAAAAATTTAAAAATTATATAGCTACCTATTTTACAAATAATATTTAAAAAAATTTGTTGCATATAGTAGTATAGTATAGACTTACTCGCTTTGCAAAGTGCCTTGGGTAAGTTTAGCATTTTCCCAGTCTGTTGTATAAATTTTTGAACCCAACTGAGCTGGTCTTCTGGTATTATCGACTGGGGGATCTACAACAAAACAAATAAATTATTTATTGTTTTTAGAAAAACCTGCTGTTCTGCCTAAGTTAACACACACACACCGTTAATGCAATATTATAATATTTTCTGAATAAAAACATATCAGGCACTGGGAAAGCTTGCCCGTTATAATAATTTATATCTTTAATGAGTTTTTTATCTAAGACACCCCACATAGACTTCAAGTCTAAGTACTAACGTACCGTGGGCGTCTGAAGAGAAGGAAAATGTAGTCTACTGACACGGGATTTGAAGGATTGGAGGCGGGGACGGGAAGGGAAAACATCTGCAGGAAATTTGTTCCATAATCCGGATACCCTAGGTATGAACGAGGGAGAGAAGTGGTCTGTTAGAGGCTTTTGTAGCTGGAACGTAAAGGGTTGCATACGTAACGCGCCTCAAGGGGGAAAATACCGAGTAGTTCTTCAGAGCAAAATCCGTGGAAGTAGCGGTAGAAAAGGGATAAATCCCCAACAGCGCAGCGATGAACGAGAGAAGGGAGTTTTCATGCCTATACAAGGTATTTTACTTCAAAAACAAAAAGAATATTGTATATGCTATAATGCCAGGCCTATGATTTGTTTTTTTATTGTACAATTCAAGTTACAAATACGGTTAAAGCATATAGCAAACATCAAAAACATGTTTAAAACGTATTTTGGTAGCTATTTTGTCTGAAGATTATTAATAACTTGTCCATGAAACGGTCGAAATTTACAAAAGACGCTCTAAACATTTTTTTCTGTCCCTAGGACCCTACATTCTTCGTAAATATTGATTTTTTTTTAAATAAATCATAAAATATCTTCAAATTTTGGGGTCCATAACACTTTAGTGCCACAAAACTAAGAGTTTTTCATGAAAATAAGGACCTTGTGAATGTTGTAGAGAGTAATTTTTTACAAAAAAGTGGGGATTTTGTTGACTTTATGTTGAAAAATTTTCGCTTTTCCTAACCTCAAAATTGACTTTCCTATTCATATATTACGAAACAAATAATCAATCGCACTACCCAAACAATGCAATATATAAAAGACTAAGTAAAAGTCGGTAAAACCTGAACAAACCCCAGCAAACCTGAGCAAACACTATAGAGGATTACCTCTCTCGTTAGCATTAGCTAACGCTAAAAACATTCTACATTCTTATCAACTTAATATCACCATCGCTACATGAAATATAAATACATAATACATAAATGAGCGAAATGACGCTTACTTCACCAATATTAACCAATAGAAAACAACTATCAGATCAAAACAATCTTCAGCTATGACGCCGGCCGCAACGAAAAATTTACCAGCTTTAAAGGCCCATATTTGTAAAAAAAACGTACATAACCCGCAATTTTATTTCAGAAATCGTCGAATAGTTGTATACACTAACGATTCGTGTCTCTATCAAGGCTCAAGGCGTGTGACATTAGAGTGATATGTCACACCAAATTTTTATTAATAATATAACGTTATTGTTAAAAAAATTTAAAGCCATGTTTAAAGCCGAGAAACCATGTAAAATGAAATTAAGCCGATCAACATGGACGCCAAGTGCAAAATGCCGCCATAAGTCAATAGATTAATGTAATATCCCAGAATACCTTATCTACACAGAAGCCACAGCTTTGTCGGATCCTTTGATGTTTGTTGTACCCAATTTTCGTGACCTTCAAGTGGCTTAGCTGCTCCCTTCACCCATTGGTACACTGTAAGAAAATAGTCAGCACGCGTACAAAACCGTGATAAAATCTGGATTACACTGAGAAGAAAACTTGTGATTTAAGAATAAATATCGTACCTACATTTTTTATTTAAATGAAATAAGGGTATTGTGGGATTGTATATATATGTAGTTATTTTAGGTAGCAAGATATTTTGGGCGATCATAACCATCAATTGAAATAATTTAATATGTTTAGGTAAGTAAATTAATTACAATTTTGGTTATTGACTTGGGCGGCAATTGAAAAAAAAATGTTAAGTAATAACATGATTATTATTGGAATGACCTAAAGTCAGTAGCGTAACTAGCCATCTAACCTGGGGTCTAGGGAGAGCCTGTGATGGTACTGGGGCTTACCTTATTTTATAATTGGAAAAATTCTGGGGGGACCTGGAAAGCCCTGAGGGGGCCCGGCCCCCCGTAGTTACGCCAGTGCCTGAAGTACGAAATTTGTTGCTTATTAGCCCTGTTCGCAGAAGAGTCTCAAACCAGTCAGAGCCAATGAAATTATTGGAAACCAGTCGGCAAACTGTCACGATACCAAATAACTAAAATTTGATTGGTGCTGATCGGTTTGTGATTTCTCTACGAACAGAGCTAATAAAATTATGTTTATTGAAATTCCATCTAAACAAGAATTTGCAAATTTTATCCACATGATTCTGTATTTATATTCTGCTTATTTAATGCCGCTAATTACGAAAAATAAAACACATGTTGTTGCTTAAATACTTTTTATTAAAATAATATACAGGGTGTTACTTAAGTATACACAGAGAAACTTTAAGGGGTAATTCCTTGTATGAATTTAAGAAAAAAGGTTATATAAATATGTGCTCTAAACGTTTAGGTTTTAGAAATACAAGGTGTTAAATTTTAATTTATTTCTTGTTTTTTTAAATTTTTCTTTAACACTGTTACGGACCATTTGTTGAAGGCGATACTTCTGGAGACAATCGTGGCTGACAAGGATCTGAAATGTAAATTGTATTAAGTATAAAACAAATTCTTTTTAAAATTATATGATGTAACACAGGTGGCCCAAAAAGTTTGCAACAAATGGCAGTTTATTTTCTTATAGTCACATCAGTTTGAAAGCTCACTAGCATTACAAAGGGGCGTCGACCAACTCGGCCCGAGGAATTAGGTATGCTGCATAAAATTAGCCCATTTGTGCTCGAACTCAAAATTGACCTATTTTTAAATAACCCATCTCGACCCAAAAATATCATTAATTTATTCATTTATTACCTGTAGTTTATGAAGGAGGGAGTATGTTTTAGATAGAAAAAAATAATAAATTTTATTAACTGTACAAAAAACACAGAAACACAATAATACAAAATCCTACTTATGGGAATGATCATAGGAAATCATTTTCACATAATATGACAGTTTTGAAATCTTATTTTTATAATTTGTTATTTTATCCTCAATGAATCATTTTACTTGATATATCCCTTTTTTGGACTCAGGTAGTCGACGCCCTTAGAAATGACAATGGATTTGTATACAGACATTGTTCTTTGTCTTTCATATTTACCAAAATAAAGTGTAATACATAAGTATACAGTGTAGTCCATTAAGTGAACATTTTTATTACTTGCACAACCTAAATATAAATACCGCCTAAAGTTGGTGCATATCCAATAAGGTGTCAGTTATTTACCAAGTTGATTTTTTTTCTTGCGACGCCCCCTAAATTTTTAGTTTATCGTCTAAAAAAAAAATGTCAGACCAAAATAAGCCCTTAATATTCAGAATAAACCTTGCCCTAAAGACGATACATTTCCCATTTAAATTACATGGGATTTTGCCACTTTTCACAATTAATTGTTTTTTTTCTCGGACAAGATGACTTATAGCAATGAGATATACATATTCCTATAGAAAATTGAACGCTCTACAAAAAAGATCTCTTATAATTTTTCGATTAATTCACTCCTTCAAAAGTTATTCAAGATACTAAATGCGACTTAGCGCGCTTGCGTGAATAGAAAATCCGTGTGTTGGCGGGAATGCTTGTAGTGTAATTTTGAGTCACTTACTGTACTGAAGGGAAATTTTATGAAAGTATACAAAAATTTATGAAATTCAATAAAAATTAGTTGACTGCGTGTTATAAATTAATAGTCTCAAAATTGATTCAAACTAGAACCAGCTACCTGTTATGCGGTATATTATTTTCCATGTTTAATTTTTTTTTACCCTAATACCACCAGAATTATCTATTTTTAGAAATCAACTAATAGCTTTTATCGAAATAATAATCACTTTGCCGTAAAAGTAAAAAAATCTGAAAATTTACATAGAGTTCAAATTTCACCTTGAATAACTTTTGAAGGAGTGAATTAATCGAAAAATTATAAGAGACCTTTTTTGTAGAGCGTTCAATTTTCTATTGGAATATGTGTATCTCATTGCTATAAGTTATCTTGTCCGAGAAAAAAAATAATTGTAAAAAGTGGCAAAATCCCATGTAATTTAAATGGGAAATGTATCGTCTTTAGGGCAAGGTTTATTCTGAATATTAAGGGCTTATTTTGGTCTGATATTTTTTTTAGACGATAAACTAAAAATTTAGGGGGCGTCGCAAGAAAAAAAATCAACTTGGTAAACAACGGACACCCTAATATCCAATAACCATATCAGGTGCACTTAGAATGGCTTCAAGTCAAACAGCATACAGGGCAGGCTAAAAAATATAAAAATCGTTTACGAGTAAAGGACCCATGGCATCGACTCCTATAGTCATTAGTTTATTACTATGCACATTATTATTAGAAAAGTATTTGCCTTATTTTTAAGAATAGTTGCGAAATTTGAAACGTGTGTGTAATATCGTTGCAACAGACATGAAGTTTTTGGATACTTAAAAAAATATAAATCTAAGTAAATTTTACAAATTTGCTTCAATTTCATGAAAGTTATGCAGAAGCAATTTAATTGTGGTTAATTTGAAAATGTATTATAGTTGAATATAAAAAAATCATTATAGGGGGGTAGCTAATTTAAAATTTTTAAAAATATTTTTTGTTTGATTAAAAGGCTATGACTTTGTATTTGGACATATCTTTTACTTGTAAACAACTTTTTTATATTGTTTTTCTGAATTATTCCAAATAAGGGTACTTCACTCTTTAACGATTTTTATGTTTTTTGGCCTGCCCTATATGCTGCTTGACTTGAAGCCATTCTAAGTGCACCTGATATGGTTATCGGACATGCATCAACTTTTGGCGGTATTTATATTTCGGTTGTGCAACTAATAAAAACATTTCCCATTTGTTGCACACTTAATGGACCACACTGTATATATGTTGTACCTACCTAATGAAAACAGATGTTGATTCACACGGAACTGATTGATTTTTGCTGCAGGAATGCACTGGAGACAACACGTCTTGATCTGGATCTAAAAATAAAATTTCATACTTTACATCAAGATAAAGACAATGTAATAGATTTATTCGTATAAAGTTGGAACAAAAAACCCATTTCATTTGAAAAATAATGTGCAAAAGATTATTTATGATTACCATGGTTCACTTCAGAGATATGCTGGTTTTAATAAAAGCAATATTTTATACAAGCTCTAGGATTTAATACAAAATCTCTATGGAATAAAAAATAAGGCTAGGTTCATTTAGTTATTCGAAAGGGTTACATATATGTAGGTACCATTTTTTTGTGTAAATATAGGTACTTTTTTATCCATTAAAGGAATTCACCAGATAAACAACCATCAGAACCATCAAGAGGGGGGGGGGGGGCAAATTCGCCGGGCCCGCACTGCTTTGAGCGGCCCGAAAGTCAAAATTTACTGATCGGCCAGGGGGCGCCGGGCCAGACAAACCTTACTGCTCCGGGGCTCTCCATTATTAGCTAGTGGGCCCAGGGCCAGAAAAATTCTATTGCCCCGGGGCCCGTCCCGGCTCTCGACGGCCCTGACAACCATCAATACAACCTGTTTCTAAATTTAATTTTGGCAAAGTGTCGTTCAAATGAATAAACTAGGTAATATCAGATTAATTTTCCTCTTATAAAGAATACATAAACACAAATAACTCTTGGGTTTATTATGCTAATGTTGAATTTAATTTGATCAATAGAGCATAAAATATAAAAGTATCTACATTAATTCACAATATTTTACTAATTGGCCATAGTAGCCCTTTCCATAACTAACCTTGACCAAAACAAGAAGTTTTTGTACACCTAACCTTTTCGCCCTTTAGGAAAGGCAAAAAGTGATATTCCCATGCCGCTTTTGGAGTGACACTCACGGTAAACACAATAATTACTTGGCATTTTTAACGAAAGTTAAAAAATCACAAAACTGAACTGCTGTAAACACAAAACAAAATAAAACTTAACCTCAACTGTTCACGGTTCGCAGAGAGAAAGTAAACAACATTGATGAAGTGACAAGGTTATTTGGGCGCTCTGTTTCCTTGTCCAAGGGGCGGTGACGACCCATTCGGGCGCGCCGGCGCACTCAAAATCATACCCGGGAAAATGGCTCAGTGTCGCTTCTGTGTAGATAAGGTATTCTGGGGTAATTTTATAATATTTTTTGAATAAAATCATATCTACCACTGGAAAAAAGCTTTTCCCGTTATAATAATTTAAGTATATCTTAAATGAGTTGATTATGAATGAAAACATTTTGTTAAAAAAATATAATTTCTGTTTAAAGATGCATAAATCGTTGCACTACAAATGTCAAGATGGACACAAAAATTATAAAATGGACAAAATAGGGTAGCAACTTACCTACACAGCACGTTCGACACTCATTTTATTTAATTATAATCTTTTTCCTATTTCTTGCAAGTTAAAATCCCTCCTACGAACTAGAAAATACTTTCCGCTTCAAACTACCTTGGTGGGTTCAAAAATCAAAATGGTACCTTTTCACACACAATAGCATTTTTTATCGACCAACTGCTTTAACTCTACGAGCGGAATTAAATAGAAAAATCACCCCAAAAATACATCTACGAGAAAAACAGGAATTTCGGGGGCGATTTTATGGATATTCGCCTATACAATTTTAAGTTACGTAGAATGCTGGGGGTTCGACCACTACAGAACAACTCGTCCGCCATTATTACGATGCTTCAAGAAAAATCGATATTCTGCCCTAATAACCTTTAGGAGCGTTCGGCAATTCAAATTTTTCATCGTTGTCTGGGGGTTTGACAGGCGCATGACCAAGTGTAGCCAGAACGTGCCTGCTATGATATCGATTTCTTAAAGCGCTGGAAACCTTGTAGTCCCCTCTGAAGGACATTGACACGCTATATAGCATGGAAGGCGCCTGTTATCATATTGATTTCTTAAAACGATGGAACCTTTCGTCAGAGCCCTCTGGAAAAAGCGATGGAACCTTTGATCAGAGACCTCCAGAGAAAGCGATGGAACCTTTGAATGTTAGCCTGTTATGATTTTATTGATTTTCTTTAGGAAATGCCTTAAAAACAATAATTAAATAAATTTAAAATTGTTATTGTTTTATATACAATCCTCTTCTTGCTACCTGCCTAAAAATAAACTAAAGGAGCAATAGCAGCAAGCCAAACAATTTTAGTCTTATACAAGCTTCTCATAAAGAGGCTGGAAATGCCTTAAAATTTAAATAAAAACATATTTTTGGTATATATTAATTTCTATTGTTTATTAAGAGCGGTAAAAACCTTTTTAGTTCCATACGGTTTCAGTCGTTTGCGCGGGACAGCTTGTACAAAATTAACCTGTAATTACTAAGTAATCTGGCTTTTTTTTTAAAGGAACAAACCTAACAATATGTGATTTGCGTGATAGCCTGATGTGTTACTATTTGCTGTATTACACAGATATTTTTAATATTTGCGTGAAAAATGGATGCTACGGCTAAAATAAAAAACTGCCTGTTTATTTACTGTTTAATTATAAGCAGTTATCTCCTTTGCCACACACCCAAAGAATTTGTTTTTTATTATACTTTTCATACCCAAAACAGTCAATATGCATAAAGGAAGATTTTAAAATGATATCTTGAACGCTTGCAATCCAGTTATTTAAATATTTATATGTAAATACATTTCTCGTATATGTTTAGTAAATAATTATCGGTAAAATTATTCAACAATTTTAAGCATTTGCTAGGTGTCTATTCAATTAGACCGCAAATTTTGCAGGCCAAAGACTTAAAATAATGTTTTTATTTATTTTCTATTACTTAGTCAAACAAGTAGATTATTTAGATAGCCATCTAAAACAATTTTCAATTGTCAGGATAATGCAAAATTTCCTTTGTGTGTCGCTTTCCTCATTTCTATTTTCATATTTAAGCAATTTATGTGTATTTTTATCGATAAAATATCTTTTGTTACACTTAAGTTTTGAAAGTAATCCTAATGGAGGCTAAAAGGCCATAGGTAGTATTTTTAATTATGTCACTGTTATCTGTTATAGACACTGATATTAGTGGTTTGAGAAAAACTTTATTATATAGTTATTTATTATACAAGGGAAAAAGTATTTCTCGGAAGCCTACCGCAAGCTAAAATCTAATATTTTCCCTCTTATAATACACTATTTTTATGTGACGGGGGAAAAACGACGACGATCTAATATTGGAAAAACATACTATTAGCTACAATATATTAAAGTCAGAAAATGTGAAATTTGAATTTTTAAACTGGCAAGCTGTTGTACTTATAGCGACAATTAGACCTGCGTTGCAAAGGAAACCAGGTAGTCAAACATCTGTCATTTTAATTGGGGGCTTTGATTTAAAAATTGCGAACTTAGCGGTTGTTTAGTAGTTATTTTGAATAATATAAAGTTAAAAAATGACCAAATTCCGAGATTTCGCAACATTTAATAATTATACTTTTGACATAAAGGAAATGCAACTTTTGTATAATAAAATATTCTAAAATTAAATATCCACCTCTACTTATGTGTACATATATATCCGGGGAAAAAGTACTCACCTTTCCCGGGTTGTGCGTCGCTTTCCTCCAGTTATTTAAATATTTATATGTAAATACATTTCTCGTATTCGATAATTTCCCTAGAAGTATCTAAAACTTATTTTAAGTTAAAGGTTCAAGATCCGTTAAAATTGTTATTTTTGTAACTTAAAATTGTATCCGTTTAGTTATTTCCGAGACGTATATTTTTGGATCTAAAAATCGTTTCAAGAAGGGAAAAATATTTGTTTTTTCAAGCCATTCGGCTTTTCAGACACTGTTAAACACAAGAACCCAGAATCAAATATTTGTACCTACTGCATATTGGCATATGTTTAATAAATAACAATTCTTTAGAGCTGGTTTCACACGTGCTTAGTTTTGTTTACAATGCAATGTATTGTAAATATTACTAGTTATGTCATAATGAGGCCTAGACTTCCTCGGTACATTACTAGTTTTCCATTATTTGTTACTTTAAAAAGCTATACAGCATATAACGCGACATTATGATTATCGCTGTTTAGCCATGAAAAGCCGCAAACTCTTAAAAAATAACGCGAAAACGTGTAGGTATCTGCCAAATATCCTTGGTATTATAATATGAAAATTAATGAGACTGCTTAGGTATTATAAGTAACCTACATACCTTACAATCAAACTAATGCGATTTACTATAAAAACTAGAGAGACCTACTATCTCAGGTAGAAAATAATAAACATTTAAAATGCATTTGCCCCATGTTAGTTGTTAATTTAATTGATAAGATATTTTACTGGTTTATAGTCATAGTAGTTTAGTTACGGGAAGCTCGATTTTAAATTACATAATTTTGTTGACTGAAGTATTGTTAATTTTTGATATTTATAATAAAAAAATTAAAGTTGGTTTAATAATTACTTAAATAAACGTTAATTTATCCAATTTTATAAAATTAAAAAACCTATGCGGGATCCCGCGGATTCCCGCGTATAAAGTTCATTTGCCCAAAGTTACTGGTTACTTTGATTAATAAGAAATTTGATTGATTTATAGTCATAGTAGTATAGCTAACAGATGCTAGACTTCAAATTATAAACTTTTAGCTTAAATACGGTTAATTTTAGATTTTTATAATAAAAAATTAAAGTTGATTTAATAATTAATTAAATAAACGTTGATTTATCGAATTTTATTAAATTAAAAAACCTATGCGGGATTGTATAGAGCTGAAAAGCTCATCGCTATTAGTCCTTTCCCCTGGTTTTGCCGGAGTCGGCGACGGTGTCATTTCGTCTCGTCATTCGACACTGGAAAAATCGTTTGGACCTCTTTCACACAAAATTGTGGTAGAGTCTTTGTAGAGCAATTTACTCTAATTGGATTATTAGTAACAACAGTTTTTATACATTTTCATACACTTGTAGCAAATTTTGCTACAAACTGGTCTTGGACGTTTTTGAGAACAAATTGATGGAAAAAGGTACACAATTGTAGTGAAATGCACCACAATGTCTTTTCAGTGGAAGCGGCGAAAGGAGATACATTATAATCTCTCGGCTAAATCATTTGAATGATCGCACTGACGTCCTGAGATATCTCGAGTGATTTGTATAATCGAACGATCGATTATTTTCATTCGAGATATCCCCTCACTAGTTATATACAAATGCACTCCTTCCAAAAATGATACTGACAGACTTCACTGTCGAAAACTGCTTTTAGTTCTCAAAAACGGTGTAATTGTGTTGTGGAAATGTGACCGACAAAGAAAATTATACTGTGGACGCCTGGACTCATATATTTTCTATCTAATGTCACAGATGCCGTGGCATTAGATAAATACAACTACGATCAAAATATTCTGTCGTCCTGAAAGGACGGATTTTGCAAAGAAAATTATACTCGATCCGACTGGACTTATATAATTTTCTATCTAACGCCACATATACTATGGCATTAGGTAACTAAAACTACAATGAAATATTTTGTGGCCCTGAAAAGGACCGTTTTTCAAGGTATATATTATTTGTAATCAGGCTCGATTACAAATAAAGCATGCACTCTTGTGTTGAACAGTACCAAGCTGTACACCACAAGCTTTACAGGTCGGTAGGTGCATGCGACTACCGAAATCCTGAGTTGCATGATAACTGGCGAATTGATCACCAGCCCACTTATTTTGAAAGTCTGCATAGCAGCCAATACACCATCTATCATCACCCACCCACACTAGGTTTATGATCTTACACAACCTGCGGGATCTGACGGGGAAAACATTCCTCCGTCTTATTGCCATATTACCTAGATTCATAGGGGTATCATCGCTTAAGTATCCATCATCTGAACTTGACTTGATGAGATGAGCGAATGTAATGAAGTAATGCTAAAAGTCGGCTTTAAAGACCTCGGCTTCCCCCACCCATTGCTAAAGTGGTGGAGGGAATAAGGGAACCCTGCAATAATACATTAGCTGAAAATCACAATAAACCGCTGTTGTACATAATTTATTTGTCTTTTATTAATAAAATAAATATTTGTTCCCTTGACGGGAAAACATTTGACATTTTATCTCTGTTGACCGGTAACAACAAACATATAGGAGAAATGTATTTAGATATAAATATTTAAATAACTGGAGGAAAGCGACGCACAACCCGGGAAAGGTGAGTACTTTTTCCCCGGATATTTATGTACACATAAGTAGAGGTGGATATTTAATTTTAGAATATTTTATTATACAAAAGTAGTAATGGCCTTGCTTGAGCCAGACAGATGACTATGGCACAAACTGAAAAATAATGTTATTGAAAATAGAGACATTTCGGACATTAGCTACTGGGTAAATTTCTTAGGCTGTTTAATGTTTGGTATTCTTCTTCTTCTTCTTCTTTATGCCTTATTCACGATGACGTCACAAACGATTTCATTAATCCTAATTAAATGTATTTATTTCGTAAGTCGCATATGCACTGAAAAAAGTTTTCTGTCCAAGGCGCGGATCGAACCCGCACACACCATGTGTATAAATTTCGTATTATATACGTTTCCCAGCTATAGAACCAAGTACGCCACGGCACCTAGTTGAATAAATAAACATGGAAAATGATATCTTCAGTGAGTTTGGACGTGACGTCCGGCTGGCGGTTCTGTCAGCGATAAGCAGTCTAATTAGTGAATTGATACAATGGAAGTGAGCGCATTAGATCTGGCAAAATTGTGGTTTTTATATAGTTTTCGCTGTTTCCTAGTTGTTTCCAGAAACATGGTCTGTTTTTTAGGTGAGTGGTTGAGCAGTTAGACGTTTAAGTGGTTTTCCAGAAACAGGTCTGTGGTTGAGTGGTTGAGCGGTTGAGCGGTTGGGCGGTTGAGCGGTTGGGCGGTTGAGCGGTTGAGCGGTTGAGCGGTTGGGCGGTTGAGCGGTTGAGTGGTTTAGCGGTTGAGTGGTTGAGCGGTTGAGCGGTTGAGCGGTTGAGCGGTTGAGCGGTTGAGTGGTTGAGCGGTTGAGCGGTTGAGCGGTTGAGTGGTTGAGTGGTTGAGCGGTTGGGCGCTTGAGCGGTTGAGCGGTTGAGCGGTTGAGCGGTTGAGCGGTTGAGCGGTTGAGCGGTTGAGCGGTTGAGTGGTTGAGCGGTTGAGCGGTTGAGCGGTTGAGCGGTTGAGCGGCTGAGCGGTTGAGTGGTTGAGCGGTTGAGCGGTTGAGTGGTTGAGCGGTTGAGCGGTTGAGCGGTTGAGTGGTTGAGCAATAGAACATTTGTTGAGGTTAGGTTAGACTGTTTAAGGTAATATAACATAATATAAAGGACATACTTTAATTCTTTATTAAAAAAAAACAGTTAGATACATTTATATGGATAATTTTTCTAAGAGTTTTAAGTTTATCTGGAGCGTTGGAAAAGTATTGGCGTGTTGTGTTTGTTCTCTGGAACTGATTAAAAATATCCAACATGAATGCTGAGTTGCATGATAACTGGCGAATTGATCACCAGCCCACTTATTTTGAAAGTCTGCATAGCAGCCAATACACCATCTATCATCACCCACCCACACTAGGTTTATGATCTTACACAACCTGCGGGATCTGACGGGGAAAACATTCCTCCGTCTTATTGCCATATTACCTAGATTCATAGGGGTATCATCGCTTAAGTATCCATCATCTGAACTTGACTTGATGAGATGAGCGAATGTAATGAAGTAATGCTAAAAGTCGGCTTTAAAGACCTCGGCTTCCCCCACCCATTGCTAAAGTGGTGGAGGGAATAAGGGAACCCTGCAATAATACATTAGCTGAAAATCACAATAAACCGCTGTTGTACATAATTTATTTGTCTTTTTATTAATAAAATAAATATTTGTTCCCTTGACGAGAAAACATTTGACATTTTATCTCTGTTGACCGGTAACAACAAACATATAGGAGAAATGTATTTAGATATAAATATTTAAATAACTGGAGGAAAGCGACGCACAACCCGGGAAAGGTGAGTACTTTTTCCCCGGATATTTATGTACACATAAGTAGAGGTGGATATTTAATTTTAGAATATTTTATTATACAAAAGTAGTAATGGCCTTGCTTGAGCCAGACAGATGACTATGGCACAAACTGAAAAATAATGTTATTGAAAATAGAGACATTTCGGACATTAGCTACTGGGTAAATTTCTTAGGCTGTTTAATGTTTGGTATTCTTCTTCTTCGTCTTCTTTATGCCTTATTCACGATGACGTCACAAACGATTTCATTAATCCTAATTAAATGTATTTATTTCGTAAGTCGCATATGCACTGAAAAAAGTTTTCTGTCCAAGGCGCGGATCGAACCCGCACACACCATGTGTATAAATTTCGTATTATATACGTTTCCCAGCTATAGAACCAAGTACGCCACGGCACCTAGTTGAATAAATAAACATGGAAAATGATATCTTCAGTGAGTTTGGACGTGACGTCCGGCTGGCGGTTCTGTCAGCGATAAGCAGTCTAATTAGTGGATTGATACAATGGAAGTGAGCGCATTAGATCTGACAAAATTGTGGTTTTTATATAGTTTTCGCTGTTTCCTAGTTGTTTCCAGAAACATGGTCTGTTTTTTAGGTGAGTGGTTGAGCAGTTAGACGTTTAAGTGGTTTTCCAGAAACAGGTCTGTGGTTGAGTGGTTGAGCGGTTGAGCGGTTGGGCGGTTGAGCGGTTGAGCGGTTGAGCGGTTGGGCGGTTGAGCGGTTGAGTGGTTTAGCGGTTGAGTGGTTGAGCGGTTGAGCGGTTGAGCGGTTGAGCGGTTGAGCGGTTGAGCGGTTGAGCGGTTGAGCGGTTGAGTGGTTGAGTGGTTGAGCGGTTGGGCGGTTGAGCGATTGAGCGGTTGAGCGGTTGAGCGGTTGAGCGGTTGAGCGGTTGAGCGGTTGAGCGGTTGAGTGGTTGAGCGGTTGAGCGGTTGAGCAGTTGAGCGGTTGAGCGGTTGAGTGGTTGAGCGGTTGAGCGGTTGAGCGGTTGAGTGGTTGAGCGGTTGAGCGGTTTTATTTTTTATTTTATTTTATTTTATTTATTTCTTCATGCTAATACATACATTATATGCTTACATACGTCAATTATTATAAGACAATATACTCATAACATATATGAAAATATGATACAATACTCTATACATATAATTAGACGAACTACAGTCAAATATATAACTAAGCAAACAAATGACTAAAATTACATGAAGACCATCAAAATTTAAATAACTAATACTTAAATTACCCGGCGTTCCCCTAAGTACTCATTATAATTATAATAAGCCTTGTCCATCAAAAAGCCAGTTATTTTTGATTTAAATTGTTTAATATTAAGGCCTCTGACCTCTCTTGATAATTTATTGTAAAACTTAACAGCGAGAAAGTCCGGTCCGTTCTGACATCTATACAATCTGCGGTGAGGCAACGAGTGCTCCCCGCTGTCCCGCGTGGCGATGCCATGCAACTGCCCATTGGTGGGATAACTGTTTTTATTCTGATGCATGTACAAAAGATTCTGCAAAATGAAAATGCATGGAAAAGTCAGAATGTGTAGCTTAATAAAACTATCTTTACAGTCATCCCTATAACCAATCCCAGCAATCACACGCACAGCCCTACGTTGCAGAGCAAACACTCGGCCCCTCCCCGCAGAATGCCCCCAAACAATGGCTGCATATGAAAGGACAGAGTGACATAGTGCAAAATATGCTGTCTTAAGGATGCCAGTAGACACCTTCGAAGCAAGGTTCCGCAGTGCAAATATACCACTACACAACCTGTCAGCCACCGAGTCAGTGTGGGGACCCCAACTCAGCCCAGAGTCAAGAGAGACTCCCAGAAATTTGGTCTCTGAAACAGTTGGAAATGGTGCTTCATCAGTTTTACGTAATGAGAAAATGATGTTATTAGTTTTCTCCTGATTAAGTATGAGACCATTATGCTGGAACCAAAGCTCCGCCCCCGACTGTGCCTCGCACGCCCCGCCGACAACTTCCTCAAATGTATCCCCACTGACAGAAATCGATGTGTCATCCGCAAACAAGACATATCGGCCCATTTGATTGTAGAGTGGGAGATCGTTTATATAGATTAGGAATAGCAATGGCCCTAGCCTTGGGGCACTCCATTATTTATAGGCCTTGCAGCAGTTGAGTGGTTGAGTGGTTGAGCGGTTAACGTCCGGATAGTGTCCGGATAGTGTCCGGATAGTGTCCGGATAGTGTCCGGATAGTGTCCGGATAGTGCCCGGATGGTGTTCGGATAGTGTCCGGACAGTGTCCGGTTGCTGTCCGGTTGCTGCTCGGTTGAGCAGTTAGACGTTTAAGTGGTTTCCTGAAACAGGGTCTGTTTTTAGCTGTTTTTTCCAGAACAGGGTCTGCTTTTTAGCTGCATTTTCCAGAACAGGATATGTTTATTTAGCTGTTAAGAGTCTGCGGATTGTTCAAGTTTCGAATAATTTTGTGCCACCGCCAATAGAACATTTGTTGAGGTTAGGTTTGACTGTTTAAGGTAATATAACATAATATAAAGGACATACTTTAATTCTTTATTAAAAAAAACAGTTAGATACATTTATATGGATAATTTTTCTAAGAGTTTTAAGTTTATCTGGAGCGTTGGAAAAGTATTGGCGTGTTGTGTTTGTTCTCTGGAACTGATTAAAAATATCCAACATGAATGCTGTCTCCATATCTGTGTCTATAATAGGCTCTTCTTTGTACACATACTTCGTAAGGTTCACGGATGGCATTATATGTTTTATAACTTTGCGGGAGGGATCGTAAATATCTCCTTCAAAGACGTTCCAAAAATGAATGTTGTCTCCTATTTCATCATCATAGAAATCTTTCCACATTTTGGCTCTATATCTACATTATATTTTTTTAGCAGGTTCCCAAACCATTAAAGTTGCGGGTAAACAGGACCCATAATACTGGTTCCGACTGAATACTTCTTCAATGTTGACATGCTAATCGCTTGACTGTCGACGTATACCAAAACATTCCTTACAAGCTATTCTACCTAAGTTACAAATTTCGTCTGCACCACTCCCTCCTTCGAGCCTCAGCAGACGTTTCCGTATAAGATCGAGAACCTTGTAGATTAATGCGTGCATTAAGATTTAGGAACCACATAGGTGTTTGGAATGTTTGAATTTTCGTAATTAACGCGTCGATGACAGTTTTGGTAAACCACTCCACTAAATCTCCTCGTTTAGGCAACACCATTTCCTGCGTTTTAAAGTTCTTTCGTTCTTTTCCGGAATTAAAACCAACGGAAAACTCTATCTTGACCACATCAGGTGTACCACTTAGGGCAAATGTTATCTGTTTTAATTCGGCTTGAAAACAGCCTAAAAGTGTTGCACGAATATCTTCCTCTGTCTGCTATTTAAAATATTTTTGCTCTGGCTGAACTGTATTCTCAACTATTGCCTTTAATAATTCATATCTTACTTGTTCATATTGTCCGATATCTTCCTGATAACATTCAAAACAATAAGTTTTAAAGTCGTAGTATGCGATTCTCTTGCGATCTTTTCTTCGTATACCACCAACCTTATATCCATCCTTGTCTAAACATATTTCACATTTTTCCTGTAGCTCTGGTCGACACTCGCTACAATCGCAAGGCCTTCCCCAAAAGCACTCTTTAGGCATTGTGCTCGCTTCAACTGATCAACTAAGACTGAACGTTTAAATGTAATAAGATAGATTAATACTCAAAATAAGTGGTGGGGGTAATATCCTGGTAATTTTTTAAAACATTTTAGCTCTAAACTTATCTTAAACTTTTACTGCATACTAAACCTTAAACTCTTTTTGCAGAACTTCAGTTGGTATTCGGAACGCACCCCTGTTTTCCGAACGCATCCTAAAATTCTGCTTTAACAAACATACCAGAGGTTATAAATAGAGGTGCGTCAGAGCAGTCTAGTCATTTCGCATCAGCCTCTTGAAGTGTACGGACGTGTCTAGTTAAAATGGAAAAGTTTATTGTTATTAGGGACTCTATTCAAAAGGTGCGAAGATACAATGTTACAGGTCGTGCGGTGGAATTTAAGTTAAAGCCTGTGCCGGAAGGAAGTGAACCAGTTGGCTGGGTGAGAGACGCTATACAGCAGGTTATTCATAAGGCCACTGAAGGACTTCAATCGACGGATTACGTTAGTTTTAGTTTTTGTTCAAAAGACTTTAGTCGTGGTGAAGGATGGATTCGCTTTAAACCTGTCAAAGAAGTAAATTACGAGGATGTTTGGGATGTTATTAGCAATGTTTACCAGTCCAACTCAACAGGACTTAATACAGACACTTTTTGTCTTAATGTAACAACTGTACGCTTACCGACAGGTCGGGGAAGAGGAAGTAAATACAACAGCTTTGAAGAGGAATGTGATATGCGACGAGGAATAATAAGTATTATGAATAAAGACAACTTATGTCTACCTCGCTCCTTGGTGGTTGCGATAGCCAACTTGAACAAAGACCCTGAATTTAACAAAGTAAGGAAAGATACGGGGAAAATGCAGATTACACGGACCAGAAAGTTATTAGAAGAAGCTGGTGTTGTAATTCCAGGGGAAGGGGCTGGTATTGTCGAGCTTCAACAATTTCAAGAACACCTTAGGGATTACAAAATTGTTGTATACAGTTACGGGACAAAGGGCAGAGATACCATTTTTGAAGGAACTACAGAAAGCAATAAAACTAAATTAACTACATCATGATGGACATTTTAATGTAATTACTTCTACTACGGCTGCTTTTTGTTGCAACTATTACTGCGAAGAATGTCACTCGCCGTTTGATCACAAAGATAAGCACAGGTGCGGTAGAGTGTGTGCTGGTTGTCTTCAGTCTCCGAAATGTGCGAGTCAACAACTTAAAATTAAATGTACCAATTGCCGTCGGTACTTTAAAGGCCAAGCTTGTTACGAGAATCACTTACGAAATGGGTCTTGGGAGAAAAGCACAGTGTGTGCTGAAATTAGAAGTTGTGAGAATTGTTTTAAAACAGTGAGGGGTAAAAGACAACATGTATGTGGAGAAGTATTTTGTAAAATATGTAGAGCATATGTACCTGAAAATCATCTATGTTTCATTCAAAGAGACACAGAAAAGCAGAAAACGAAAGATGTACTTTTCGTGTTTTACGACTTTGAGACCCGACAAGAAGACGTGTTGGCTAATGGTTCGCTTCTTCACCAAGTAAACCTCTGTGTTTTTAAACAATGTTGTGATGTGTGCATCAATACTGACGACAAAATATGCAGAAAAGGTGGTGTTCGACTGCAAATACTTAAAACTTTTGATCCTGTTTTACTATTTACGCAACATTTGCTACAATTACGAAAAACCTTTAAAAATATTGTTGTAATAGCACACAACGGTCAAGCCTTTGACCATTAATTTATTTTGAATTATCTACTCACAAACACCACTCTAACGCCAGAACTAATTATGAGAGGAGCCAAAATCATTATGATGTTGGTGGGAAATGTCAAATTTATAGACTCGCTAAATTATTTCCCAATGGCATTGTCGAAATTACCAAAGGCATTTGGTTTGGGTGATGACTTCAAAAAGGGATATTTTCCTCATTTATTCAACACAAAAGCAAACGAACATTACGTTGGTACCCTCCCTGCATTAGACTACTACTCTCCAGACACCATGAAGGAAGATGCTCGAAAAAAGTTTTTACAGTGGTACGAGGAACACAAAAATGATCGATTCGAAATGCAAAAGGACTTGGTTGAATACTGTGAATACTGTGTATCAGATGTAGAAATTCTAACACGAGCCTGTTTGAAATTTAGAGATCAACTGTTGTCAACCACTAATGTCTGTCCCTTTACAGAAGCCACAACAATTGCTTCAGCATGCAACAAAGTATTCCGCAGAAACTTTTTAAAACCCAACACCATTGGGGTTATTCCTAAAAACGGATACAGGTGGAAAGATCAACAAAGTAAAATTGCAATAGAGTGGTTAATTTGGGAGGAAAAACAAAGACAAATCAATATTTTACATGCTGCTAAAGGGAGAGAAATGGTTCTACATGGTGTAAAAGTTGATGGTTATTGCCTTGAAGCCAATGAAATTTTCGAGTTTCAGGGCTGTTATTACCATGGATGCCCAAAATGTTATAAATTTGGAAGAGATGATCCTGTTTGTGGCGATCCTTCCACAACACTAAATTTAAGGTATGAATCATCTCAAGCAAAAAGTACAAAGTTAAAAGAAATGGGTTTTGTTGTTAATGAAATATGGGAGTGTGACTTTAGAAAGCAATTAAAAGATAATTTGGAAATTAAGGCCTACACCGAGACACATCCTCTTTTAACACTTTTGCCTTTAAACCCGAGAGATGCTTTCTATGGAGGTCGTACGGGTAATACTCATACTTATTACAAGGCTAAAGAAGCAGAAAAGATTAACTACTTGGATGTTTGTTCCCTGTACCCCTGGGTGTGTAAGTACGGAAAATTTCCAGTTGCACATCCTCAAGTTTTCGTAGGGGAGGAATGTCATAGTTTGGATTTGAACAACATTAGCGGCTTAATTAAATGTAAAATTTTACCTCCTCAAGATCTCTACCACCCAGTTCTCCCCGTTAAAATGAATAGTAAATTGATGTTTGTTCTTTGTCGAACCTGCGATGAAAACATGATTACTAGCGAGTGCAACCATACTGATGAAGAAAGTTAGAGGGGACATGGGTTCTAGACGAGGTACTTAAAGCTGTTGCGAAAGGATACAATATAACCGAATTACAAGAAATATGGAAATATGATGTTCTGACATTTAATAAGGAGACTGGTGAAGATGGCTTGTTCACAGGAATGATGAACAAATTTATTAAAATAAAGCAGGAAGCATCCGGCTGGCCCAAAAGGTGTACAACCGAGGAAGCGAAAAACAAATATATTGAAGAATTCTTTGCAAGGGAAGATGTCAAATTAGAATATTCTCAGATTCTTGAAAACCCTGGTCTAAGATCTCTAGCTAAACTTATTTTAAACTCTTTTTGGGGCAAATTTGGACAACGGGAAAATCAACCAAAGACAAAGATTGTAAAATTCTTTGCAATGCTAACAAATCCGTCAATTTATGTTAATTGTGTTCTCCCTGTCAACGACAGCACTCTAATTGTTGGATACGAACATAGAGAAGAATCCCTTGATCCGTTAGCTACTGTTAATGTGGTTATTGCTGCTTTCGTTACTGCCCAAGCTCGCCTGAAACTTTATTCGTTTCTCGAACAATTAGAAGACAGAGTCCTTTATTACGATACTGACTCCGTTATTTACGTTACCAAACCTGGTGCGACTGATTTAACTACTGTACAATCCATTGGTGATCTAACCGATGAATTAGAAGTGTATGGTGATGACAGCTACATTACAGAGTTTGTTTCTGGAGGCCCCAAAAATTATTCTTATAAAGTACATGCTACCAAGACTAATTCTGATGTGATGGTTTGTAAAGTTAAGGGAATATCGTTAAATTATGAGGCATCGCAGTTAATAAATTTGCTCTTCCATTTGACACCACCCGATCACCACCATTATCTACGGTAAGCTAGTTAGCGAACCCTTGATGAAACTGGAGAATCAACTCCAGATTCAGCATCTACTAATGCTCCTTTTCCATTTGACACCACCCGATCACCACCGTTATCTACGGTAAGCTAGATAGCGAACCATTGATGAAACTGAAGAACCAACTTCATGGTCAGCTTATACTAATGCTCCTCTTCCATTTGCCACCACCCGATCACCACCGTTATCTACGGTAAGTTAGTTAGAGAACCATTGATGAAACTGAGGAACCAACTTCAGATTCGATGTCTACAAATGCTGCTCTTCCATTTGGCACCACCCGATCACCACCGTTATCTACGGTAAGTTAGTTAGAGAACCCTTGATGAAACTGAAGAATCAACTCCAGATTCAGCATATACAAATGCTCCTCATCCATTTGACACCATCCGATCACCACCGTTATCTACGGTAAGCTAGATAGCGAACCATTGATGAAACTGAGGAACCAACTTCAGATTCGATGTCTACAAATGCTGCTCTTCCATTTGACACCACCCGATCACCACCGTTATCTACGGTAAGTTAGTTAGAGAAGCACTGATGAAACTGTTTTGAAAATCAAAGCTAATCCTAAAAGACACAGGAGAAAAAATTTTGAGCCATTTGAAAGTTCTGGAACACTTCGATACAGCAGTAGAGGTAGATGGTGTGTTCGGCAACAAGTCCACCCAAGCAAAGTGAGCAAACGAGAGCAAACCCAAGCAAAGTGGGCTCAAATCCATCAAACCCAACCGTCCGGTACCGGGTAAAAACTGGGCAAACCTGCCAGGTACCGGACGGTTAGGTTTGATGGATTTGAGCCCACTTTGCTTGGGTTTGCTCTCGTTTGCTCGGTATCGATGCTTGGGTTTGAACACTTTGCTTGGGTGCACTTGTTGCCGAACACACCATCTACCTCTACTGCTGTATCGAAGAGTTCCAGAACTTTCAAATGGCTCAAAATTTTTTCTCCTGTGTCTTTTAGGATTACCTTTGATTTTCAAAACAGTTTCATCAGTGGTTCTCTAACTAACTTACCGTAGATAACGGTGGTGATCGGGTGGTGTCAAATGGAAGAGCAGCATTTGTAGACATCGAATCTGAAGTTGGTTCCTCAGTTTCATCAATGGTTCGCTATCTAGCTTACCGTAGATAACGGTGGTGATCGGGTGGTGTCAAATGGAAGAGGAGCTTTTGTATATGCTGAATCTGGAGTTGATTCTTCAGTTTCATCAAGGGTTCTCTAACTAACTTACCGTAGATAACGGTGGTGATCGGGTGGTGCCAAATGGAAGAGCAGCATTTGTAGACATCGAATCTGAAGTTGGTTCCTCAGTTTCATCAATGGTTCTCTAACTAACTTACCGTAGATAACGGTGGTGATCGGGTGGTGGCAAATGGAAGAGGAGCATTAGTATAAGCTGACCATGAAGTTGGTTCTTCAGTTTCATCAATGGTTCGCTATCTAGCTTACCGTAGATAACGGTGGTGATCGGGTGGTGTCAAATGGAAAAGGAGCATTAGTAGATGCTGAATCTGGAGTTGATTCTCCAGTTTCATCAAGGGTTCGCTAACTAGCTTACCGTAGATAATGGTGGTGATCGGGTGGTGTCAAATGGAAGAGCAAATTTATTAACTGCGATGCCTCATAATTTAACGATATTCCCTTAACTTTACAAACCATCACATCAGAATTAGTCTTGGTAGCATGTACTTTATAAGAATAATTTTTGGGGCCTCCAGAAACAAACTCTGTAATGTAGCTGTCATCACCATACACTTCTAATTCATCGGTTAGATCACCAATGGATTGTACAGTAGTTAAATCAGTCGCACCAGGTTTGGTAACGTAAATAACGGAGTCAGTATCGTAATAAAGGACTCTGTCTTCTAATTGTTCGAGAAACGAATAAAGTTTCAGGCGAGCTTGGGCAGTAACGAAAGCAGCAATAACCACATTAACAGTAGCTAACGGATCAAGGGATTCTTCTCTATGTTCGTATCCAACAATTAGAGTGCTGTCGTTGACAGGGAGAACACAATTAACATAAATTGACGGATTTGTTAGCATTGCAAAGAATTTTACAATCTTTGTCTTTGGTTGATTTTTCCGTTGTCCAAATTTGCCCCAAAAAGAGTTTAAAATAAGTTTAGCTAGAGATCTTAGACCAGGGTTTTCAAGAATCTGAGAATATTCTAATTTGACATCTTCCCTTGCAAAGAATTCTTCAATATATTTGTTTTTCGCTTCCTCGGTTGTTCACCTTTTGGGCCAGCCGGATGCTTCCTGCTTTATTTTAATAAATTTGTTCATCATTCCTGAGAACAAGCCATCTTCACCAGTCTCCTTATTAAATGTCAGAACATCATATTTCCATATTTCTTGTAATTCGGTTATATTGTATCCTTTCGCAACAGCTTTAAGTACCTCGTCTAGAACCCATATCCCCTCTAACTTTCTTCATCAGTATGGTTTGCACTCGCTAGTAATCATGTTTTCACCGCAGGTTCGACAAAGAACAAACATCAATTTACTATTCATTTTAACGGGGAGAACTGGGTGGTAGAGATCTTGAGGAGGTAAAATTTTACATTTAATTAAGCCGCTAATGTTGTTCAAATCCAAACTATGACATTCCTCCCCTACGAAAACTTGAGGATGTGCAACTGGAAATTTTCCGTACTTACACACCCAGGGGTACAGGGAACAAACATCCAAGTAGTTAATCTTTTCTGCTTCTTTAGCCTTGTAATAAGTATGAGTATTACCCGTACGACCTCCATAGAAAGCATCTCTCGGGTTTAAAGGCAAAAGTGTTAAAAGAGGATGTGTCTCGGTGTAGGCCTTAATTTCCAAATTATCTTTTAATTGCTTTCTAAAGTCACACTCCCATATTTCATTAACAACAAAACCCATTTCTTTTAACTTTGTACTTTTTGCTTGAGATGATTCATACCTTAAATTTAGTGTTGTGGAAGGATCGCCACAAACAGGATCATCTCTTCCAAATTTATAACATTTTGGGCATCCATGGTAATAACAGCCCTGAAACTCGAAAATTTCATTGGTTTCAAGGCAGTAACCATCAACTTTTACACCATGTAGAACCATTTCTCTCCCTTTAGCAGCATGTAAAATATTGATTTGTTTTTGTTTTTCCTCCCAAATTAACCACTCTATTGCAATTTTACTTTGTTGATCTTTCCACCTGTATCCGTTTTTAGGAATAACCCCAATGGTGTTGGGTTTTAAAAAGTTTCTGCGGAATACTTTGTTGCATGCTGAAGCAATTGTTGTGGCTTCTGTAAAGGGACAGACATTAGTGGTTGACAACAGTTGATCTCTAAATTTCAAACAGGCTCGTGTTAGAATTTCTACATCTGATACACAGTATTCACAGTATTCAACCAAGTCCTTTTGCATTTCGAATCGATCATTTTTGTGTTCCTCGTACCACTGTAAAAACTTCTTTCGAGCATCTTCCTTCATGGTGTCTGGAGAGTAGTAGTCTAATGCAGGGAGGGTACCAACGTAATGTTCGTTTGCTTTTGTGTTGAATAAATGAGGAAAATATCCCTTTTTGAAGTCATCACCCAAACCAAATGCCTTTGGTAATTTCGACAATGCCATTGGGAAATAATTTAGCGAGTCTATAAATTTGACATTTCCCACCAACATCATAATGATTTTGGTTCCTCTCATAATTAGTTCTGGCGTTAGAGTGGTGTTTGTGAGTAGATAATTCAAAATAAATTGACGGTCAAAGGCTTGACCGTTGTGTGCTATTACAACAATATTTTTAAAGGTTTTTCGTAATTGTAGCAAATGTTGCGTAAATAGTAAAACAGGATCAAAAGTTTTAAGTATTTGCAGTCGAACACCACATTTTCTGCATATTTTGTCGTCAGTATTGATGCACACATCACAACATTGTTTAAAAACACAGAGGTTTACTTGGTGAAGAAGCGAACCATTAGCCAACACGTCTTCTTGTCGGGTCTCAAAGTCGTAAAACACGAAAAGTACATCTTTCGTTTTCTGCTTTTCTGTGTCTCTTTGAATGAAACATAGATGATTTTCAGGTACATATGCTCTACATATTTGACAAAATACTTCTCCACATACATGTTGTCTTTTACCCCTCACTGTTTTAAAACAATTCTCACAACTTCTAATTTCAGCATACACTGTGCTTTTCTCCCAAGACCCATTTCGTAAGTGATTCTCGTAACAAGCTTGGCCTTCAAAGTACCGACGGCAATTGGTACATTTAATTTTAAGTTGTTGACTCGCACATTTCGGAGACTGAAGACAACCAGCACACACTCTACCTGCTTATCTTTGTGATCAAACGGCGAGTGACATTCTTCGCAGTAATAGTTGCAACAAAAAGCAGCCGTAGTAGAAGTAATTACATTAAAATGTCCATCATGATGTAGCAAGTTAAGTCTTTTATTGCTCTCTGTAGTTCCTTCAAAAATGGTATCTCTGCCCTTTGTCCCGTAACTGTATACAACAATTTTGTAATCCCTAAGGTGTTCTTGAAATTGTTGAAGCTCGACAATACCAGCCCCTTCCCCTGGAATTACAACACCAGCTTCTTCTAATAACTTTCTGGTCCGTGTAATCTGCATTTTCCCCGTATCTTTCCTTACTTTGTTAAATTCAGGGTCTTTGTCCAAGTTGGCTATCGCAACCACCAAGGAGCGAGGTAGACATAAGTTGTCTTTATTCGTAATACTTATTATTCCTCGTCGGATATCACATTCCTCTTCAAAGCTGTTGTATTTACTTCCTCTTCCCCGACCTGTCGGTAAGCGTACAGTTGTTACTTTAAGACAAAAAGTGTCTGTATTAAGTCCTGTTGAGTTGGACTGGTAAACATTGCTAATAACATCCCAAACATCCTCGTAATTTACTTCTTTGGCAGGTTTAAAGCGAATCCATCCTTCACCACGACTAAAGTCTTTTGAACAAAAACTAAAACTAACGTAATCCGTCGATTGAAGTCCTTCAGTGGCCTTATGAATAACTTGCTGTATAGGGTCTCTCACCCAGCCAACTGGTTCACTTCCTTCCGGCACAGGCTTTAACTTAAATTCCACCGCACGACCTGTAACATTGTATCTTCGCACCTTTTGAATAGAGTCCCTAATAACAATAAACTTTTCCATTTTAACTAGACACGTCCGTACACTTCAAGAGGCTGATGCGAAATGACTAGACTGCTCTGACGCACCTCTATTTATAACCTCTGGTATGTTTGTTAAAGCAGAATTTTAGGATGCGTTCGGAAAACAGGGGTGCGTTCCGAATACCAACTGAAGTTCTGCAAAAAGAGTTTAAGGTTTAGTATGCAGTAAAAGTTTAAGATAATTATAGAGCTAAAATGTTTTAAAAAATTACCAGGATATTACCCCCACCACTTATTTTGAGTATTAATCTATCTTATTACATTTAAACGTTCAGTCTTAGTTGATCAGTTGAAGCGAGCACAATGCCTAAAGAGTGCTTTTGGGGAAGACCTTGCGATTGTAGCGAGTGTCGACCAGAGCTACAGGAAAAATGTGAAATATGTTTAGACAAGGATGGATATAAGGTTGGTGGTATACGAAGAAAAGATCGCAAGAGAATCGCATACTACGACTTTAAAACTTATTGTTTTGAATGTTATCAGGAAGATATCGGACAATATGAACAAGCACGATATGAATTATTAAAGGCAATAGTTGAGAATACAGTTGAGCCAGAGCAAAAATATTTTAAATCGCAGACAGAGGAAGATATTCGTGCAACACTTTTAGGCTGTTTTCAAGCCGAATTAAAACAGATAACATTTGCCCTAAGTGGTACACCTGATGTGGTCAAGATAGAGTTTTCCGTTGGTTTTAATTCCGGAAAAGAACGAAAGAACTTTAAAACGCAGGAAATGGTGTTGCCTAAACGAGGAGATTTAGTGGAGTGGTTTACCAAAACTGTCATCGACGCGTTAATTACGAAAATTCAGACATTCCAAACACCTATGTGGTTCCTAAATCTTAATGCACACATTAATCTACAAGGTTCTCGATCTTATACGGAAACGTCTGCTGAGGCTCGAAGGAGGGAGTGGTGCAGACGAAATTTGTAACTTAGGTAGAATAGCTTGTAAGGAATGTTTTAGTATACGTCGACAGTCAAGCGATTAGCATGTCAACATTGAAGAAGTATTCAGTCGGAACCAGTATTATGGGTCCTGTTTACCCGCAACTTTAATGGTTTGGGAACCTGCTAAAAAAATATAATGTAGATATAGAACCAAAATGTGGAAAGATTTCTATGATGATGAAATAGGAGACAACATTCATTTTTGGAACGTCTTTGAAGGAGATATTTACGATCCCTCCCGCAAAGTTATAAAACATATAATGCCATCCGTGAACCTTACGAAGTATGTGTACAAAGAAGAGCCTAGTATAGACACAGATATGGAGACAGCATTCATGTTGGATATTTTTAATCAGTTCCAGAGAACAAACACAACACGCCAATACTTTTCCAACGCTCCAGATAAACTTAAAACTCTTAGAAAAATTATCCATATAAATGTATCTAACTGTTTTTTTTAATAAAGAATTAAAGTATGTCCTTTATATTATGTTATATTACCTTAAACAGTCAAACCTAACCTCAACAAATGTTCTATTGCCGGTGGCACAAAATTATTCGAAACTTGAACAATCCGCAGACTCTTAACAGCTAAATAAACATATCCTGTTCTGGAAAAAGCAGCTAAAAAGCAGACCCTGTTCTGGAAAAAACAGCTAAAAACAGACCCTGTTTCAGGAAACCACTTAAACGTCTAACTGCTCAACCGGGCAGCAACCGGACACTATCCGGACACCACCCGGACACCATCCGGACACTCTGCGGACACTATCCGGACACCATCCGGACACTATCCGGACGTTGACCGCTCAACCACTCAACCGCTCAACCGCTCAACCGCTCAACCGCTCAACCGCTCAACCGCTCAACCGCTCAACCACTCAACCGCTCAACCGCTCAACCACTCAACTGCTCAACCGCTCAACCGCTCAACCGCTCAACCGCTCAACCGCTCAACCACTCAACCGCTCAACCGCTCAACCACTCAACCGCTCAACCGCTCAACCGCTCAACCGCTCAACCGCTCAACCGCCCAACCGCTCAACCACTCAACCACTCAACCGCTCAACCGCTCAACCGCTCAACCGCTCAACCACTCAACCGCTAAACCACTCAACCGCTCAACCGCCCAACCGCTCAACCGCTCAACCGCTCAACCGCCCAACCGCTCAACCGCTCAACCACTCAACCACAGACCTGTTTCTGGAAAACCACTTAAACGTCTAACTGCTCAACCACTCACCTAAAAAACAGACCCTGTTTCTGGAGACAACTAGGAAACAGCGAAAACTATATAAAAACCACAATTTTGTCAGATCTAATGCGCTCACTTCCATTGTATCAATCCACTAATTAGACTGCTTATCGCTGACAGAACCGACAGCCGGACGTCACGTCCAAACTCACTGAAGATATCATTTTCCATGTTTATTTATTCAACTGGGTGCCGTGGCGTACTTGGTTCTATAGCTGGGAAACGTATATAATACGAAATTTATACACATGGTGTGTGCGGGTTCGATCCGCGCCTTGGACAGAAAACTTTTTTCAGTGCATATGCGACTTACGAAATAAATACATTTAATTAGGATTAATGAAAACGTTTGTGACGTCATCGTGAATAAGGCACAAAGACGAAGAAGAAGAAGAAGAAGAAGAAGAATACCAAACATTAAACAGCCTAAGAAATTTACCCAGTAGCTAATGTCCGAAATGTCTCTCATTGATTGGCTATTGATTGTAGTGTCTCCAAGAGCCTTCGTATGGGTTAGTCGATGAAAGTATGTACATGGCTTTGATAGCCGTGCGGCCTAGGTTGTCAAACATCACCAAGGTTCAGCACATTCGAAGAGGTCCTAGGTTCGAATCCTGAGGACACATTTTCAATAACATTATTTTTCAGTTTGTGCCATAGTCATCTGTCTGGCTCAAGCAAGGCCATTACTACTTACAAAAGTTGCATTTCCTTTATATCAAAAGTATAATTATTAAATGTTGCGTCAGAGAAATCTCGGAACCCGTCATTTTTTAACTTTATATTATTCAAAATAACTACTAAACAACCGCTAAGTTCGCAATTTTTAAATCAAAGCACCCAATTAAAATGACAGATGTTTGACTACCTGGTTTCCTTAGCAACGCAGGTCTAATTGTCGCTATAAGTACAACAGCTTGCCAGTTTAAAAATTCAAATTTCACATTTTCTGACTTTAATATATTGTAGCTAATAGTATGTTTTTCCAATATTAGATCGTCGTCGTTTTTCCCCCGTCACATAAAAATAGTGTATTATAAGAGGGAAAATATTAGATTTTAGCTTGCGGTAGGCTTCCGAGAAATACTTTTTCCCTTGTATAATAAATAACTATATAATAAAGTTTTTCTCAAACCACTAATATCAGTGTCTATAACAGATAACAGTGACATAATTAAAAATACTACCTATGGCCTTTTAGCCTCCATTAGGATTACTTTCAAAACTTAAGTGTAACAAAAGATATTTTATCGATAAAAATACACATAAATTGCTTAAATATGAAAATAGAAATGAGGAAAGCGACACACAAAGGAAATTTTGCATTATCTTGACAATTGAAAATTGTTTTAGATGGCTATCTAAATAATCTAGTTGTTTGACTAAATAATAGAAAATAAATAAAAACATTATTTTAAGTCTTTGGACTGCAAAATTTTCGGTCGGTGAATAGACACCTAGAAAATGCTTAAAATTATTGAATAATTTTACCGATTGCTATTTACTAAACATATACGAGAAACGTATTTACATATAAATATTTAAATAACTGGATTGCAAGCGTTCAAGATATCATTTTAAAATCTCCCTTTATGCACATTGACTGTTTTGGGTCTGAAAAGTATAATAATAAACAAATTCTTTGGGTGTGTGGCACAGGAGATAACTGCTTATAATTAAACAGTAAATAAACAGGCAGTTGTTTTAGCCGTAGCATCCATTTTTCACGTAAATATTAAAAATATCTGTGTAATACAGCAAATAGTAACACATCAGGCTATCACGCAAATCACATATTGTTAGGTTTGTTCCTTTAAAAAAAAAGCCAGATTACTTAGTAATTACAGGTTAATTTTGTACAAGCGGTCCCGCGCAAACGACTGAATGCTCCAAACTGTATAGAACTAAAAAGGTTTTTACCACTCTTAATATAACAAGAGAAATTAATATATACCAAAAATATGTTTTTATTTAAATTTTAAGGCATTTCCAGCCACTTTATGCGAAGCTTGTATAAGACTAAAATTGTTTGGCTTGCTGCTATTGCTCCCTTAGTTTATATTTTGGCAGGTAGCAAGAAGAGGATTGTACATAAAACAATAACAATTTTAAATTTATTTAATTATTGTTTTTAAGGCACTTCCTAAAGGAAATCCAGATAATCATAACAGGCTACCATTCAAAGGTTCCATCGCTTTCTCTAGAGGTCTCTGACCAAAGGTTCCATCGCTTTTTCCAGAGGGCTCTGACCAAAGGTTCCATCGTTTTAAGAAATCAATATCATAACAGGCGCCTTCCATATAGCGTGTCACTGTCCTTCAGAGGGGACTACAAGGGTTCCAGCGCTTTAAGAAATCGATATCATAGCAGGCACGTTCTGGCTACACTTGGTCATGCGCCTGTCAAACCCCCAGCCAACGATGAAAAATTTGAATTGCCGAACGCCCCTAAAGCTTATTAGGGCAGAATATCGATTTTTCCTGAAGCATCGTAATAATGGCGGACGAGTTGTTCTGTAGTGGTCGAACCCCCAGCATTCTACGTTACTTAAAATTGTATAGGCGAATATCCATAAAATCGCCCCCGAAATTCCTGTTTTTCTCGTGGAAACTTTTGGAGTGATTTTTCTATTTAATTCCGCTCGTAGGGTTAAAGCAGTTTGTCGATAAAAAATGCGATTGTGTGCGAAAAGGTACCATTTTGATTTTTGAACCCACCCAGGTAGTTTGAAGCGGAAAGTATTTTCTAGTTCGTAGGAGGGATTTTAACTTGGAAGAAATAGGAAAAAGATTATAATAAAATAAAATGAGTGTCGAACGTGCTGCGTAGGTAAGTTGATATCCTATTTTGTCCATTTTATAATTTTTGTGTCCATCTTGACATTTGTAGTGCAACGATTTATGCATCTTTAAACAGACAAATTATATTTGTTTTAACAAAATGTTTTCATTCATAATCAACTCATTTCTCTTTCGCTGCGGGCGTCCGAATTTTCGGACGCTGATTTTTCGTGCCTACGGTGCGTGCGTCCGATATTTAGTAAGTTCTATATTCTTTCTCTGCTACAATCGGAATTTTAATTTTTAGTGGTGGGGAGTGTTTTACAGGTTAGACCGGGCGTCGCGGATATCCAGAGTGTCAGTTGGATCTTTGAAATCTTTGAAATAAAAAGGTGTTATTTCATCTTTTGGACTTGTCCCTTCTGAATTCGCATGTCTTGTACAAAGATTTGACGAAAGGATCTATACCATTAGCGAAATTCCAGATTGACTTAATTCGAGAGATATTGGCAAAATATCCACCCCCAGTCAGGTAAACATAGTTACAATTTTATGTTGTTTTCGTATTTATTTATTAAAATTTACTTACAGATCTGCTTCTAAGGGAAGGACTACGGCCGATCATCCAACCCGTCTTACAGGAAGGCATTTTCCACGAAAGGTTCCTTCTACTGGAGAAGGAAAATATAGCCAAAGGAGGTGCGCTGTTTGTGCGAAAAATAATATTGTAAAAAAAACGTTTACTTGTGTGTAGATTGTGGGGAAATAGCGTTATGTATTATACCGTGTTTTGAAACTTACCACACACAAAAATTTTTTTAAACTGTTTTACAAAATTCGTTTCATTTTTATGATTACATACAAATGTTTATTTTACAAACATATATATATATATATATATATATATATATATATATATATATATATATGTATATATATATATATATATATATATATATATATATATATATATATATATATATATATATATATATATATATATATATATATATACATATATATATATATATATATATATATATATATATATATATATATATATATATATATACATATTTATATATATATATATATATATATATATATATATATTTTTTTTTTTTTTATAGGAATGTTTTCTTGGGGTTTATAGATCCGGAATAATCACTATTTTTTTATATTTTGTTTTTGTTTTTATTAACGTTTCGGTCAATTCTTGTGACCTTCTTCAGAATACAGTGCTGAAAAACCGCTCTAATTAGTAATCTTAGTCATAATGAACATAAAATTAACATACCTGTGAACGAAAATGTTTTTGGGGAATGCATCCTCTTAATTAAGATTTAAAATTGACATATAACACTAACATTGTGGACGACAGTTTAAAAACGACGAGAACAATTTTAAAAATATCATGCAGGCAAGAAGTCTGCGTGTCTACTGCAATACTGGGATCTTTATAGATATAAAAATGGTGGTGAATGGAATTTCGTTCTTTTTTGTTTAAAAATTGCCTGAAAGATAATGTTTTCATTATTAAGATAGAGGGGAGCTGGATTCCTTTGGATGCCTTTTTTTAAAATTAATTATTAATAGTTATGTGTACATATATATATTTTTTTAAATTTATTTTATTAGATTGTGATAGATCTTGCTGAGGTGTTTTGTATCCGATTTTGAGTTTATGTTTTTTGGATTTTTTTGGATTTCTATCATTTCGAAAATTTCACGTTTCTTTGTATTGGTTTCAGTGCGTAGGACTTTTACTTTTTCATAATTGAAGGTGTGTTTCTTCTCAAGCATATGGTTAGTTAGGGCTGTTTTGTTCTTCTTGTCATATTTGTGTCCATTCAATCTGTTTTTTAAAAGTTGACTTGTCTGTCCTATATAGACGCTATCGCAGTTATCACAGGGTAGTTGATATACGACATTGCTTTTCATATTTTGTGGTATTTTTGATTTTAAGCAACTGAAACAACTCTTCAATAGATTGTAGCCTTTATGTGCGACTGTAACATTATGACTTTTGAAAGTGTTGTGTATTTTTTCAGACAACCCATTAATGTACGGTAATGAAAGATATGACATTTTTGTTGTTTTTGGTTTGGGTTGGTTCTGGTTATAAAAAATATGTATTCGTCTTTTAAAAATGGAATTTATTAGGTTTTCGGGGTAGCGGTTTAGCTTAAGGGCTTGTTTTGCTTTCTTTATTGCGTTTTCCCTATATTCAGGGCTTGAAAGCTTTATTGCCCGGTCGGCTAAGCCGATAACTACTGATTTTTTTTGGGATATTGGGTGTTGGGAATTGTAGTTGACATATCTGGAAGACCAAGTTTCTTTAGTATACCATTCCGTTTTTATGTCGCCATTATTATGGTGGAGTGTGAGGTCCAAAAAGCTTATTTTATTATCATGTTCTTTTTCTATGGTAAACTGAAGCTTGTTGTGGTAACTGTTGAAATGATTTAACGTGTCTTGTATTTTATTTGTTGGTATAGCTGTAATGCAGTCGTCAACATATCGATAGAAAAAGGGTATTTGAAAATTAAGGGTTTTTATTATATTTTCTTCAAGGTCCTCCATTACAAGTTGTGCAATGACGCTTGAGATGGATGCTCCCATGGCACAACCTTCTATTTGTTTAAAAATTTTGTTATTATAATTAAAATAGGTTGAGTTCAATGTCAGATCTACGGCTTCTAAAAAATCTGTTAATGGTATGTCAGTGAATTTACTTATTTTATCCCATTTCTTTCTTACTACCTCTTTAGCTAAATTTAAGGGGATGTTTGTATAAAGGGATACAACATCTAGGGATATTAGTATGTAGTCGTTTGGTAACTTTGTATTCCTTATTTTGTTTTTAAAGTCGACAGAGTCTTTTATGTAATATTCATTTTTATTTATGACATTTTGTAAGATGTTTTTTAGAAATTTAGAAAGTTTTTCTAACGGTGATTGTATACAGGAAACAATTGGTCTAAGTGGAATATTTGTTTTGTGTAATTTTGGCAAGCCGTAAATTCTGGGGGCTTGTGCGTTTTGAATTTTTAGTTCTTTTGCCGTATTTGGAGATATATACATTAAATTTTCCCATCGAGATATCAAGGCGTTGTTTTGTTTTTGATAAATGTTGGTAGGATCGGTTTTTAGTTCTTTGTATGTATTGTTGTCCTGTAATAGATCATTCATTTTTTTATCGTAGTCCCTTTCATACATAATTACCGTTTTATTGGACTTGTCCGGTTTTAGAATTTTTATGTTTTTATTTTGTTTTATGAAATATTTTGTTTTTTTAAACTTTTGAACCAAACTTTTTTGTTGTTTATTGTTTTTGTTTACTCTATGAAAATTATTTTTGTGGTTTGTAATAATGTTACAGCATTTTGATCTTAAGCTGTCTTTAGTATCGTTATCTGAATTTAGATGTGTTAGTGAAGTTTCGATATTGCTAATGAGGTCGGGTATAGGTATTTCTTCTGGTGTATTTAAAGGCATGGCAAAGTTTGGACCAAGACTAAGTATTTCATTCACATAATCGGGAATATCAATATCTGTTAGGTTTTCGATCCAGTCTGAGATATCGTTGGTTGCAGTTTTATTTTTAAGTCTATCAAATTTATTTATATTTTTTTGCTTAATTTTTTCGAAAACATTATTAATTTTTGAGGATTCCTGAATTAAAAAAGTGTTTAGGATAGGTTCTGGTAGAAGACTTGTCAAAGAATTACACACTCCGGATATTTTGTTTTGCAAAATATGTAAGTTTTTTGTGGTATCCGTTATTAGTAAATTTAGAGTGCTTAGCACGAACATATTTAAAGTGCATTCCCTAAATTTTCGTTCAAGGTTTTTACAATCGAAGTTGATGTGTTGTGTTTTTATTTTTAAAAAAGGAGGCGTTATATTATTGTTCTTGCAACGCAATAAACGTTAATAAAAACAAAAACAAAATATAAAAAAATAGTGATTATTCCGGATCTATAAACCCCAAGAAAACATTCCTATAAAAAAAATATATAGAAGATCCAAGAAAACAAATTCTATAAAAAATATATAAGCATGGGTGAAAATATGCTGTCATACACAAACATCAATTTGAAATATGGAGAAGCCGCAGTAGTACAAATGAAGCTATATTCAAGATTAAACTTACAGCAATGTAAGCAAAAAAACCGAAGAATATTCCTTTTGCGTTGCAAGAACAATAATATAACGCCTCCTTTTTTAAAAATAAAAACACAACACATCAACTTCGATTGTAAAAACCTTGAACGAAAATTTAGGGAATGCACTTTAAATATGTTCGTGCTAAGCACTCTAAATTTACTAATAACGGATACCACAAAAAACTTACATATTTTGCAAAACAAAATATCCGGAGTGTGTAATTCTTTGACAAGTCTTCTACCAGAACCTATCCTAAACACTTTTTTAATTCAGGAATCCTCAAAAATTAATAATGTTTTCGAAAAAATTTAGCAAAAAAATATAAATAAATTTGACAGACTTAAAAATAAAACTGCAACCAACGATATCTCAGACTGGATCGAAAACCTAACAGATATTGATATTCCCGATTATGTGAATGAAATACTTAGTCTTGGTCCAAACTTTGCCATGCCTTTAAATACACCAGAAGAAATACCTATACCCGACCTCATTAGCAATATCGAAACTTCACTAACACATCTAAATTCAGATAACGATACTAAAGACAGCTTAAGATCAAAATGCTGTAACATTATTACAAACCACAAAAATAATTTTCATAGAGTAAACAAAAACAATAAACAACAAAAAAGCTTGGTACAAAAGTTTAAAAAAACAAAATATTTCATAAAACAAAATAAAAACATAAAAATTCTAAAACCGGACAAGTCCAATAAAACGGTAATTATGTATGAAAGGGACTACGATAAAAAAATGAATGATCTATTACAGGACAACAATACATACAAAGAACTAAAACCGATCTACCAACATTTATCAAAAACAAAACAACGCCTTGATATCTCGATGGGAAAATTTAATGTATATATCTCCAAATACGGCAAAAGAACTAAAATTCAAAACGCACAAGCCCCCAGAATTTACGGCTTGCCAAAATTACACAAAAACAAATATTCCACTTAGACCAATTGTTTCCTGTATACAATCACCGTTAGAAAAACTTTCTAAATTTCTAAAAAACATCTTACAAAATGTCATAAATAAAAATGAATATTACATAAAAGACTCTGTCGACTTTAAAAACAAAATAAGGAATACAAAGTTACCAAACGACTACATACTAATATCCCTAGATGTTGTATCCCTTTATACAAACATCCCCTTAAATTTAGCTAAAGAGGTAGTAAGAAAGAAATGGGATAAAATAAGTAAATTCACTGACATACCCATTAACAGATTTTTAGAAGCCGTAGATCTGACATTGAACTCAACCTATTTTAATTATAATAACAAAATTTTTAAACAAATAGAAGGTTGTGCCATGGGAGCATCCATCTCAAGCGTCATTGCACTAACTTGTAATGGAGGACCTTGAAGAAAATATAATAAAAACCCTTAATTTTCAAATACCCTTTTTCTATCGATATGTTTGGACGACTGCGTTACAGCTAATACCAACAAATAAAATACAAGACACGTTAAATCATTTCAACAGTTACCACAACAAGCTTCAGTTTACCATAGAAAAAGAACATGATAATAAAATAAGCTTTTTGGACCTCACACTCCACCATAATAATGGCGACATAAAAACGGAATGGTATACTAAAGAAACTTGGTCTTCCAGATATGTCAACTACAATTCCCAACACCCAATATCCCAAAAAAAAATCAGTAGTTATCGGCTTAGCCGACCGGGCAATAAAGCTTTCAAGCCCTGAATATAGGGAAAACGCAATAAAGAAAGCAAAACAAGCCCTTAAGCTAAACCGCTACCCGAAAACCTAATAAATTCCATTTTTAAAAGACGAATTCATATTTTTTATAACCAGAACCAACCCAAACCAAAAACAACAAAAATGTCATATCTTTCATTACCGTACATTAATGGGTTGTCTGAAAAAATACACAACACTTTCAAAAGTCATAATGTTACAGTCGCACATAAAGGCTACAATCTATTGAAGAGTTGTTTCAGTTGCTTAAAACCAAAAATACCACAAAATATGAAAAGCAATGTCGTATATCAACTACCCTGTGATAACTGCGATAGCGTCTATATAGGACAGACAAGTCAACTTTAAAAAACAGATTGAATGGACACAAATATGACAAGAAGAACAAAACAGCCCTAACTAACCATATGCTTGAGAAGAAACACACCTTCAATTATGAAAAAGTAAAAGTCCTACGCACTGAAACCAATACAAAGAAACGTGAAATTTTCGAAATGATAGAAATCCAAAAAAATCCAAAAAAACATAAACTCAAAATCGGATACAAAACACCTCAGCAAGATCTATCACAATCTAATAAAATAAATTTAAAAAAATATATATATGTACACATAACTATTAATAATTAATTTAAAAAAAAAGGCATCCAAAGGAATCCAGCTCCCCTCTATCTTAATAATGAAAACATTATCTTTCAGGCAATTTTTAAACAAAAAAGAACGAAATTCCATTCACCACCATTTTTATATCTATAAAGATCCCAGTATTGCAGTAGACACGCAGACTTCTTGCCTGCATGATATTTTTAAAATTGTTCTCGTCGTTTTTAAACTGTCGTCCACAATGTTAATGTTATATGTCAATTTTAAATCTTAATTAAGAGGATGCATTCCCCAAAAACATTTTCGTTCACAGGTATGTTAATTTTATGTTCATTATGACTAAGATTACTAATTAGAGCGGTTTTTCAGCACTGTATTCTGAAGAAGGTCACAAGAATTGACCGAAACGTTAATAAAAACAAAAACAAAATATAAAAAATAGTTATTATTCCGGATCTATAAACCCCAAGAAAACATTCCTATAAAAAATATATATATATATATATATATATATATATATATATATATATATATATATATATATATATATATATATATATATATATATATATATATATATATATATATATATATACAGGGTGTTCCTAAATGTCGTGCTGATAATAAAGAGGGTGATTCTACAAGCGATTTTAAGAGAAAAAGTTCATGTGACCATATGTCCTAAATCGTTTAAATTTTAAAATACAGGGTGTTCAAGTTTAACTTTTTTATTCGTTTTTGGCGTATACCTTGTACATTTTTTACGATATTTAATTTAAATTTGGTATACAGTCTACCATAATTAAGCTTTATGAAATGGTAATATTACATTTTAAGAAATTATACAGAGTACTCCTTTTTTGGGACACGGTTCCTTTAGGCCCTCCCAACATTTTATTGGAACGCCGCTGGTTATTTTTGCTTCAGGAATCGTATTTCGCATTTTATTTTGTAACTTTTTTATGTCTTGTAATTTTCTGATATTTTGCATTGTTTAGAAGATATTATACCTCACATCTTCTCCTCATTAATCCTCGCACTCAAAAAAAAAATCAAGATTGCTATGGATACATTTTTATTAAGTGTTTTCTATTGTAATCTTGGACAGTACTATCATAAAGCTTAGTTATGGTAGACTGTGTACCAAATATTTAAATTAAACATACCTAACTAAGCTTTCTGAAATATTAATTATTCTAAAAATATATTATTAATAATACAAGTTAGTTAACTAATTACAATAATTGTTGAAAATGGCACCCTCCTGCCATTAGGCACGCCTCAGATCTTCTTCTCATTGATCCCCGCACTCTTTCAAAAATACCGGGAGTGTTTCTAACCGTTTCAAATCCAGCGATTATGCGATTTCTTAAATCGTCCACAGTATCCACTGGTGTTACATACACTAGGGACTTAATATGTCCCCATAGGAAATAATCTAAACTGTTTAAATCGGGTGACCTAGGAGGCCATGGTTGTGGTCCTCCACGACCTATCCACCTTTCAGGATACATTTCATTTAAATATTCACGTGCCAGAACACTGAAATGTGCTGGAGCGCCATCGTGCATATACCAATATTGGTTTCTTAATAAAAGTGGTACTTCCTCAAGTAGAAGTGGCAATTCTTCTTGCAGGAACTGGCGATATGACTGACCATTAAGGCGAGCAGGTAAAAAGAAGGGACCTATCAAATAATCTCCAATAATACCAGCCCATATGTTTAATGAAAACTGCTCTTGATAATGCGCTTCTACTATGGCGTGTGGATTTTCCTGAGCCCATAAATGATTGTTATGAAAATTAGTTATTTGATTTCTTGAAAAGTTAGCTTCATCTGTAAAAAGGATTTGACTTTCAAAATGGGGATTTACTGCGAGCCTCTGTAGGTACCATTGACAGAAATTAATCCGTAAAGGAAAATCCCGGGGAAGCAGTGCTTGCACTCTTTGTAGATGGTATGGGTAAAGTTGCTGTCCGACAAGATTCTCCAAACAATTTGATGACAAATATTTAAATTTATGGCAATCTTTCTAGTGCTGGTTTCTGGATGATTATCTATTTCATTTAATACAGCTTCCTCGATAGCTGGTGTTCTAACAGTACGAGGTCTTCCTGCGTTAGCTGTATCTTTTTGAAAATGCCCAGTTTCATGAAGGCGTCGATGAATATTCGAGAATGTTCTACTGTCAGGTATCACACGATTCGGATATCTTTCACCATAAATACGTCTGGCTTCAAAAGCGTTTCCATTGGCAAGGCCATAAATAAAGTGCATATCAGCCATTTCAGAATTCGTAAAATTCGGCATATTTATTAGGTAGATAAATTTCAATTCAAAACTGTAGCTTACACGTTAACTAATAATTATTGACTTACTTAGCATAAAATGACTTCTGTTGTAAATACGAAAGAATTGTACTGTCAAAGATGACAACAGAAAAAACTTAATAAAAATGTTTTCATAGCAATCTTGATTTTTTTTGACAGGGTGCGAGGGTTAATGAGAAGAAGATGTGGTATAATATCTTCTAAACAATGCAAAATATCAGAAAATTACAAGACATAAAAAAGTTACAAAATAAAATGCGAAATACGATTCCAGAAGCAAAAATATCCAGCGGCGTTCCAATAAAAAGTTGGGAGGGCCTAAAGGAACCGTGTCCCAAAAAAAGGAGTACTCTGTATAATTTCTTAAAATGTAATATTACCATTTCATAAAGCTTAATTATGGTAGACTGTATACCAAATTTAAATTAAATATCGTAAAAAATGTACAAGGTATACGCCAAAAACGAATAAAAAAGTTAAACTTTAACACCCTGTATTTTAAAATTTAAACGATTTAGGACATATGGTCACATGAACTTTTTCTCTTAAAATCGCTTGTAGAATCACCCTCTTTATTATCAGCACGACATTTAGGAACACCCTGTATATTATTATATCAATTTAATCATTTTTTTTAACATTATTTGTTTAGCCGAATAAAATAATGATTTACCTTTAAACCGTTCCCCATATGAAAAAAACGCAAGAGACTTTTTTGTTTCAAATAAAGCAAGGCCTCACTAAATGGTAGTTAAAATAAAATAAGTCAGTGGCGTAGCATAGTTTTCACAAAAAAGGTTATATGAAAGTTTCGTACCGACGCCACTGGTTAAATTAAGAACGCGATATACTTTTAAAATGAGTGTCCTTAGGTGCTTATCTCATCCACCGAATTTCATAACACAAGCTCAAAACGTTTAGAAGCTACTTAAAAATTCTTATTTTTAATGTTTCAACACCCTGTATATATATATATATATATATATATATATATATATATATATATATATATATATATATATGCTGATATATATATACATATATGTATATATATATATATATGTATATATATATATATACATATATGTACTATATATATATATATATATATATATATATATATATATATATATATATGTATATATATATATATATATATATATATATATATATTATATATATATATATACAATGTGTTCCAAATTGATTGTGCATGTATTGGGATCTCGGAAACTAAAAGAAATAGGAAGACGGTTAAATGGGGAAAGGTTTAGGCAATTATGTTACTAATTTAATGACACATACTGAGCGGTTCAAAATGTACAGGGTTATTAGATATTTTAGAAAAGTAAAAAGTTGCATTTTCCAAGACCCCTTATAACTTCTTTATTTCTTAAAATTTTTGAATTCTGTTAGAAGACCTTTCCAGCAACTTTTTAAGTAGAATTCGTCTGTATACTCAAATTGTTGCCACAACGTTTCGGATTTTTAGAATCATCATCAACTTTGTTTTTTCTTATGGCCGCCATATTGGATTTTACCGAATTTAAAAAGAGCATCTATTTAGGGTTTCAATGATGTATAACACTTAGGCAAAAAAATAAACTTTATTATAAAAAAAAAGGAAAAAACTTTTTGTTTCCTGAAATTTGGCATGCCAAGCCGCGAATTTAAATATTTTTTAAAATTTAATGTCAAATCAAAAGTCGTAGCTTAAATAATAATTACCCAAAATTTTCAAAAGCACACATTTTAACGATACGTTTACGTTTACGTTAAAAAGGACAATAATTTATTACACATAAAATCAGATATGCATTTACCTAAGTTTGCATTGAAAAATAATTGAAGTTAATGAAAATAGTTACTGTCAGGTAGGTTAGTTTCCCAACGTCACTTTCGTTAATTTTTTTATAATGAATTTTAATTTTTCTAATGAAGAAAAGTTCGATATGCTGGAGTTTTATTTGCAGAACAACAGGAATGCTAATTTGGCATCTGAACACTACTTGCAACGTTTTCCTGAAAGGCGTCAACTACACTCTAGGATTTTTCAGAGGCTTATAACTAACCTTTTAAATTTTGGAAGCTTTGAAAAACCACGTTCCAAAACCTATGCTAAAGAAAACGATCAGCGTAATACCAATATCGATGCATATTTTACTGAAAATCCTCACAGTTCAACGAGGGCAGCTGATAGACAGCTAGATATTCCACAATCGACAATTCAGAGGGTCAAAAAATGACAAAAATACCATCCCTACAAACCCACCATTGTCCAAGGACTTCGAGAAACTGATTACCCTGAAGGATACTATTTTGTAATTACATTAATCAGTGTAACACAGACCAAAATTTTCAAAATGATGTTGTATGGACCGATGAGACCAGATTTGCTAATTGTGGTGTTTTCAATCGACACAATTACCACTATTGGGCAAAAGAAAATCCAGAATTGCGGTCTCAAAGACGATTACAGGTCCGTGTTGGATTTAATGTTTGGAGCTGCATTTTTGGTAAGAACATACCCTCATTATACTATTCTAGACTCAATCTGTTACTAAATGAAATTTTTTGTGAGAACATTTTTTTAGTTTTAAGAACTTTATGATTTTTTTAGGAAATCGACTTATCGGCCCTTATATTTTTGATGAAAATTTGAATGGGGAAAGGTATCTGGCTATGCTACAAAACCAAATAGTTCCCGCAATAGAAGAAAATATTCCTGACGACCATTTTTATAGAGTTTGGTTTCAACAAGATGATTGCCCGGCTCACAATACAAGAGCCGTTAACGAATTCTTGCTAGAAACATTTAACGGAAGGGTTATTTCGAATGGTGGCCCAGTTCTCTAGCCAGCTCGATCTCCGGATTTTATTCCCTTGGATTTTTATCTCTGGGGGTATGTCAAGAACGAAGTTTATGAATTTGAACCTCCAGAAACAAGGGAAATTCTAGAGCACAGAACTAGAGAAGTTTTAGCCCATATAAATCGAAATAATTTGAGTAGGGTAGTAAGAAAAATTTTAAAAAATTGTCGGAAATGTTTGGAAAATAATGGACGTCACTTTTAAATAAATGCCTTTATATTTAAAATTTTTAATTAATGCCATATTAATATTTATGTTGTTCCATATTGTTTATTAGGTATTTTGTTTATTTTAGATTAGATTACTGTTCTTTCTCTTTTGATTTTATAATATTTTTTTCATTCCGTTATTAATTAAAATCGTATTTTATTTAGTCTAAAATAGTCTTTTGTTTTGTTAAATAAATAATATTTTATTATTTGTCTTCGCAATGTTGCCCAATTTCAGGAAACAAAAATTTTTTTCTTTTTTTTATAATAAAATTTATGTTTTTGCCTAAGTGTTATACATCATTGAAACCCTACACAAATGCTCTTTTTAAATTCGGCAAAATGCAATATGGCGGCCATAAGAAAAAACAAAGTTAATGATGATTCTAAAAATCCGAAACGTTGTGGCAACAATTTGAGTATACAGACAAATTCTACGTAAAAAGTTGCTGTCAAGGTCTTTTAACAGAATTCAAAAATTTTAAGAAATAAAGAAGTTATAAGGGGTCTAGAAAAATGCAATGGTTTACTTTTTCTAAAGTATCTTATAACCTTGTACATTTAGAACCGCTTAGTAAGTGTCCGTAAATTACTAACATAATTGCCTAAAACTTTCCCCATTTAACCGTCTTCCTATCTCTTTTAGTTTCCGAGACCCCCATACATGCATAATCAATTTGGGACACATTGTATATATATATAAATATCGACAGGACTATTTATAAAAAAAAGGTGAAGAAAATATTGGGGAAACTGTCTGTATGGTAGTGCTCGACACGTGTTTCGTGCTTATTAGCACTCATCAGTCGCACATAACCAAGTTATTAGATGGGAAACTTGGAAGTTGAAAAAAACACAAAGAGTTCACAGACCAGGGACCTGCTAGCACATTTGCGGTTGTTTTTTGTCAGGAGACCCAGGGATTTCCGGGCAACACCCAACATCACCACGGAGGCTGCAATAGCACCTGCGTGAAACCTCTACCCCAAGGGATATAACAATATAAAGAAATAAAGAAATATCGACAGGACTATTTATAAAAAAAGGTGAAGAAAATATTGGGGAAACTGTCTGTATGGTAGTGCTCGACACGTGTTTCGTGCTTATTAGCAACTCATCAGTCGCACATAACCAAGTTATTAGATGGGAAACTTGGAAGTTGAAAAAACACAAAGCGTTCACAGACCAGGGACCTGCTAGCACATTTGCGGTTGTTTTTTTGTCAGGAGACCCAGGGATTTCCGGGCAACACCCAACATCACCACGGAGGCTGCAATAGCACCTGCGTGAAACCTCTACCCCAAGGGATATAACAATATAAAGAAATAAAGAAATATCGACAGGACTATTTATAAAAAAAAGGTGAAGAAAATATTGGGGAAACTGTCCTGTATGGTAATGCTCGAGCACTCATCAGTCGCACATAACCAAGTTATTAGATGGGAAACTTGGAAGTTGAAAAAACACAAAGAGTTCACAGACCAGGGACCTGCTAGCACATTTGCGGTTGTTTTTTGTCAGGAGACCCAGGGATTTCCGGGCAACACCCAACATCACCACGGAGGCTGCAATAGCACCTGCGTGAAACCTCTACCCCAAGGGATATAACAATATAAAGAAATAAAGAAATATCGACAGGACTATTTATAAAAAAAGGTGAAGAAAATATTGGGGAAACTGTCTGTATGGTAGTGCTCGACACGTGTTTCGTGCTTATTAGCACTCATCAGTCGCACATAACCAAGTTATTAGATGGGAAACTTGGAAGTTGAAAAAACACAAAGAGTTCACAGACCAGGGACCTGCTAGCACATTTGCGGTTGTTTTTTGTCAGGAGACCCAGGGATTTCCGGGCAACACCCAACATCACCACGGAGGCTGCAATAGCACCTGCGTGAAACCTCTACCCCAAGGGATATAACAATATAAAGAAATAAAGAAATATCGACAGGACTATTTATAAAAAAAGGTGAAGAAAATATTGGGGAAACTGTCTGTATGGTAATGCTCGAGCACTCATCAGTCGCACATAACCAAGTTATTAGATGGGAAACTTGGAAGTTGAAAAAACACAAAGAGTTCACAGACCAGGGACCTGCTAGCACATTTGCGGTTGTTTTTTGTCAGGAGACCCAGGGATTTCCGGGCAACACCCAACATCACCACGGAGGCTGCAATAGCACCTGCGTGAAACCTCTACCCCAAGGGATATAACAATATAAAGAAATAAAGAAATATCGACAGGACTATTTATAAAAAAAGGTGAAGAAAATATTGGGGAAACTGTCTGTATGGTAGTGCTCGACACGTGTTTCGTGCTTATTAGCACTCATCAGTCGCACATAACCAAGTTATTAGATGGGAAACTTGGAAGTTGAAAAAACACAAAGAGTTCACAGACCAGGGACCTGCTAGCACATTTGCGGTTGTTTTTTGTCAGGAGACCCAGGGATTTCCGGGCAACACCCAACATCACCACGGAGGCTGCAATAGCACCTGCGTGAAACCTCTACCCCAAGGGATATAACAATATAAAGAAATAAAGAAATATCGACAGGACTATTTATAAAAAAAGGTGAAGAAAATATTGGGAAACTGTCTGTATGGTAGTGCTCGACACGTGTTTCGTGCTTATTAGCACTCATCAGTCGCACATAACCAAGTTATTAGATGGGAAACTTGGAATTTGAAAAAACACAAAGAGTTCACAGACCAGGGACCTGCTAGCACATTTGCGGTTGTTTTTTGTCAGGAGACCCAGGGATTTCCGGGCAACACCCAACATCACCACGGAGGCTGCAATAGCACCTGCGTGAAACCTCTACCCCAAGGGATATAACAATATAAAGAAATAAAGAAATATCGACAGGACTATTTATAAAGAAAGGTGAAGAAAATATTGGGGAAACTGTCTGTATGGTAGTGCTCGACACGTGTTTCGTGCTTATTAACACTCATCAGTCGCACATAACCAAGTTATTAGATGGGAAACTTGGAAGTTGAAAAAACACAAAGAGTTCACAGACCAGGGACCTTCTAGCACATTTGCGGTTGTTTTTTGTCAGGAGACCCAGGTATTTCCGGGCAACACCCAACATCACCACGGAGGCTGCAATAGCACTACCATACAGACAGTTTCCCCAATATTTTCTTCACCTTTTTTTATAAATAGTCCTGTCGATATTTCTTTATTTCTTTATATTGTTATATCCCTTGGGGTAGAGGTTTCACGCAGGTGCTATTGCAGCCTCCGTGGTGATGTTGGGTGTTGCCCGGAAATCCCTGGGTCTCCTGACAAAAAACAACCGCAAATGTGCTAGCAGGTCCCTGGTCTGTGAACTCTTTGTGTTTTTTCAACTTCCAAGTTTCCCATCTAATAACTTGGTTATGTGCGACTGATGAGTGCAAATAAGCACGAAACACGTGTCGAGCACTACCATACAGACAGTTTCCCCAATATTTTCTTCACCTTTTTTATAAATAGTCCTGTCGATATTTCTTTATTTCTTTATATTGTTATATCCCTTGGGGTAGAGGTTTCACGCAGGTGCTATTGCAGCCTCCGTGGTGATGTTGGGTGTTGCCCGGAAATCCCTGGGTCTCCTGACAAAAAACAACCGCAAATGTGCTAGCAGGTCTCTGGTCTGTGAACTCTTTGTGTTTTTTCAACTTCCAAGTTTCCCATCTAATAACTTGGTTATGTGCGACTGATGAGTGCTAATAAGCACGAAACACGTGTCGAGCACTACCATACAGACAGTTTCCCCAATATTTTCTTCACCTTTTTTTATAAATAGTCCTGTCGATATTTCTTTATTTCTTTATATTGTTATATCCCTTGGGGTAGAGGTTTCACGCAGGTGCTATTGCAGCCTCCGTGGTGATGTTGGGTGTTGCCCGGAAATCCCTGGGTCTCCTGACAAAAAACAACCGCAAATGTGCTAGCAGGTCCCTGGTCTGTGAACTCTTTGTGTTTTTTCAACTTCCAAGTTTCCCATCTAATATCTTGGTTATGTGCGACTGATGAGTGCTAATAAGCACGAAACACGTGTCGAGCACTACCATACAGACAGTTTCCCCAATATTTTCTTCACCTTTTTATATATATATATATATATATATATATATATATATATATATATATATATATATATATATATATATATATGTTTGAAAAATAAACATTTGTATGTAATCATAAAAATGAAACGAACTTTCTAAAACAGTTTAAAAAATTTTTTGTGTGTGGTAAGTTTCAAAACACGGTATAATACATAACGCTATTTCCCCACAATCTACACACAAGTAAACGTTTTTTTTTACAATATTATTTTTCGCATAAACAGCGCACCTCCTTTGGCTACATTTTCCTTCTCCAGTAGAAGGAACCTTTCGTGGAAAATGCCTTCCTGTAAGACGGGTTGGATGATCGGCCATAGTCCTTCCCTTAGAAGCAGATCTGTAAGTAAATTTTAATAAATAAATACGAAAACAACATAAAATTGTAACTATGTTTACCTGACTGGGGGTGGATATTTTTCCAATATCTCTCGAATTAAGTCAATCTGGAATTTCGCTAATGGTATAGATCGTTTCGTCAAATCTTTGTACAAGACATGCGAATTCAGAAGGGGCAAGTCCAAAAGATGAAATAACACCTTTTTATTTCAAAGATTTCAAAGACCCAACTGACACTCTGGATATCCGCGACGCCCGGTCTAACCTGTAAAACACTCCCCACCACTAAAAATTAAAATTCGGATTGTAGCAGAGAAAGAATATAAAACTTACTAAATATCGGACGCACGCACCGTAGGCACGAAAAATCAGCGTCCGAAAATTCGGACGCCCGCAGCGAGAGGGAAATGAGTTGATTATGAATGAAAACATTTTGTTAAAACAAATATAATTTGTCTGTTTAAAGATGCATAAATCGTTGCACTACAAATGTCAAGATGGACACAAAAATTATAAAATGGACAAAATAGGGTATCGTTTAGCATTGTTTATGTGTGTTTACTTTTTTAATTAATAATTAAATAATGTTAAAAAGGTTAATTTTTTTTATTTTCTGGGTCTTATTGTGTTTCTAACGTGAGGAAGTTTGCGAATGGTTGTGCGAGTACGTGTGCGAGTGAGTTTAGTAAGGATTAATAAGTTATGTCTACAGTAACCATGACAGTTGTATGTTTATCTAAGTATGTTTTGAATGTGTGCGAGTATGCGAGTGCGTGTGCGAGTATGCGAGTGCGTGTGCGAGCGAGTTTAGTAAGGATTAATAAGTCATGTCTACAGTAACCATTACAGATGTATGTTTATCTAAGTATGTTTTGTATGTGTGCGAGTGCGTGTGCGAGTATGCGAGTGCGTGTGCGAGCGAGTTTAGTAAGGATTAATAAGTTATGTCTACGGTAACCATTACAGATGTATGTTTATCTAAGTATGTTTTGTATATGTGCGAGTGCGTGTGCGAGTATGCGAGTGCGTGTGCGAGCGAGTTTAGTAAGGATTAATAAGTTATGTCTACAGTAACCATTACAGATGTATGTTTATCTAAGTATGTTTTGTATGTGAGCGAGTATGCGAGTGAGTATGCGAGTGCGTATGCAAGTACTCATGCGAGTGCACTTATTATTATGCTATGTAGGCATGAGCAAACACTGATTGTTGTATCGATATATGCACTGCTTGTGAAAATTTTCATTTTCTGCACTAAAAGATTCCCCTGTGCTACAGTACTATAAAGTGTCCCGCACTGGAGGTTCAGTTAGGCTGGAGACCTCGCAGCAGCGAAAGGGTTAAGATATACTTAAATTATTATAACGGGAAAAGCTTTTTCCAGTGGTAGATATGATTTTATTCAAAAAATATTATAATATTACATTAATCTATTGACTTATGGCGGCATTTTGCACTTGGCGTCCATGTTGATCGGCTTAATTTCATTTGATATGGTTTCTCGGCTTTAAACATGGCTTTAAATTTTTTTAACAATAACGTTATATTATTAATAAAAATTTGGTGTGACATATCACTTTAATGCCACACGCCTCGAGCCTTGATAGAGACACGAATCGTTAGTGTATACAACTATTCGACGATTTCTGAAATACAATTGCGGGTTATGTACGTTTTTTTTACAAATATAGGTCTTTAAAGCTGGTAAATTTTTCGTTGCGGCCGGCGTCATAGCTGAAGGACGTACTGATAGTTGTTTTCTATTGGTTAATATTGGTGAAGTCAGCGTCATTTCGCTCATTTATGTATTATGGATTTATATTTCATGTAGCGATGGTGATATTAAATTGATAAGAATGTAGAATTTTTTAGCGTTAGCAATACCTCTATAGTGTTTGCTCAGGTTTTACCGACTTTTACGGGTTTGTTCAGGTTTTACCGACTTTTACTTAGTCTTTTTTATATTGCATTGTTTTGGTAGTGCGATTGATTATTTGTTTCGTAATATATGAATAGGAAAGTCAATTTTGAGGATAGGAAAAGCGAAAATTTTTCAACATAAAATCAACAAAATCCGCATTTTTAAAAAAAATTACTCTCTACAACATTCACAATATCCTTATTTTCATGAAAAACTCTTAGTTTTGTGGCACTGAAATGTTATGGACCCCAAAATTTGAAGATATTGTATGATTTATTTAAAAAAAAACAATATTTACAAAGAATGTAGGGTCCTAGGGACAGAAAAAAATGTTTGGAGCGTCTTTTGTAAATTTCGACCGTTTCTTGGACAAGTTATTAATAATCTTCAGACAACATAGCTACCAAAATACGTTTTAAACATGTTTTTGATGTTTGCTATATGCTTTAACCGTATTTGTAACTTGAATCGTACAATAAAAAAACAAATCATTAGCCTGGCATTATAGCATATACAATATTATTTTTGTCTTTGAAGTAAAATACCTTGTATAGGCGTGAAAACTCCATTCTCTCGTTCATCGCTGCGCTGTTGGGGATTTATCCCTTTTCTACCGCTACTTCCACGGATTTTGCTCTGAAGAACTACTCGGTATTATTCCCCCTTGAGGCGCGTTACGTACGCAACCCTTTACTGTCCAGCTACAAAAGCCTCTAACAGACCACTTCTCTCCCTCGTTCATACCTAGGGTATCCGGATTATGGAACAAATTGCCTGCAGATGTTTTCCCTTCCCGTCCCCGCCTCCAATCCTTCAAATCCCGTGTCAATAGACTACATTTTCCTTCTCTTCAGACGCCCACGGTACGTTAGTACTTAGACTTGAAGTCTATGTGGGGTGTCTTAGATAAAAAACTCAATAAAGATATAAATTATTATAACGGGAAAGCTTTTCCAGTGCCTGATATGTTTTTATTCAGAAAATATTATAATATTGCATTAAGGTTGTGTGTGTGTTAACTTAGGCAGAACAGCAGGTTTTTCTAAAAACAATAAATAATTTATTTGCTTTGTTGTAGATCCCCCAGTCGATAATACCAGAAGACCAGCTCAGTTGGGTTCAAAAATTTATACGACAGACTGGGAAAAATGCTAAACTTACCCAAGGCACTTTGCAAAGGGAGTAAGTCTATACTATACTACTATATACAACAAAATTTTTTAAATATTATTTGTAAAATAGGTAGCTATATAATTTTTAAATTTTTGGATGTCACAAGACAAATTTATGTTTCGTTTATATTAAAAACAGCTTTCTGTCTCTCGGTAATTATTTACAATGTATATAAATAACTAAATTAAGTAGCTTCTAACGTGATCGACACAAATTTAACTATTTTGTGCGAAATTATCGATAACTTAAGGCACCATTCTTGTACCTGGCGGCGATGTTAGTCATCTTAATTTCATTTTTACATGGTCTGTCGGCTTTTAAACCTGGCTTTAAAATTTTTTAACAATAACATTATATTATTAATCAAATTTGACCGGGTTATGGGACAAATTGCCTGCAGATGTTTTCCCTCCCCGTCCCCTACCTCCAATCCTTCAAATCCCGTGTCAATAGACTACATTTTCCTTCCCTTCAGACGCCCACGGTACGTTAGTAACAATATTTGAGAAACTGCCTAAAGGAAATGCCATGAACAAAGCGAGTAAGTCTATACTATGCTACTATATACAAGAACATTTTTTAATATTATTTGTAAAATAGGTAGCTATATAATTTTTAAATTTTTTGTATGACAATATGGTGAAGGGACATTAATATTAAGGTACTCGCACACTTGTACACTTTTGTGTTGCGCAACCTAAAAAAATGGCGCAACCCGTGAACTGCATGGTGAGAACACCACTGCAATATAAAAAGTTGCGCAAGTTACTAAATGGCGCTACACTTTTCGAATTGCGTACACTTCAAAAATTGCAACGTATGAACAGTTAAAAATACTGGAGTTGCGCAATATAAATATAGACCGACATGTCGGTTAAATAATGTGGCGCAACTTCAACCGCCGTGCAACTTTGTCTGTTTAGAGAGGTTGTTTTGTGGTTTTAAATTTACAATAATTTTGAATTCTTCACCGCCATCCCTTAGATGTTTTAATAAATTAGCTATTGCTTCGTAACGGTCACGTACCTTAATCCATTCTTTAACCCAAATTCTTTTTTACGTCTTTGTTGTCTCTTCTTTTGCTGTCTTCGCAGTAAGATAAGTGCTAAACAGGAAGCGGCTTGTATTTAGTCATCAGAATGCATTTTTTTAAAGTCAGATAAACTTTTTGCAGCAACACAAAACAGTCAATACTGATAAGATTGCTAGAAACACTTTTTTCCAAAACTTTGTCGAGAAACACGTCTGCACCTCAGGCGCGGCCCATGAGTTTTTTTACAGGTGGGTCAAAATTTTGTGGGCAACTAGTGATATCAACGCAAAAAGCAAAATACACTTTTTTAATTAAGAAAGGATTTTTAATAATGTGCCAAGAAATTATTTACCTACAAATAAACACTGCAAAAATCATAAAATAGGTACTGCAGAATATTGAACATTAGTACTCTAGATGTTTATGGCTTTTTTCTATGTGTTTTAATACTCTAGATTAGTAAATTTTAGCGACTTCCGTTTTGATAAGTTTAGCATCTCCTCAATAGATATCGCGCCTTGTACTAAAAGCCCAGAATATAAACAGAACAAAATTCTGAGCTAAAAGTATGATTATTCGTAAAATAAAATTAGGAACGCTGCCGAAACTACGTTTTCTTTAATAAATATAATGCTGGCGACTAGAATTAGTAATACGATATTTGTCTACCCACGTGCAGGCTGTAAGCTGTAGTAAATATGAGATTGCCAAATATTTTAAAAATATCTTATCGAGGAACAACTTGTTGCCAATACAACTTTTAGAGCCGATCTAATTTTTTAAAAAACAAAAAATTAAAAAAAAGTTCTTGCCCCAACACAGATTCGAACCCTCGACCTTCTGCTCAACTCGCTGAGATTGTACCTCTGGACTACGCTGGTTATGTAAGAAAATCGGTCCGATACCGTTAAATTTGATGCCTAGCGCTGGCCTGACAGAAATCGAATTTATAATTTTTTATGTTTAACCACTAATGAATATTATTAATACGATGCAAATACAATGCGCATATTAGGTACCTAATTAGTTTTGCTTTTTCCGAACCAAATGTTTTCAAATAGTATATTTTAGGGGGCGGTTTGAGAGTATTTCCATAGTGGGAGTGGCCAGATATTATTGGTGGGCCGTCGACCAATTGTGTCTCTTTTTAACTTCCTCAAGCGCGTATGTCTGTTTCTCTCTTACTTTTAATGAATTTATATCGTCCACATAAACCTATAAGATCAATTTAAAATATGACCCAGCCCGGAGCAAGCTTGGATATCCTTTGACGATGGCTTGGCTTGATTCTTTCTTGGGGTGTTTTCGCATGGAACTTTGAAACAAAATATTCTTTTTTGGTTTTAAAAATTAAAAAATAAATTATTAGGTAGATCACTTAAAATTGTAGGTGGGTCATTGACCAAATGACCTTATGTACGGGCCGCGCCTGCCCTAATCACCAGAGCGACTGAATATCGTTTTTAAACGTGTATAAAATTGCAGCATAAGTTGCGCAATAATAAGTGGCGCATAGCGTGTGAACAGCCTGTCAACTTTTAAAAATGTCTTCAACATTTTTAAGTTGCGCAACTCATTTATGTCGCAGTTTTTGACATTTTATTGCTGCTGTGTGAACATAACGAGCAATTTTATAATTGCGCAATATAAACTTGCGCCACAAAAGTGTACACGTCTGCGAGTACCTTTAGTCCTAACCAACTGTTTTGTAGGCAAACTATTGCTAAAAGCTAAATTGGGGAAAATAAAATATTAATATGCTAGGAGAGGCTTTTGTTTTTAACATATGCCCCAAAAATACATACATACCCACTCTCAAGGTCTTTTGACACACTTCTTACTTTTTATCACTCATAGCGCTCGGGTCTTATTTAAAAACGATTATGCCACCCATCTCTCCCCATACCTTCGCCCTATTGCCTATAACTTCCCTATACTGCCCCTTTGAATTCATTATAAATCTGAAAAATATCTTTTTCAATTGTTTCCAAAATTAAATATTGAAAAGTCATCTCCTATCACAAAGGTTTACTCTACAGTATTTTCCTATAACTTTTCGATTTGAGCTCCACTTCGCCCGTTATTCCCAATCAAACCCAATCAAACCCAATCAAACCCAATCAAACCCAATCAAACCCAATCAAACCCAATGAAATAGAAACTAAAAGCAGGTATTCAGTCTTTTTAATTGAAATAAACAATTTAGAGGGGCTTCAAGGGTAAAAACGATAAAAAAAGGCACCTTTAAGATACCCCCCTAGTGCTGCCTCAAATAGAAACTAAAAGTAGGTATTCAATCTTTTAATTGAAATACAACTTTACTCAGACATTAAAAATAGTTGCGCGGCGCCGAACGCTAATTGTACAAGTATAGCCTGCACTTGACAGATTTTTTTATTGTTTCGGAGGTAAACTTCATTTGAACACCGCTTACCTAAGAAATCTTTCAAAATGGGGCAGACAGAACCGAGACAGTATGGAAATGTAGTCCTTGGTAGGCCGAATTCGACGATGTATATGCTGTATATTTTTTTAAGCGGGCATGAGGGCCCTCAAACTGCAGTTCCAGCTAAACGAAGGTATGTAAGTACATATTGTTCACACTAAATATACATGTTTTCTTTCTGTAAAATAAGGACATCTCTTTAAGAAAAGGATTGTTTTTGTTCAAGCCATGAATGAGGGTTAATATAGCTGCTTCTGTCGACGGGCCATCCAGGGCACGTTTTAGAGTCAAATTTTTCGACAAAAAAATATTTCTCACGAAGAGGAACAACTTTTGTTCTTACAAGTTTTCAAAGCTTGCCAAGGTTAAGCCTGACCCTTGAAGGAACAAGGTATAGGCCCTGAACCAACAGAACAAGCAAAATGTAATACAATACCATAGAGATTAAAAACGTGTGTTTTTTTTAATTAGTTTACAGTGTGTGTTATATGGATAGCTATAGAATAAATATTACATTACTTTTAGATTACCTAGTAAAGGAAGGCCGTTATTCCTTCAGTCACCTAATTAAAAGAAAAATGCGAAAACAGACCAGTACAGTCACCGCATAGATTTTATTATAAGAAAATCTGGAATAGGAGTCCTAAAACAGCAGTACCTGTAAATCCTAGGTATGTTTTATAAGTATTTTTCACGCCGAATATACATGTTTTCTTCTGTAAAATAATGATATCACTTGTTTGTTATTTACCTATTAATTTTAATTTTATGTTTGAAATTTTGTTAGTAGAGTGTTTGTGCCGGTTGTCCATCAATCCCCCCACTCTTCACCCCACCAAATCCCCCCACTCTTCACCCCACCAAATCCCCCCACTCTTCACCCCACCAAAATCCCCCCACTCTTCACCCCACCAAAATCCCCCCTCTCCTCTCCCCTCTCCTCTCCCCACTCCTCTCCCCTCTCCTCTCCCCTCTCCTCTCCCCACTCCTCTCCCCACTCCTCTCCCCACTCCTCTCAGGAGCTTCCAAATGAGCTTTCAAAACTATTCCTCCTACCAGCTTTTCCCCACACCACTTTTATTGCTATAAATTCTCAATATTTACAGTATTTAACACAATTCAGATCATGTCTGTAGCAGTCCCTATTGATCTCTCCTGGGACGCAGAACATTACGAAAGCTATAATCCACAAGACTACATAGAAAACAATTTAATAATAATAAATCCACCTCCCAACCTATCTAAGAGTGCTAAAAAAAAGTTTCGAACTGAACAGATAAAGAAAGTTCAAGAATTGGAAACAGAAAAGGAAAAGACTGAAAAGAAAGAAAAACTATGTCTTGCCCAACAGCAAATGTAATGTTTAGTCATGTAAGCGGAAAGAAAACCTTGCAGGATTTTACTACAGATGAACTAGAAATGTTACCTTTGGAATATCTAATTAATTATGCAGATCCTTTGGAACTCTTGGATGTATGGGGGAAATTACCAATGTCTTATAAATCAAGTTTTGATCTTCAAATTAAATTGCCATGTTTTATACATTACAATCGTCCTGACTGGAGCACACAATTCGATGGTCCTCCTGTATCTCAGAAATCATGTTTCATGTGCAATAGAAACATAAAGTAGAATAATGTAGATAAACTCACTGTTATTTTTTCAAAAATAAACCTGTATTTTAATAAATGAATTTTTCATAAATGTCAAACAAATAATTAGAAGTATTATTCATTAATCCACCTATCACCAATCACCCTACCAAATCCCCCCACTCTTCACCCCACCACTTCCTCCTCTCCATACCCCACCGCTACTTCCAATCCATATTTAAAGCTATAACAAAGCATTTTTGCGGTTAGTTATGTATCCTAAGTGGTTCAGTATTACTACATATAACTTTAGTGTTTTATCAAGATGTCGTTGTTTAGTTTGCAAAAACCTAATTGTTAAGAGTAATAGTGCTTGTATACAGTATTGTACAAATTGTTGTGAGCTGAGACCAGTGAAAATATCTGAAGAAATGTGTTGACTTTTATAAAAGAAGAAAATGCTAAAACCTCAACAGAAAATAAAAGTGTTGGAACTCCAATATCATCTTATTAAAGTAAAATACAGACTTTTTCAGAAAAATTATGGTAGTGAAATACTAACATTGTATGATGAAGCTATTATTTTATGTGATAATCTACTAAAGGAATCTATAACAGTTAAACATTTTAATGATCATTTGATGATAATAAATTTGGGATTAGATTCACATAAATCCTATAATGTAATGAGAAGAATGATTGCTGAAGAATAAAATCCATTACAACGTTAAATTCATACAGTTCGTCTTCTCAGTTCATTTGTGATTTTAGAGTAGCACTATGAAGAAGGTTACATTTAACGAAAATATGAATAAAATCCATGTATTGTTTGCATGGAAGTTTGCTTACAAAGCAGCACGTGAGAGTGATTATGAGCAGTATGTATTGGATCGCTACCGCTTTCAAAATAGACTTCAATATGCTGAGAACCTCCTAAAGGATGTTTTGGATGAAAATTATAGGAAGAAAATATACAATGAACGTTTTAAATAATTTTTGTTTTAATACAACCAATTCAAGCTCATATCCTCCCACCTCGACCATGTGGTCTTGACTTGCAATACTGAGTGGGGGAATATCTATAAATTTATACGCACACGGTTTCTAAAACATTATTTGCTAGAAATAATACATAAATATGATTCAAAAACGAAAGCTGGTTGGTTGCAGAAAATCGGTGAAAAAGCTTAAACAAGAAGACAGAAGCAGATGCCCTGTTTGTTTATATTCCATGAGAAGAGAAGAAATTTGCACACCCAATTCGTGCACACACAAATTTTGTATAAAGTGTTTAACAGAGTGGACGAGAACAAACGCACATTGTCCTCTTTGCAGAAGATTCTATTTCTCAATTGTTTTAAAAGAGACTAAGGAAAAGATTCTTGTGAAGAAAAATGACAGTGCTGATCAAGCTCTAGTGATATTGTTGTATATAAGTGACATGAATTTAATATAGGTATATCAGAAGTAAATAAAACCATGTTGTTAAATATAAAGTTTCTTTATTTTATTTTATTATATTACATCTTTTTTTAATATCCAAGAATTGTGTGATTTATCCATTCCCAACCATTTAACATAAACTTTATCTCCCTTTCTTCTTAGCACCTTTTCCACGAGATACACGTTTAAATGTTTGACTTTCTGCAACTCCGGTTCATAAAAACTACCTAAAATTATTTCATTTTTGTCATCTGTCAGCAAATATGTTCTTGGGTTGGTTAATTTAATTTCTTTAATTTGAAAAATTTCATTTGACCAGTTTGGTGTATAGCCCTTTTGAAAAGCCTCCCTGTATTTACTAACCCTAACATAATCCCCTTGTTTAAATTTTGATTTTCTGGGGTCAATTGTTTTTATATTATTATAAGTTGATTTTAGAACATCTTTTTCATTTTCTTCATTTATATCTATAGGTTTTAATCCTGTTGTTCTATGTTTAGTTGTATTATACTTAAAAACAATATTATTTAGGATATCCAACCATTTATAATTGCCTTGCAAGCTAAACTGTTTCCACATGAGAGTTTTTAATGTTCTGTTGACCCTTTCAACAATCCCCGCTTTGATAGTGGAATATGTACTGTAGTGATTAATGTTATATTTTTCCATTAATTTATTAAAGTTTTTGTTGAAAAATTCTCTTCCTTGATCTGTATGTATGTTAGTTGGAGTAGTTTTCGCAAGCTTTAAAATTTTTTCCATAGCTAAAGTTACTTCCTCAGCAGTTTTTCTTTTAACAGGTTGAACCCAAACATATTTGGAAAATGTGTTTATAACAACTAAAATATATCTATATCCTTTATTTAGTTTTGCATAAGGTATCATTTCCACCAAATCAGCTTGCCATAAATCGTTTAAATTTTTAATAATAACCCGTCGTCGTCTAAAATTTTTTCTAGCAGGTTTATGTAACTCGTTGACTAGATCTTCCTTGATGTTAGGTTGTGCAGACATGATAATTAAATGTTTAGTTTGTTACTTCTACAGGACATTTTATTAACAATTCACCATAAAAATCTTCTAAATGACTACCTTCAGGACGATGAAAAGAAAGAACATCCCCTTTCTTTAACCGAATACCTACAGGGTCGGTGATCTTTTTTCCATTAATTTTTAAGAAAACATATTTTTCCGGGTATTCTCCAGAAATTATAGTAGCAGATTCCATAGGAAAAACATATGTAATTCGTTTGTCTTGTAATAAATGGTAAACTCTATCGGATAGAGAGTAAATTCCCATGAAGGGTAACACCAAATTATACCAAAGTTTAACTGCACTAAGGTCAACAACTTTTATAATGTTATGTTCTTCAGATGAAAATTTATTATCCTTGCCAAAGATGTGGGAACCAAACTTGTCAATAGACATGGTTGTTGCCAGCGGTAGAATAAGGAATAAACATGTGAGAATTAGTATTTATTTAATTATTTTTGCTTCTCTTAGTTCTTCTAAAATCGATATTATTTCATTTTGATGACCAGTATGTCCTGCCATTTGCGATGACATCAACAATTTCAATCTATCTATGATTTCGTTTGGATCGTCATAATAAACGTAATCTAATTTCTTTTTTGATAAATTTAACATAGCTCCCCCCTTTCCACTTTTTGTAGACAGATTTCTTGTAGAACGCGGTCTTTGTGGAGGTAACAAACGTGAAGTGCTTGGTAGAACTGCACGATAACCTGTCTCTGTTGTGCTTCCACGTTTTAATATACCTTTTTGTAATAAGTAAGGTTTAACTATTGTCAAGTATTTAATGTCGGTCGAACCTTGAATTTGACTATTAGGATCAAAATTTCGTCTATATGCATTTGTCCTATTCAAAACATCCATATAATTTTCCATATCATTTGATGTATAACCAACAGGTTCTTTTTTAAAAAGAAGCTCATACAATCCAGGTGTTCCCTCATACCTAACTCCTTCAACTTTAAAATCTTTTCCTATGAAATCCACCACAGAATTAGCAATCTTATATTTATCTGCATCAACATCATGGCTAAACCCATATTTGTTATCAAATTTGCCTTCCGTGTCTTTTATTAGCCCATCCACGAAAGGTCTTAGAAGTGAATGATATGCTTCCAAATATTCTTCATAAGCAGGTGTTCTTGTTAATTCTAAAACATCTTGTCGCAACTCACTTATAGTTGGTTCAATTGTTGTTTCAGGGCTTGATTCTCCTGTACGAGACTGTTGCGAATCTTCAAAAAATACTTCTTCATCTCCTAAAAGTGAGGGCATGTGTGTTGAAAGATATTTACTATATGCATTTGATTTCCTTTGATTAACCTCTGGCGTAGGAAATTGAAATTTTGGAGTCGAAACTAATTGTGGTGAATATACTTCTTTTTTAATGAACGGTTCTGTTTTAATTGTCTGAATTAACTCATGCAAAGGTTGAGTTATTGGTTTAAATTCTTTTTCCATACGAATTTCTTTATCAGATAAATCTGATTTTAAAGCTTTATACTTTTGTCTAACGGCTTGTCTAGTTTTTACCAACTCTTTCGCTGTTTTTTCGTCCATCTTTACAAAAGGTAGGTTGTATACTAGAAAATTATCGTTGTGTCAGAGAGTTATATAGTGGAAATAAAATTATCAAATCCTTTTCTATAGCGACCATCATTAAATTGGCAGTCTTTGTCAATAACGACAAAGTCATATTTATGTTTCCAACACATTGAACACAAGTTTTTAAACTCCTGAAAACTCATGTCACCATTTACATGATCATCATATATATGTTTCAAGTTTGTAGCATCCTGTTGAAAAATTACCAAGAGGTTGCCATTATCACGTATAAGTTGTTTAGGGATTGATGAATATGTTTGACACAAATAAAAACAATCTGTATTTTTATGACGTCCGAAACAAAAATAATCCCTCATAAGACTTTGATCAGTGCATACTATATCATCAAATACAATCAATGAATTTGGTTTTATTTCAGTGGGTGAAACAATATCCTCAGCGTTCGATGATTCAAAATAACCAATAAACTTTAGTGGAGCAAAAAGCCTTTTTAGATATTCATATTTTGATTGACATAAGGATTTTGAGTACACATATATGTTTTCAAATCTTAATCCATTAGGGTGTGTTATAAGAGAAATCATAACATTTGCCTTCCCACAACCCGATGGTCCTACTATTAAACATCTTTTACAGTTTCCACCAAATAATTGTCCATGTTTTCGATAATTATCATGACATAAATCAAAATTTTTTATCGGTAAAGAAAAATCTTGTTTTTTGATCTTCATTGTTTGAACATCACTATTTAAGTAAGGTTATTTGCGTTTTTAAATCATTTATATATAATGATTAGACATAATAATAATGTCATTCACTGCGTGGAAGGACAGAGAACAGGTAGTGGTTTATTAAATACTCTTATTAATAAATTACCAGTAGAGCTCCATATTCCTTCTTATAACTTTTGTGGGCCTGGTACAAAGTTAAATAAAAGGCTCGCCCGAGGTGATAAGGGAATTAATTTATTAGACGAAGCTTGCAAAGAGCACGATATAGCATATTCGGTATATTCCGATTTAAAAAACAGAAACGAGGCAGATAAAGTATTAGCTAAAAAGGCATTTAATAGATTTAAAGCTTCAGATTCAAATCTAGCCGAAAAACTGTCATCCTTGGCTGTGGCCGGAATCATGAAAGCAAAAACAAAACTCGGTATGGGAATAAGAAAAAGAAGTCATAAACGCAAGAAAGGAGGTCAAATATCCTTTAACCAAGGTGTAAGAAAAGCACGTGAAGAGCTGGTTGGAAAAAAGTTTGCTAATATAAGAAATGCTGCCAGCACAGCTTTATCATCCATTAAAAAATTAAAAATAAAAGAACCTAAACAAAGAATTATTCCAATTCCAAAAACTGGTGGAATTTTACCTTTAATACCTATTTTTGCTGGTTTATCTGCTCTAGGAGCCCTAAGCGGAGGCGCTGCTGGCATTGCGCAAGCAGTAAATTCTGCCAAAAATGCACAGAAGAAGTTAGAAGAACAAACAAGACACAACAAAGAAATGGAAAAAATATCGATAGGGAAAGGGCTTTATTTAAAACCTTATAAGCAAGGGTGTGGTCTATATCTTAAACCATATTCAAAAAACTGTTAAATTTGCTACCTCGCCGACCTTTGACAAATATAGATTTATTAAAGTATGCAAAAATATTAAAGTTGCAACATTTTAGAGGTGTCCTTATGAGAAACAAGTTACCCAAAAAAATAAAAAAATATGAAACCGGTATTATAAATTTAGATGATGATATGGGGGAAGGCACTCACTGGACAGCGTATGTTAAAAATAATAATAACATAATTTACTTTGATAGTTTTGGAAATTTACGACCACCAAATGAAGTTATAACTTATTTCTATAGCGATGGTAGCAACAACAATATTAAATATAACTATGAGAAATATCAATCTTTTAATACCTCAACTTGTGGACAGTTATCATTACAGTTTATTTATAATAATACGTAACTGTGTTTCCATTTTATTCTTATTTCGACCATCATGTCGTTTACTATAGCTCTTTCCACAAATTCAGCTATACTTCAAGCAGATTTCCATCCACCTATTTACTTAGATCCTAACACTTCCTACGTTGTCGGACTTACCAACTTTGAAACTTTTAATGCAATACCAAATATTGATAAAAGTAATAATAAAGTATATTTTGGAAAAAATAATGAATTTTTAACAATTCCTACGGGAAGTTATGAAATGGACGATGTTAATAAATATTTACAGACTGAATTCCAAAAAAGACATATTTCATTTCACCTCTATGCAAATAACAACACATTAAAATCAACAATAAAGTCTACTACAGATATTATTTTTAAAGATGGAACAATAGGAAAACTTTTGGGTTTTAATAATGGGATAATATCTGGTGATGGAGTTCCAAGAACATCGCAAAATCCAGCAGAGATTATAAAAGTTAATTCTTTATGCATAGACTGCAGTATCGCAGAAGGTTCCTATCTGAACGGAAAGCCAGTACACATTATTCATCAGTTTTTCCCTAATGTTAGCCCTGGATTTAAAATAATAGAAAGCCCCCAAAATATTATTTATTTTCCTGTTACAGTAAAAGTAATAGATAAAATAACAATAAAGGTAATAGACCAAGATTTAAATATTGTTGATTTTCGAAACGAAACTGTAACAATAAGGTTGCATATAAAAGAAGTATAATGGTTATCCTTTATAATAGAAAAACCTTCAATTTACCCACAAAAATTAATAAAAACTATAAGAAGACTAAACACCGTAAACCAAAGATTAGTAGAAAGAGAAACACACAAGGGATAACACCTGAAAATATAAGCTTTTTGAAATCTCTAGGTTTAAAGGTTTTAGTATAATGGATATCCTTAACGTAGCAGAAGGTCTTTTCATAGATAATTCAATTGTGCATTCCGAAGTTCATGGTTATGAACCATACCTACCTACAAAATTGGGAAATAATGATGAAATTATAATACCTGTTCATGAAGTAGACAAGTATACGCTTCCTTCCGAAAGCTTTCTTTACATAGAGGGTAAACTAACAAAAGATAATAATACTATCTCAAATACATTAAAATTGATAAACAATGGGATTGCATTCCTTTTTAAAGAAATGCGTTATCAACTAAACGGTGTTACAATAGATTCAGTTAGAGATGTTGGGTTAACTTCGACAATAAAGGGATACATGTCGTATAATAAAAATGAATGTAATAGACTTAAAAACGCAGGTTGGTTTCCTATGGAATCTTCACAAGTTGTTGACGCAACAACAGGATTATTTAATGTTTGCATTCCGCTTAAATTCTTAATGGGGTTTTTTGAAGACTACAAAAAAATTATTTTAAATGCCAAACAAGAACTTATTTTAGTACGAGATAATTCGGACAAAAATGCAACAATTAATACTGCAGATGAAAATCCAAAAATTGAGCTTACTAAGCTAACTTGGAATATACCTCACATTTCAGTAACTATTCCTCAAGAATTAGCATTATCTAAAATAATTAATAAGAATACTGATATAATAATTGCTTTCCGGAGTTGGGAACTGATTGAATACCCAGAATTATTAAAAACTAATCGTCATAACTGGCCTGTCAAAACATCTACGAAAGTTAATACCCCACGTCATGTAGCAATTGCTTTTCAAAAAGACTTAAGGGATAAATCAACAACTGATATGTCTCTATTTTCCAACGTTAAATTACGAAACATCAAAGTATTTTTAAACTCTGAGAGATATCCCTACAACGATCTATTTTTAGACTTTGCTAAAAATAAATTTGCATCATTATATGAAATGTTCTCACAATTTCAAAAATCTTACTATGGAATAACACCTGAACCCATTTTTTCTCCAAAGGAATTTAATACTTATGCTCCTATCGTATATATCGATTGTTCACATCAGAAAGAAACAATTGAATCCGGACCTATTGTTATGAGAGTTGAGTTTGAATTACATGATGATCTTAAAGACAAAATATCTGCCTATTGTCTTATTATGCATGACAAAGTATTTAGTTACAATCCATTAACCAAAAATGTTAGACAACTTTAAAGCGCATGTCTAACTATATAAAATCAATGCTCTACTATTCTTTCCTACCATTATGGGTGAAGATCTAGAACTTCGAGTATCCTACTTTTTAAAAGAACTGAAAAAATTAAAACAACAACTACAAGAATATTCTGACAAGAAATCTATGATTAAACAATTCTCATTTTTGAAATTATGAGCTTATTAATTGTCGATGTGCAAGGATTTAACATAGAAAATAAGAAGTTTATTCCCAAAGAGTTGGCTGCCTATGATGGACACAAAATATGCCACTATATCTTTAAATCACCATTTGATATAAAATACCTACCACCTGACTTACATAAACAAGCTGTATGGTTAATGAAAAATCATCACTGTATTCCTTGGAATGAAGGATATACACCAATTCACAAATTTTCTGAAATAATCAAGAATCTAACAGAAAAGGCTGATCAAGTTTATGTGAAAGGGAGAGAGAAATCCGAATGCATCCGAAAATATTCATTAAAACCAGTCATAGAACTTGATGAAAATCCAAAATTACAAGAAGGAGAAGCTCATTGTTTTTATCATTCTAAATCACCATGTATATGTGCACTTACTAATGTATACAATTTATATAATAATTATTTAATGATTGAATAAAACACATACATGAAATAAAGTTTTTTATTTGTTAGAAATTAGGTTTAAAATACTTCTTGAATAATTTCAGGTGACAAAAACTTCTTTACTTCATCCAAATGCTCCTCAAATCCCATTTGTTTCATCGTGTACAGAAAAGACTTTAAATCAGAAGTATGTAAATATATGTTACAGGCTTCGGCAGCTTTTTCATACTTTCTACCCATTTCTATACATTCTTCATACGTATAAAATCTTTCAAATCCATACTCGGCTTCATAGGCAGCATCAAATTCTAAATTACTGAAGTGTTGTGATAGATTCTCTATAGCACTTGTTAGGTTATATGCTACTGGTTGAGATGTATATGCTAACCACATCTTGTTGGAGAATGTTCAGACTTAAAGTAAGTTCAGAGCTTTAAATATTAATTTAGGAGGTGGGGGGAATAAAAAGAAAAATATATTTATAAGTTTTTATTTTCAATACAACTTTTTACAAATTCATTACATGTAAATGTTTCTACATCCTCCACAACACAATCTGAGTAAAAGTTTAATAATTCTAAAACACAGCAAACATTTAAACTATTTTCCATAGGTGAAATAACATCATATACATTTTTTAACAAATCACCATTTTTCATAGAGGTTCCACTAACTAAAATATTGTAATATTTGGAAAATTCCTGGTTTTTTAAGATATCAAAACGATATTTGATTAAATTTGACACGTTCACTAATTCATTTATGGTATCACCAGCTAAGAAAACTTCATTACCACCATCTTGTGTAATCTTAATTATTCTTGCATCACCAATAAACACAAAGTGAATCTCATAACCATTCCCCTTCATGGGTTGCCACCCGGTGTTGTTGGAATAAATGAAACTTAACATAATTCCTTGATTATTTAGTAAGGAAATCCATTGATCTTCATTAAAAATCACATTTTGATTATATTTGTATCCACAGAGTTTAACAACAGGAATATATTTTCTCTCTAAGGAAAATCCAATGCTGACCCATTTGGATTTGGATTTGTTAATGTAGTAAATTGTTTCATTGATGAGAGCTGCATTGCGCTTCTTACTAAACTCTTGTTGGTTATAGTTTGTTGGTTGATACATTTTCAGATGCTTGCTTGAAATACTGTGAGTAGAACTGTGGGTGAGCGTTTAAATAAGCAAGCGTGGTAGTGGGGAAAGCAAGAGTGGTGGGGATAGTAAGAGTGGTGGGGGATTTAAACACTAATCTTATAGATTTAAACATCATTTAGCGACTAACCATGAATGAGTGTAAGACAGAACTTTTTATCGACATTCAAGGATTCAATTGTTCTTTTGGGTACATTCCAAAAGAATTAGCGATTTATGATGGGATTCGTTGCTCAAATTATCTGTTTAAATCACCATTTCAAAAAAATATGTTATCTACCCCTGATATCAAACTGGTTAAATGGGGCGAAGAGTATCATGGACTAAAATGGGAATTTGGAAATATAGAACTTAATGAAATTGATGATATTTTAAAGCATGTGTTAGAAGTTTACCAATCGCCCAAAATTTACGTGAAAGGGAATGAGAAAATAAACTACTTAAAAAAGTTTTTGAATGAAGATTTCATATACGCTATTCCCATTGGTCAAGAACCAAAATTAAGTAGATTTAAGAAAATTCCAGAATGTTATTTTCACAAAAATGTGAATCCATGGCATTGTGCATTAGCAAACGTAAAATTGTTATATAATTATAGACATTGTTATGAATAAAAACCTTTATTATAAATATGTTTTTTTACTATTGAATTTTATTTATAGTACAAATATACTTTGAATAATATATATCCTATTGAACATATAAACACTACTAACAATATACTTAATAATACTACACACATATTTGAACTACATTCTTCTATACAAGATTTTCTATACAACTGATTCCATTCCTGTGTCACTATTGAAGTTTTATTGACATAATATAATCTTAACTTATACTGCACAACGGTAGAATCATTTATAATATTATCATCTATTTTGTGGGTAAATAAACCATTATTTATATTCATTCTTTTCCATGTTGAAGGCCAACTATCATTATTTACATTATTAACAGATAGACAAATAAATGCTTCTCGAACATTAGGATCAACTTGTGTGAACAAAGTATTGTTAACGAATGCTGATAGAAATAGAACTCCTACTGGTAGCAGAGCCATTTTCAAAATAAAATATTTTCCCAGGGATCTTATGTTTTATATTCGTCATGAACTAAATTTTTTAGAATGTCAATTACATTATTAACTTGGTCATCATTAGTCTTGGATTTCTCTTCCAAAATACTTATATGTTTGTGTCCCCAAGCTAAAGTTCTAAAAGAATCTGGAATTATATAGCGTTTATCATCTTTTGGAGATAAAGCAACTTTATTTTTTAATTGTGTGAACATTTCATGTAAAATTGAATGAAAAATATTCATTTTTCTAAATTTGATCTCAGAATTTTCAACTACATCTTTATAATCTTGTTTAGTAATGGAATTTTCTATAACATATTTTTTAACACCCTTTGCCTTTTTTTCAGATTTCTCTTCTAAATTTACACAGTAAGCTTTAGCTCCCGTCCCATAAAAACTTGAAATTGGTTTGCCCGCAAATTCATCTTTCATTCGCCCTAATACTGATTTATTCTTAGTAATATTATGAATATTGTTTTCATTGAAATTAGAAGTGTCAAATTTGTCTAAATTGTCTTGCATATCTTTATACAAATTTTCAGTCTCTACTTGCAAGATCAAACTATCTGTATCCGTGTATAACAAAATTGCTTCGTCTCCATACTTGCTTTTAATATAATCATAATAAAAATCATATAAAACGGTTTTTGATAATTCCAAGACTGTGAAGCCAATATAAACAGGTTTATTGTAAGTCACTTTTACTCTTTCCATTTGTATCGCAACCAAATTTTCATTAAAGACTAATCGATTTTTAAAATTTGGTTTAGCAATCAATGTCTGCGCTCCTTGTTTTTTACCAATATTCTCCCAGTGTGTGATTAATCTAATGTCAACTCGCTTATCAATGTTTTCTAAAGATTTACCATAAATGGCATTATTAAATAATTTATAAGTATCCTTTTCCAACTTATTTTTAGATTTGTTCCTCATTTCGGTATTTAAATCGATGTACTGTTTAAGAAATGCAACCTGTTTAAATTTAATAACTCTATGAATTTTAGTTAATTTTAATCCATTTTGAAGCACCTGTTTCAGATTTCGGTAATGAATAACATATGTTTCTTTATGGTTTAAATTACATATTAATTTCTTTTGTTTTGAACCAGGTGCACAAATATTTTCAGCCAAAAAAGGTAATTCGTTGTGCTCTTGATGTAAACCTTGAGGATACTTTAAATCTACTTCCAAAACGAACCCGAATTCAGCATCGTCAGGAAGAGACATCACATCAAGGCCTTCAATTTCTTCATCGTTCAACCAAGAAAAATCACTTACGGGGAGACATTGACTCATACTATGTCCATACAAGTTAGTGGCATCCAAATACATTATAAATGAATTTGGTTTGCTTGGATCATAATTTTCCAAGAATGGATTATTAGCTTCTGCTTTTCGAACGCTGCAATGACAGACACCACCTCTTATATTATTTTTAAAAAAATGTATCATATCTATATCCGTTAATAATTCTAATTTAACATCAGTCATTTTTAACATTGAATCCCAACTTAAACCTGGTAATGTATAATACTGTGCAGGATCTAGCTTAAAATTATTTAAAGATACATTTCGAAACGTTTCAAAAAAATCTGTTAATATGAGAACATCTGACAATAAATAAATTTTGGTATAATCCATAAGATTTTGACAATTAAATAAATTCCAAATATTAAAAGCTCTATTGTAATCCGATGGACACATAGGTTCATCTTTAAGTTTATCATAAAAATGTTCAATAGCTGGGAGTTCATTTTCATGTAATTTTTCGAAAGAATCAACGTAAGAATAAGGATAAACACCTTTTTTACGAATTTCATTGAATTGGTTAGGATCTTCAAAATATTTTTTAATCTCAATGCACTGATTTGATTCCAAGCTTTCACCAAGCTTTTCCAAAGAGGAACCAACGAAACGGAATGAATCCAAAAATCTCATTTTTATAAAAATACTTTTTTCGCTATTATCCTTGCCTTTTACTTTGTCAACCAATATGGATTTTGAAAATGAAATATATTTTTCCTTAGTTTGTGCAAGTACATCAATATTATCTTCTTCACAGCACAATTGTTTAACAAATAAATGACTATCATAACCAGTTAAATTATGAAAAAAGATGGGTATAAAATTTGGAATTTGAAAGTTTAAGTTGCAGATACTGTGAGCTGCATTTCGAAATTTACCAGTTAAATGATCATGATTCCTGACTTTTTCATTTTCTTCAATTGTTTTATTACAAATATGACACATTTTGCTATTTTTATAAGATAGTTCTTCCTCATCTGTTAAAGGAAGCATTTTCACTACAGGTTTAAGATGGTCATTATAAATTCTATGTGCATGACCTTCAATTCGTTTACAAAATTCATCAGCTGCATCCAAACCAAAATAGAAATCTAGTATCGACAAAGAATCATCATATGAGCACTTAATAAAATAGCAAAAAGCGTACGGTTCGTGTTTAAATGTATTTAAAGTATAAGAATTCTGTTCGTTTCCCGGTTCTTGATGCTGTAAAGGTTTTAAAAAGCATTCAAAGTCTGCATATATGACAAACGGAACTTTTAGTTGTTTTTGAAAATTTTCAAACTGTAGAATATTTTCTGGTATATTTTGACCGTACTTATTTATTTTAATGTCATTGGTAGGAACTTTTGTAAACAAATGATTACAATCATGTGATTGGTGTAATTTTAATTTTTCCATTGATGTAAAATAAATTAAACATCCATCACAAAAATATTTTTTATGGTCTCTTTTATTAATCTGAGATGACACTAATCTTGACATGTTCTTAATCCAACAATAATGGTTATTTTCACCTTCACTTATTAACAACAAATTTATGTTTACTGGAAGTTTTTTACTAGTGTAATGAAGAGGACCTACTACTTCATACTTGAATTTACTATCTTCATAAACACTCTCTAAACCATAAACATTTATAGATATTTGATTAAGCGTTTCAAACTTATGTATATCCTTTAATTTCACAGGAAAATCTATTCCTTCAAAACTTAAATACTCAAAAAAATTAGGGTATGAACTTGTTCTATCAAAATTAATATTAGCAGGAAACAGTGCACTTATCACACTCCATGCAAAACAATATGAATCATTATTTTTGATATTAATAACAGCTTTTTTATTTGAAATTTGTTTTGGTAATGGTATATACGATGAAGCTCTAATTGGATTATACTTGTTTATATTAAGCTCCAAATGTAAGATTTTTTCCAATGTCCAACCTGATCCATTTTCCGCAAATATTGACACCTTTTCTTTAATTTCAGACAAAAACTGTTTATAAATATCACTTAAACTTGTTGTCGAAGTTATGACCTTATTTTTTGTGTTAAATGATTTAATTTCGATTCTCTCTTTTGTTTGTAAAATATATTGTCCAAATAGTTCTACATTAATCTTAACACTTCTATGCTTAACTAATTGTTCGGAAAGTAAACTTACAAATTTTTGTTGTACTTCATCAAAAAATTCTTCAATGTCCACATACTTTTTCGATGGCAGCAACATGTAAGACACAATCCTGTTTTTAAAAGCAGAAGTTAAAATTTTCACATCATCGTCACTTTTAAGTGCACTTTTATGTAGGTTTGATCGTAAATGGGCAGAAAGTTTATTTTTCACGTACCAAGTAACACAATCTTTACATCGCGATAAAGTAAGTTTAGGTATTGGAGGTCTGTCTTCTTTAATATCTTCTATTTTAGCTTTTTTCATGGATACATCACATACCTGGGTATTAGCCTTCCTTTTTTCTCCCGAACAAGATGGTCTCATGGCACACGATTCTCTTTTATGTCTATACACGTTCGATTGATGAGTAAAACTCTTGTTGCATTCACTGCACTGATACATCTTGAGAACTGAACAAAAAGTAGAAAAGGTTGATATTTATTCAACAGTTCTTGGGATATTTTAACTGCTCTCACAACACTTTGCACAATACTGTTTTTGCAAACTAAACAATTAATATAATATCAACGCTAAGTCAACTAACCGCTGAGGATATATAGGTACCAAAGAGAAGACACAACTGTATTATATCCAGCTGAAGATGCGACTGCGAACACTTAAGAACGAGAAGCGAAGAGAGAATATAAAGAGAATCCGTCTGGGCGGAGCATACGCATACCCATGCGCATCTCTATTGCGCAGTTGTAAAAAACGAAAAATATAAAAAACGTTTTTTTTTTTTTTTTGTCTGGGAGTTTTTTTTTTTTTTGTTTTTTTTTTTTCGTCTGGGAGTTTTTTTTTGTTTTTGTTTTTTTTTTTTTTCGTCTGAAAGTTTTTTTTTTTTTTTTTTTTTTTTTTTTTTTTTTTTTCGTCTGGGAGTTTTTTTTTTCGTCTGGTTTTTTTTTTTTTTCGTCTGGGAGTTTGTTTTTTTTTGTCTGGAAGGCGGGGCTTAAGTTTGCGCCGGCCAATCCGGTTCTTGGAGGCGGGGCTTAAGTTTGCGCCGGCCAATCCGGTTCTTGGAGGCGGGGCTTAAGTTTGCGCCAGCCAATCCGGTTCTTGGAGGCGGGGCTTAAGTGGGGAGTGGGGGGAGGAGTGGGGGATTTGGTGGGGTGAAGAGTGGGGGGATTTGGTGGGGTGAAGAGTGGGGGGATTTGGTGGGGTGAAGAGTGGGGGGATTTGGTGGGGTGAAGAGTGGGGGGATTGATGGACAACCGGCACAAACACTCTACTTTTGTTTGCTCAAACAGTGCCCCCTCGAAATACCCTCTATACGTAATTAGGTATAAAGTGTAACTTTTTGTAATTTTTAGGCATCGTTATCCGTGATGGGTTAGACAGGATGTTACCACTCCCCGGATCTAGCTACAGAATTTTCTCCGGAGCTGTGAAGAACCAGAACAATCACTGTGCATAATTTTATAAAAAAAATCTTTTAATACTTCAAAGAAAAATGTCACATCCTATATCTTCTAATAGAATTCAAGTTAAAAATTTAATATGTAAAACCCTATGAATTGCGTGTTAATTAAATATATTGTGTTTAGCATTAAGTATTTTTTTATGTTATATTTCATACAACTTTTAAACTATAACTTAACTATGCATAATTGTATAAGTGTTTAGTATTAAGTATTTCTAATAAATGTGCCATCGCTTCTCTTTTAATGCGATATCGCATGCCCTCTCCAGAGCTATGATTAAAAAAAAATACCTGATATTTTTTAAAACGTACTCTAAAGACGGTTTTAAATCAGTGACCTGGTCATGACTACATCACCTTATTTGGCGATGTTGCTCCATATACTTAATATCTAACCTAAAAAATCAAAAGGTATTAAGATTAAATGAGACAGTGTTGCCCTATGGTCTGACTAGTTTACGATTTGATCGCTGATTTAAAACGGCTAAGAAACACCTGCTCGTCTTTATTGTGCTCAATAATACGTGTAATATTTATTTGATCAAGATCAAATAAATATTACACGTATTATTGAGCACAATAAAGACGAGCAGGTGTTTCTTAGCCGTTTTAAATCAGCGATCAAATCGTAAACTAGTCAGACCATAGGGCAACACTGTCTCATTTAATCTTAATACCTTTTGATTTTTTAGGTTAGATATTAAGTATATGGAGCAACATCGCCAAATAAGGTGATGTAGTCATGACCAGGTCACTGATTTAAAACCGTCTTTAGAGTACGTTTTAAAAAATATCAGGTATTTTTTTAAACATAGCTCTGGAGAGGGCATGCGATATCGCATTAAAAGAAACAATCAATCAATATAAACGCCTGATCTTAAAAAAATGCATAAAAATTACATAACTTTGAAACAAACGGCCATTATAGATGCCGGCCCCTCCAAATACATAACTTTTTAATAAATAATACGTCAAAGTCAAAAATAAAATACTTACGAACATCAAGTTTTTGTGGTCGACTCTCTTTCAAGATTGATGTTTTGGCCTATGTCAAATTTGGTTCAAGGGCAAATGATTAATACCCAAGTAGTTAAGGCCTCAGCAGCTCATTCCCAAGTGGCTAAGAAGATCGACAATCAGTGGCGTGTCGTGGGGTTTGAGTTTGGAGGGGCGCACCAGAAATCAAATACCAAATGACTTATAGGCAAATTGCTCGAAAAAGTATCCATTTATAACATTTTTTTTTAAATTGAAAACATAGGTATTAAAAAATATTAATACCTACAATAACGACAAAAACAATAATAATTGTAAATCAAAACGGTAAAAGTCCAAAAATGCTCGTTTTAAACGAAAATCCACCTACCTTAAAATTGAAGTTTGCAAAAACAAAGAGCTGGAACAGCGGAATCGTTTTTGTAATGTCATTAAATATCACTTCACTAAGTAGGTAGTCACTGTATATTTGTTTATAAGTAGGAAAAAGAAAGAACAACATATTTACACAGATTAAACTAACCAAAATGGGTAGGAAAGTCATTTTTTAAAAGTGAAATCCGCTCTGCGGTCCTTCATGGAAATGAAGTTTTCCATGACTTTATCATCAAAATTGTTTATTTCGTGGACTAAATTTCGATTTATGGACATCATAGCTAAAGCATTTAGTCTGTCATTAAGCATGGAATTTCGCAAAAATGTTTTTATGTGTTTAAGCGTCGAAAATGTGCGTTCTGCTTCGGCTGTTGTCATTGGAGTCGTCACGATAATTTTTTATATTTTCGATGTTTCGATAAATGTTTCACTAAGGTTATTTTCCATAATAAATAAAAGAAGATTAATTGCTCCAACAATTTCTTTTAAATCTTCTCTCGAGTAAATTACCTCCAACTCAGTTCTTAATCTTGATTTGCTCAACATCGGATAAAATGAACATACATCGTTTAAAACAGAGGGAAATTTTTTGAAAAGTGTGAATATTTATCTTTGTTAAAAAGATCAGCCGCTTGTAAATGACCCCGGTAAGAAAAGCGTTCCTTCATTTGTACTGTAATTGTATCACAAACTTCTTTGGCAATAACACTTCGAAAATTATCATCCATTCGCCTTCTTTTAGATGTTGGATATTCTGATTCAACAATGTTTTTACGAGAATCAGTTTGATTTCTAATGTCAGAAACACTTTTCTCGAAAATTCGTAAGTCCTTTTGCAACTGTACGCTGTCCTTATTTTTTGATTGCAATTGATTATACAGTATGTCAACATGTGGCAAAATTTTATGGAAGAATTTTAACCAAAATATAAATTCTGGATCTTCCAATGCCCTCCTTAGACCGGATGCTTCATTTGAAGTAACACTTTTCTCACATCTGGTTTCAATTTCTTCGAACAGTTCTACAAGCTTTTCAAGATTTTCGTGAACAAAATTAACGGTGCGAATATTATAATTCCATCTAGTTATCACCGCCCATGGTAATCTTTTATTTATTGTCTCTTGCAAAACATCAGAACGATGAGATGAGTTTGAAAAAAAACAGGTATGGCGGACAGATTATTAAAAAACACGCGTACTTTTTCATTTTGTGATGCCGATTTCTGCATAATGAGGTTTAATTGATGGGCATAACAATGAATAAAATGAGCATTGGGATATTTTGTTTTAATTTGAGCTTGAACGCCTCTGTTCACACCGCTCATAACATTTGCGCCGTCATACGTTTGAGCTATTAATTTTTGGGGAGTTTTTAAAACTAGGGGGTCAATTTCATTTTCAATGCACGTTTTTAACCCATCGGCTGTTTTATCTTTCACCCTTATAAAACCCCAAAAATATTCACGGATGGAGCCTTCATAAAAATATCTTAATATTAAAACCATTTGACAATAATTGGAAATATCAGTGGTTTCATCGCATTGAATTGATGAATAGTCTGCCTTTTCAATTTGCTTACAAATTTCTTCCCTACACACTTGTAACATATTGTCTAGAATTTCATTTTGGATAATATTTGAGGTCCCTTTAAAAACGGTTGTAGAAAGCAAATGTTCTTTTAGTATATTGTCCAGCTCTGCAGTGAAATTAATTAGTTCTTTAAATCAGGCGCGGCCCGTGAAATTTCAAAGTTGCATATCTCTGTTGCTACTTATGGGACCCATACCAAATTCAGGTTTTTTAATAGTGAGCCTACTAGGAATGTTTTGGTACAGAAAAAAAATATTTTGCAATTTTCGAAAAAAAGTTGATTTTTTGAATTGACCCACCTGGGTAAAAAATTAACACGCTTAGATATTTTATTTATTATTTTTTCTAAACAAATTTTACATCATTTTGTCGACAGTTCTTAAATTTTAAGAGAAAAAAATGTGTTAGTAGAAAGTTATAGTCATTTGAATTTTTTCAACCGAAAAATAATTTAAATTTTCGGTTGCAAAAAATTCAAATGACTATAACTTTCTACTAACACATTTTTTTCTCTTAAAATTTAAGAATTGTCGACAAAATGATGTAAAATTTGTTTAGAAAAAATAATAAATAAAATATCTAAGCGTGTTAATTTTTTACCCAGGTGGGTCAATTCAAAAAGTCAACTTTTTTTCGCAAATTGCAAAATATTTTTTTTCTTTACCAAAACATTCCTAGTAGGCTCACTATTAAAAAACCTGAATTTGGTATGGGTCCCATAAGTAGCAACAGAGATATGCAACTTTGAAATTTCACGGGCCGCGCCTGCTTTAAATGTTCCTTGGTTCTTAGAGGATACACTTTCATCATGACCTCTAAGTGCTAAATCAAAAGCACTAAAAAATTTTACACAACTGATTATCCTTTTTAAAATATGGCGATTTTCTCGACCTTATTATTATGCGAAATAATCTTTCCCTGTATGCAGATCTTAACTGAGACATAATATTAACCTTACCGAGCACAGCAAAGGCAATACAAGAATTGATGTGGCCAGGAGACGATTCATGTTTCCTCATTTTTCTTAGGAAGATGGTGTAAATCATTGATTCCTTTTCTTGCCCAGTTGGGGCCATTCTAGAGTCGGCTTTATAAAAAAGCAAGCACGGAAATCAGTACAACAAAATTGTTATTTCACACCCACATATCCAGTTGTTTTTCTTATAAATGTCTTTTGAAAACCGACGCGTAAAAGACCGGTTTTCGGCCTTTCGCTCACAAGTTTGTGACAATTTTATATCGGGCAACGGCCTCCTCAGTTCTTTAATTTTAAGTTTATCGGCTAATGGCAGCCCACCAAAATTTATTTCAATAATATTATTTACGGAATTCATTTTTAACACCCAAATTTTATTATCCGATCGACACGCAGTCAGAACTCTACGTATGCACTACAGCTTGTCGTGGCAAAACCCGAACTGAGAAAATGCTCGTCGCAGAAAATTCGCGCCCTGATGATCCTTATGGAATCGGATATTATCGGGTGACGTTCGGCAAGAATTTATGTCGCGGCTTTCATGCGACTGAATATTATGATCCAATATTCTCACGACGTGTGTTAACGTTGGTTAACGAAAACGGATATTTAGAGATGAGTTCAGAGTTGGTATGGTTTTTTGAAATTTAGAAATTTTAACTACCTATATGAATGATAATATTAATAATAAAATGAATAGTAATAATAAATATTTAAATAAACATTTAATTTGTTTGTTATATTAAAAGTTTTCTAGGAAGGGCGCGCGGCCACGTGGCCTTATAGAGCAACCGCCACTGCCGACAATAACTAATGCCTATGTAGTTAAGACCTGTTTTGGCCATTGACGAGTTTGGTTCAAGGTCAAATAATACCAAAGTAGTTAAGGCCTAAGTAGCTCACGCCCAAGTGGCTAAGAAGACCAAAGACAGCGGTAACTAATGCCTAAGTAGCTAAGACCTGTTTCGGCCAATGACAAATTTGGTTCAAGGTCAAATAATACACATGTAGTTAAGGCCTAAGTAGCTCACGCCCAAGTGGCTAAAGCCCACGGCAGCAGTAACTATTGCCTAAGTAGTTAATGCCCCGTGTAGCGCGCGCCTGATGTAGTTAGTGCCATATGTAGCTAGTGCCATATGTAGCTAACGCCAGTGGTAGCTAACGTCACTCTGGTAGCTAACGCCCAGATCTTCTGAGACCAACGTGGCGCCATACCTACTGGTAGCATAATTAATTCCTTGTTGAGTATTCCTACAATAAAATATAATTTGCATTTATTTACGCACCTGACTCCGATCCCGTGGACGACGGCGTATCAGATAGCTTTATTTTCTTTTCCAAGCGAGCTAGTGTATGCTTTATTGATTTTAAATCTTCGGCGTATCGTCTTTTCCTGTTAGGCCGGTCGCACACCAAGGATGCATAAGACATGAAACATGCAACATAAGATAAATATCTCATATCTCCTACTAACGTACACCAAAGCAGCAGCAGTTTCGTTAACTTGCAGTATTTAAATGTCTTCGAGTGGGGAAGATGGCATTGTAGCATGGAAATTTCTGCGAAGACGTAAACGAGATTCACCATTCACCCGTTACTTGAACATAATATTTTACATAGTCCTGCAACTGTTGCATAGGAACAGTTGTCCCAGGATCCAGACGTCATTTCTTTATCAGTTAATAGACCCTATACTACCTCGTTAAACGCGCAACATTTACCGCAAAAAGATACGCATAGAATGTCGCATGCGGTTTAGGTAGCGAGGCGTATACCGCTGCCGCATTGGTGTACGATTGTTGGATGATTTACATTCATTTGAGCTAGTCATGGGTAACACTCTAAATATTCCTGTGTTGAAACAACAACACTGACACTGTTTGAAGTGTCAATACAACGTGTCAGCACAATTGTGTCATGATACAGTAAAATAATTTTTAGCACCGACACCGACGAGACACCGAGAGTCATTGGCGGATTGGCGCTGTATCTAGTATCACGGCAGTGTGGCCAGATTTTGGTGAATGCTTGTCGCAAAATTAACTGTTCCATGTCGCCCAAAATCGCAGTGTTGCCGGTGCCTCGAAAAATTACGAAGAAAATCAAAACAGCATTTTTGATTTTTTAAATTTGCACAGGTTTGATGTGATGTGACGTCACTAACAAGTTGTGAAGTCATTATTCGTGAGTATTGAATCATAAATGTATCATGATTTTTGAATGCAAAAATAATGGCGACTGTTAATTTTACACCTTGACTCTGCCAAAATTCGCAGTAACATTTTTTAATGTTGTTTATTCACGTTTTAAAAAAAAAATTGGAAAATGTTCCACTTAAATTTCATTGCCTGCAAAGAAAAAGGCTTCTTTAATACATTTGTAAGTCTAAAATAAACAAAACCAAAAAAGTACACGATGTTGTATAATCTATGATAAAATTATAAGTATAACCACAGAACAATAATAGGTTTGGTAAGTTTAACCAAAGTTTAACTTCCAGCCACAACCTAAAACCTGTTCTAGTAACGGACACGGCGCCGTGAGCTAAATAAATTTTATTGTATATACGATACGACTTGAACGACAGCGTCCAACGTTGTATTCGCCGCGCAGACCTTGTTCGATATTTGCCTCGGTGACACTCGGTTTTTGAAGCTCGTTAAGCGCACTTTTTAAATGAAATAGACTTGTAATTTCTATAAAACACAGGAGAAATATCGCCGATAAAATCGCCATATATATTAAATTGTAGCCCAAAAATCGCTTTGCGATTTTCTTAAAAAAACTGTCGCAAAACTTGGCGAAAAGTAGCCCAAATTGCGATAAATCGCCCAATCTGGCCACACTGTATCACGGTATCAGCGTTGCCACAGCTCGCTCGATTGAGCGAGATTTCCCTTTTTTTTCTGATTCACTCTCTCCTCGCTCCTCATTGTCAAATCTAGCTCGTTTTAATGCCTGTCGAGTTTAGCAATTCTTGCTAGTGTTAGTTTTTTGTGATTTTTATTTGTTCTATTTATTTTATTTTGTTGTATTTTAAATAAATAATATCAAAGTTGAATTTTGAAATTCTTTGGTCGATTTTGTTTAACATTGAATAAAAAGTTATTAGCAAAAACTGTAGAACTGTTCCGGAAATATAGTGGAATTTAGCTAGTCTGGTATAGAAGGGCACCAATTCGAATGATGTTTTATATGGTTTTCCTTCCATATCGTTATGTCCGTTTGAGCAAGCGAAACGAGTCAAAGGGAATAATTATTTTCTTTTTTCTTGTGATTTTTTTCAAATATCTTGACTTCTTATTAACAAGCTATTTATTGAAATATTTGAACCCAAAAAAATCTCTTTCTTTTAATTAAAATCTTGCTCGTTTCTGATGGGACGGCTCGCTCGAATAAATATAGGTCTGCGGCAACACTGTCTACTAAACTGTTGAAGATTTAATGACCCGTGTATAAACAAGTATTGAGAAACGTCTAATAATTTATAACAGTGTGCGAGCGTGCGCTGGCGCTATTCGATGTCTCCGCAGCCATTGACAGTTGACACTGTGGTTGACACTTTCCGTGATACCGCACAGGCACGGTACGTCCTCTTGTAACTGTCTCCCATCTTGAGTGTCAAAGCGTCACTGTATCATGTAAGCTGCTGTTTCGACACGTGTGACACTGACACACCGAAGTGTGTCAGCACAAAAGCGCCATTCAACACAGTGTTACACATGTCTAATTTGAGCGGCGCACGTCTACTTGCAGTATTTACCGCGTACCGCATGTTTTATGCATCCTTGGTGTGCGAGCTGCCTAAGGCCGGTCGCACACAAGGATGCATAAGACATGAAACATGCAACATAAGATAAATATCTCGTATCTCCTTCTAGCGTACAGCAATGCAGCAACAGTTTCGTTAACTTGCAGTATTTAAATGTCTTCGAGTGAGGAAGATGGCATTGTAGCATGGAAATGTCTGCGAAGACGTAAACGAGATTCACCCGTTACTTGAACATAATATTTTACATAGTCCTGCAACTGTTGCATAGGAACAGTTGTCCCAGAATCCAGACGTCATTTCTTTCTCAGTTAATAGACCCTATACTACCTCGTTAAACGCGCAAATTTACCGCTAAAAGATACGCATAGAATGTCGCATGCGGTTTAGGTAGCGAGGCATATACCGCTGCCGCATTGGTGTACGATTGTTGGGTGATTTACATTCATTTGAGCGGCGCACGTCTACTTGCAGTAGTTACCGCTTACCGCATGTTTCACGTTTCATGTTCTATGCATCCTTGGGGTGCGAGCTGCCTTAGTTCTCGACATCGCGCGGCACTCAATAATTTCTCACTCCGTACCGTCAGGCACAATAAAATGAACTGAATACCATATCAAAATATGGTGGTGACTAAGCGGGCCGGGGATAAGAGGGTTTTTGTTTACACATTCTTTCAACTCTGTGCGTCGTCAGGCAATAAAATAGAACCTACCAAATACCCCAACCCAACCTAAGCAAACCTAAACAAATAGGTAGATAAAATCACAGAAGAAAATCTTACAATCTATACAACTATAAGTAAATCATCTTTAGTTTAAAAACCAGAATCTCATATAATATATCTTTGAGTCTAAAAGCATTAAATACCGTGGAAGCTGGGCAAATCACAGTTTCTCACAAAAGACGCTAAGAATAAATTTTGGATGCCAATCCTCTCTTGGTCAAGAAATGTGTGTTGCCCAGATTAAAGCTTATGTTGTACAAAATTTATCGGCAACAAACCGGTTTCTATGGTTAGCATACTATCCTTCTTTAGCTGCGTTATGTAAACAAGGAGAGCACGCTCATCGACTGGAATCGATTTGTCATTGATGAATTCGGAAAAAACCTATTCGTATACTGCGCACGCATTCCTGTGGTATAGATTTCGTCCCTAGTGGAGTTAAAATATTGTGCGCAATCTGTGTATTTATAAATGGAACTTTGAATATCTGCAGTCCATTTTAATTGACATTATTGGTTGAAGATTATATTAAACACTATTTTTTATTATGGTCCTTATAATTTTATTATAATATGATCAAACGCATCACAATCAGCAGACGGATATTAAAGAAAGTTAAATTCTGTCTAAGAATATTAACTCTTTTCTTAGACCTATCCAATATTCTATTACAACAGATAAAACTCTACTACACTATGTAAAAACGATTTATTGACAGTATTAATTAATTTTTGATTGTCCATATCTCTATCCCTATTGCGAATTTCATGAGAAATAGATGCGTAACGTCATAAAGTGCATAACTTTTGATAATTTGCAAAGGTACTAATACGCCATTTTAAAAACAGCACGTGACAGATGTGTTTTATGGGTTTTAAGTCTTTTGCGCTTTAACATAAATGAGAAATATTTCAGTTTACGACTATTGCTTCACAGGATGAATGGATAGAAGGAAAAGCCTCTTTGTATGTTTAAAAATATTAAGTGTAACTGTTTGTTTTGTTTGTTTATGGGACAACTATAACTTAATTTTTTTTACTTATATACATAGTTGTCAAAAGTACGAAAAGATGAAATATCTGGGGTTATTTATCCTGGACTTAAAACTGTTCTGGCATGTAAGTTGAAATCTTTTTTAACATACACAACTTTTTAAGTAGGAATAAAATATAAACTATTTGAGGTTATTCTGGATAAATATTGTACCTGGTCTTTTCGTTTAAACAGGATAAACAGATTCATTTCAGATTCTTCCTTTGAAAACTAGGGAGAGTATTTGACAATCTTGAAGCACAAACCTGAAAGAAGTTTGCAATATAAAAGCATAAGCTCCAAAAGGCATTCAAAGCCAAGGTGTTTGCAGCCTACAGCAACTGGCATGTTTGGCTGTTATAGGTGAAATGCCTACAACTCCGCAAGCGCGGCTCGTTCATAAGTTCATGTGGTCAATGACCAACCTAAATTTATTTTCGATGTTCCACCTAATAATTTTTTTTAAATCAAAAAATAATTATCTTTTATGTTATTTTCTTTCAAAATAGTGCAAGTTTCATGCGAAAGCTCTCCAATAAAAAATCGAGCCAAGCTTTAGGAAGCTTTAGGAAGTTAAAAAGAAACAAAATTTGTCGACGTCCAACCAATAATATTGCTTTCGGCGCGCGCGTGGCCATCAACGCCGCCGCGCGCCGGTGCCGGCCGGTTCTGGGGTTGTCCCGGGCCACACCGAGAAAAAAAACTGCTGAGTCAAACAATAAATGTTTCATTCAACAGTGTTTTCGCACTTCAAATACAAGCAATGCTTTTTGAGAGTTGAATGAAACACCATAAAATGTTAAATTATACTGATTCATTTGATAACCAAAAACTGCCTATTGAACCAAATAAAGGTAGTTCTGAAGATGTGCCAAACGCGGTTAATCTAACATTTTAAAAATGTTAAATTAACATTCTGAAAATATTGAGATAAAAATATAGTTGATTCGTCAAAATAAAATAAGGTATTATTTGAATATATTTAACTAAACTTCTTTCTTGCTACAAATAAGTTAAAAAGAAAAAGAAAGGCTTAACACTTTCGCTACCAGGGCCATATTTGTGCATCGACCTCGCAGACCAGACTTAAATTTTGACAGAAACTTGCTGGAAATTAGTATTTATTAGGATTAGAATATGTTATTAAGTTTCCTATGGAGTTCCTGGGGGATTTTGAAATCCGGCTCATATTTGAGGCGCTGGTCTATTGTAAATAATTTAGAACAATAGACCAATGACTCATATATGAGACGAAGGAATTGTTTTTAGAAAAAGCAGGAAAAGCTTGAGAGAACTAATCTGCAAGTATTTCTAATATTTAGCTGTTTAAAACTAATCATATTAGTACCAAAACTTACCAGTTTAAAATAAAAACACTGAAAAAGTAAATAATATTGTAAATAATTTAGAACAATAGACCAATGACTCATATATGAGACGAAGGAATTGTTTTTAGAAAAAGCACGAAAAGCTTGAGAAAAATAATCTGCAAGTACTTCTAATATTTAGCTGTTTAAAACTAATTAATACCAAAACTTACCAGTTTAAAATACAAACCCTTAAAAAGTACTAAAATAACATTATAAACATAACAATAACATGTGGCTTTGACTTGACATAATAACTAAATACGAACACCTCAAGTCAGACCACGCGACTCAGATATGAGGCACTGCTTCCCGTAGACCATCCCTAAGTATAAAACCGTCACGTAGAATCATACCTTTAGAATCGGACATTTAATAAACAAGTACTCGTGTCTCATATCTGAGACGGCGGTCCATTCTTTCAAATGTCGTGGCGCATATATGAGACGGCCGGTAGCGAACGTGTTAAAAGACTTAAAACACTTGTTTAGAATATTTCAATATTACCAAAAGAACGAAAGCATAATGACCTTGACTGGAAGGAGAGTACTCAATTTTTAGCGGCCATTTAAAGAGGGCCGTTCCATTGAAAATAATTGTATATAAATACTTAAAACACCTACCCTGTAAAATGAAACACAATAAAATATTCATTGAATAAACCCCCAAAACAAAAATAAACGGCTAAATACCTAAATATTCTAGGAATCAGACACGCGGCCGCGGAACCATATACATATATCAAAACAAAGCAATGCGGTTTGGGTCAAGTGACCATTCGTCCCGCATTAGGCGGGACAGTCCCGCATTTCACCTCTCTGTCCCGCATTCAAACTGTCCCGCATTTCGTCCCGCATTTATCCAATATATAATTTTTGTGTAATTTTCTATATAAAATTAATAGAATCTCTCTAATATTTTTGATGAGTTTTAATATGATATTATAAACATAGGTACGAGTACGTTATTATTATTTTCAGTTTATCACATTACACGTTATATATACATATATATATATATATATATATATATATATATATATATATATATATATATATATATATATATATATATATATATATATATATATATATACAGTGACCGGCAAAAAGTTCGCAACATATGGGAAAAATTTTTATTAGGAGAGTATCGGAAAAACTTTCCCAAGGGATCGGTTCTGCATGTCCGATAACCTAAAAATCGATTTTGACATACGTCACGTGACCACTGGTATAGCGTCAAATTAAAAAAAAAATTGTTAATTTACAAAAAGTGAGGTTAGTTGACGAGATATCAAAAAAAGTTATTTCAAAAAATTGCTTAGAATTAAATTCTAGGTCCTTGTGCAAAATTTTAAGATTTTATTTAAAAAAATTGGAAAACTCAATTTTTTTTAAATATTTTTTTATCGATTTACAAATTTCCGGTTTTTTTCGTTTAGATAGCTTGGCTAATGTAAAGCCCATGTATCTGGATGAAAATAAATGAATGTAGTAGTTTTTTCTACAATTGACAGGACAAAATTTAAAAAAACAGGGTTTCGCCGGACGCTAGCTGTTGCAATGATTTGTATCTAGCAGCAGTGTCAAAATTTTAGAGACATTTCAATGAGATTACATTGAGAAAACCTTAATCGTCTTAAATAAATCTGAAGTTCGACTTTTTGTAAAGTTAAGGGGATTAAAATAGATAATAAACAAAAAATTAGCTGTTTATTTAATCGAAATTTTATAAACGAAAACCAATGTAAGAAAAACTTAAAAGTAGTCAAATTCTGTACTAACAACACAAAAAATCATTGTTTTTCCTTGGGTGCACAAAATTTAAAACTCAGTATGACCACCATTTCTCTCCATTCATACTGTTGTTCTCGAGCGCAACTCTCGATTAACATTTCGGAGCATTTTACGATTTATTTGCAATACACAATTTATAATGACATTCTCTAAATTTTGTATATTCCTAAAGGGTCGATGTTTGTACACAGGGTTCTTTAGGTATCCCCACATAAAAAAATCTAACAGAGTCAGATCTACAATTCTACAATTGACAGGACAAAATCGAAAAAATAGGTGTTCGCCGGACGCTCGCTGTTGCAATGGTTTGAATCTAATGAAATGACTGTATCAAGATTTTATTAAGATTTTTCGCACATAAATTTAACAACCAGGTCTATTTAGTTGTACTTAAAACTACCAAAGCAGGCTCTGAAATTAAAACAACCAAATAATCTAGTAGGTTAAAAACAACAGAAAAATGTCAAACAAATTATAATTTGTTTGATTTCAACCTATGTCATTGGTTTATGTCTCGCATCTTACTAAGTTTGATATTTTACATAAGTTTATTAATATTTTATTCCTTAAAATGGCACCCACACTACTTCTTCAGGAAAAGATAGAAATTATTTTAATTTCTGGAGATAATTACAAAAGCCATAGAGAAACAGCAGCAATTTTTATTGAGAGGCACCCCGATAAATCCCTCCATTATTCCACAGTATCTCGTCTAGTCAATAAATTTAAAGAAACGGGATCGGTAGAAAATCAGTATAAAGTTTCCCATGAAAAACCGGTCACAGGTGACGAAGGTTCTCTGGATGTGTGTTTGTCGATCACAGAAACACCCCAATTAGCAGTTAGTCAAATATCGGAGATCACTAACATTCACGAAAGATCTGTGCGGAGGATATTAAAAAGAAACAAATTTCATCCGTACAAACCTAAATTTGTACAAGTATTAAAAGATAGGGATTATGACGCCCGCTTCGATTTTTGTGCCTGGTTCCAGGGTATGATTGAGGAAGATTTTAATTTCCCAAAGAACGTTCTTTTCTCGGATGAAGCTACATTTACCTCTAACGGAACCGTCAGTTCACAAAACTGTAGATGGTGGGCCACCGAAAACCAAGACTTTGTAATTCAGAGTAAAGACCAATATAGTTTTAAGGTTAATGTGTGGTGCGGAATTTTCAACCTCAGAATAGTGGGACCTTTTTTCTTTAGAGACAATTTAAATTCAGAACGATATTTAGAATTTCTACAAACTGAGATATCTGACTTTTTAGACAATTTGTCATTAGCCGAAAGAAGAAATTTATACTTTCAACAAGACGGAGCTAGCATTCATTCCACAAATGAGGTGAAGAGATGGCTGGTTCAAGAATTTGGAAACCAGTGGATAGGACGGTTTTCTGAAAATCCGTGGCCTGCGAGATCACCAGATCTGACTCCGTTAGATTTCTTTATGTGGGGATACCTAAAGAACTCTGTGTACAAACATCGACCCTTTAGGAATATACAAAATTTAGAGAATGTCATTAGAAATTGTGTATTGCAAATAAATCGTAAAATGCTCCGAAATGTTAATCGAGAGTTGCGCTCGAGAACAATAGTATGTATGGAGAGAAATGGTGGTCATACTGAGTTTTAAATTTTGTGCACCCAAGGAAAAACAATGATTTTTTATGTTGTTAGTACAGAATTTGACTACTTTTAAGTTTTTCTTACATTGGTTTTCGTTTATGAAATTTCGATTAAATAAACAGGTAATTTTTTGTTTATTATCTATTTTACTCCCCTTAACTTTACAAAAAGTCGAACTTCAGATATATTTAAGACGATTAAGGTTTTCTCAATGTAATCTCATTGAAATGTCTCTAAAATTTTGACACTGCTGCTAGATACAAATCATTGCAACAGCTAGCGTCCGGCGAAACCCTGTTTTTTTTAATTTTGTCCTGTCAATTGTAGAAAAAACTACTACATTCGTTTATTTTCATCCAGATACATGGGCTTTACATTAGCCAAGCTATCTAAACGAAAAAAACTGGAAATTTGTAAATCGATAAAAAAATATTTAAAAAAAATTGAGTTTTCCAATTTTTTTAAATAAAATCTTAAAATTTAGCACAAGGACCTAGAATTTAATTCTAAGCAATTTTTTCAAATAACTTTTTTTGATATCTCGTCAACTAACCTCACTTTTTGTAAATTAACAATTTTTTTTTTAATTTGACGCTATACCAGTGGTCACGTGACGTATGTCAAAATCGATTTTTAGGTTATCGGACATGCAGAACCGATCCCCTGGGAAAGTTTTTCCGATACTCTCCTAATAAAAATTTTTCCCATATGTTGCGAACTTTTTGCCGGTCACTGTATATATATATATATATATATATATATATATATATATATATATATATATATATATATATATATATATATATATATATATATATATATATATATATATAAAATAAATAAATAATTATATTTCACGCCCTTACAGCGTCCCGCATTCCTGGAGAGTGGAAATCTGGTCACTTTAGGTTTGGGTCAAGAGTCAAGAGGGTGCTATCGAAGCGCCCTCCGTCGCATATTTCCGACATTAACAATCAACATGCATCAGACTGTTGAAATAATGGCCAGAATGTTAAGATAACAAACTATTTATTTAAATCAATGAACTAGATTGATCACTTGACAACTTTTTAATCTTTGAATTAGCAGTAAATATGTTTTTATTTAATATTTATTTTAAAATATAGTTAATATTATAAATATTAAACAAAACCAATACAACAAAATATATTTTAGGTTAGTATAAAAAGAATGACATGAAGTTAGTCCGTAGTTAATGCCGGTTTAAAATCTAGGGGTTTTTATTTATCTCTCTGTTTACTATCAGTGATAACTTCTTCAATGGTGAATACATTATTTTAGTATCAGAGAGATAAATCTTAACAGACAGATAGCTATCAGAGAGATAAGTGAGAGTTTGGTGAATACGGCCGTAAACCTATCAGGATGTTGTTTCAGTTCATTTCCAACGATAGTTTATTTGATTACTAGGATACACCCAAAATCGTCTTTTTTTCTTAATATGATTTTTTCGGTATCGGCAGTGGTTTGCCCACCACAACAAAATTACATAATCTTTATCGAAAGGCATTTTGCTAAACACTGAATGCAGACATAGAATATCAAATTTAATGTATACGTGACAAGTTTCACGAATATGCTTTGAACAAGAAATTTTATTTCATGTGATCTGTTTCACTTATAAGTTTCACGAAATTAATTCCTCAAATGTATTACCCGCCTGAATCTCAGACCTTAGAACGATTAAGCTTGTCCAGTAAGAGGAGTATGTAGGCCGTAATCCCAGCCAGCCAGTGGAGAGAAGCTAAGGTTAAAATCATTATCACCATTTTTACTAATGGAGTTGCAGGCGCAGGTCTTTTACAGGTGGGTCAAATTTTGTAGGAAACTAGTGATATCAAAACAAACCAAATACGCTTTTTTAATTAAGAAATGTTGTAACAATGTTAATTTTCACTAGCAAAGTTAAATATCGTAGGTTTAATCGCCGAAAGAAAACTAGAAAATCAGCGGGGTGATCTCCCGTAAAACCTTAATTGTATTAACTTTTTGTCAACCAACACGAATTAAGCTTTTTTTGCTTGACTGAAGAACAAGTACAACAACCTTTATATTCTAGTTGCAATAATGATCAACTAAGTTATTTGTCTCTAGCATCGCGGAGGCACCCTACTCTTAGGCAACACACAATACACTGCTTAACAGTTTTGTACTGATTAAAGTTTGTTACAAGGTTTTTTTAATAATGTGCCTAGTTCTGCCAAGAAATTATTTACCTACAAATTAACACCGCAAAAATCTAAAATTGCATTTTTGATGCGACTTTTATTGAATTACATGCAAACAGTTCCATTCACTGTTACAGCCATTGTTAACACAAGTAGGTACTCAAGTACTAGTACTACACTGCTACACAAAGGACATATTACCTAACAAAAGAAGGAAAGCCGAAACACCTTCTTAATACATAAGTGCCGGCGCGATGAAATGTAAAAAAAATTTTATGCAAATACAAGGCGCATATTAGATAATTAGTTTTTCTTTGTTTAAGCTAAATATTTTGCAATAGTATATTTCACTGAGCAGTTCGAGTGTATTTCCATAGTGCACTGAGAAAATTAAAATGATTGAGTCAACAGTTGCGTGAATGTTAACTCCAAATGTGTTAATTCAACTAAAAAAACTATTAAAAGAAAATATAATACGTTAAAGGAGCATTTTTATTTCTTGATCTCTATTTGTTCGCCTATTGGAAGCTTCCAGAGCCATTGAAACTTACACACACACACACACTCTATTTGTTCGTTTAACAGTTAAAATATTGAAATAATATTAACTTGTTGCTTAAATTTAAATTCTGAAAGTGTTTTGATTAAAGACCTTTGGTAGTGGTTAGTTGAGTCACTACGGATTTCGCGTTTATTGAAAATAAATATTAAATAAAAACATATTTACTGCTAATTCAAAGATTAAAAAGTTGTCAAGTGATCAATCTAGTTCATTGATTTAAATAAATAGTTTGTTATCTTAACATTCTGGCCATTATTTCAACAGTCTGATGCATGTTGATTGTTAATGTCGGAAATATGCGACGGAGGGCGCTTCGATAGCACCCTCTTGACTCTTGACCCAAACCTAAAGTGACCAGATTTCCACTCTCCAGGAATGCGGGACGCTGTAAGGGCGTGAAATATATATATATATATATATATATATATATATATATATATATATATATATATATATATATATATATATATATATATATATATATATATATATATATATATTAAATAAATAAATAATTATATTTCACGCCCTTACAGCGTCCCGCATTCCTGGAGAGTGGAAATCTGGTCACTTTAGGTTTGGGTCAAGAGTCAAGAGGGTGCTATCGAAGTGCCCTCCGTCGCATATTTCCGACATTAACAATCAACATGCATCAGACTGTTGAAATAATGGCCAGAATGTTAAGATAACAAACTATTTATTTAAATCAATGAACTAGATTGATCACTTGACAACTTTTTAATCTTTGAATTAGCAGTAAATATGTTTTTATTTAATATTTATTTTCAATAAACGCGAAATCCGTAGTGATTCAACTAACCAATACCAAAGGTCTTTAATCAAAACACTTTCAGAATTTAAATTTAAGCAACAAGTTAATATTATTTCAATATTTTAACTGTTAAACGAACAAATAGAGTGTGTGTGTGTGTGTGTGTGTAAGTTTCAATGGCTCTGGAAGCTTCCAATAGGCGAACAAATAGAGATCAAGAAATAAAAATGCTCCTTTAACGTATTATATTTTCTTTTAATAGTTTTTTTAGTTGAATTAACACATTTGGAGTTAACATTCACGCAACTGTTGACTCAATCATTTTAATTTTCTCAGTGCACTATGGAAATACACTCGAACTGCTCAGTGAAATATACTATTGCGAAATATTTAGCTTAAACAAAGAAAAACTAATTATCTAATATGCGCCTTGTATTTGCATAAAATTTTGTTTACATTTCATCGCGCCGGCACTTATGTATTAAGAAGGTGTTTCGGCTTTCCTTCTTTTGTTAGGTAATATGTCCTTTGTGTAGCAGTGTAGTACTAGTACTTGAGTACCTACTTGTGTTAACAATGGCTGTAACAGTGAATGGAACTGTTTGCATGTAATTCAATAAAAGTCGCATCAAAAATGCAATTTTAGATTTTTGCGGTGTTAATTTGTAGGTAAATAATTTCTTGGCAGAACTAGGCACATTATGAAAAAAACCTTGTAACAAACTTTAATCAGGACAAAACTGTTAAGCAGTGTATTGTGTGTTGCCTAAGAGTAGGGTGCCTCCGCGATGCTAGAGACAAATAACTTAGTTGATCATTATTGCAACTAGAATATAAAGGTTGTTGTACTTGTTCTTCAGTCAAGCAAAAAAAGCTTAATTCGTGTTGGTTGACAAAAAGTTAATACAATTAAGGTTTTACGGGAGATCACCCCGCTGATTTTCTAGTTTTATTTCGGCGATTAAACCTACGATATTTAACTTTGTTAGTGAAAATTAACATTGTTACAACATTTCTTAATTAAAAAAGCGTATTTGGTTTGTTTTCATATCACTAGTTTCCTACAAAATTTGACCCACCTGTAAAAGACCTGCGCCTGCAACTCCATTAGTAAAAATGGTGATAATGATTTTAACCTTAGCTTCTCTCCACTGGCTGGCTAGGATTACAGCCTACATACTCCTCTTACTGGACAAGCTTAATCGTTCTAAGGTCTGAGATTCAGGCGGGTAATACATTTGAGGAATTAATTTCGTGAAACTTATAAGTGAAACAGATCACATGAAATAAAATTTCTTGTTCAAAGCATATTCGTGAAACTTGTCACGTATACGTTAAATTTGATATTCTATGTCTGCATTCAGTGTTTAGCAAAATGCCTTTCGATAAAGATTATGTAATTTTGTTGTGGTGGGCAAACCACTGCCGATACCGAAAAAATCATATTAAGAAAAATAGACGATTTTGGGTGTATCCTAGTAATCAAATAAACTATCGTTGGAAATGAACTGAAACAACATCCTGATAGGTTTACGGCCGTATTCACCAAACTCTCACTTATCTCTCTGATAGCTATCTGTCTGTTAAGATTTATCTCTCTGATACTAAAATAATGTATTCACCATTGAAGAAGTTATCACTGATAGTAAACAGAGAGATAAATAAAAACCCCTAGATTTTAAACCGGCATTAACTACGGACTAACTTCATGTCATTCTTTTTATACTAACCTAAAATATATTTTGTTGTATTGGTTTTGTTTAATATTTATAATATTAACTATATTTTGCGTTGTTGTCGAGTTGTGTGACAAAAATGGATAAGAAAAGATCTGCCAATTTGACACAGCGTGAAAGAGAGATTTTAGTCTCCTTAGTTGAAAAATATTTCAAAATAATCGAGAATAAGAAATCGAATGCTGTATACAATAAGCAGAAGGCAGAATGTTGGGAGAAACTTGCATGGAAGTTTAATTCAACCCAGACCACATGTCTAAGAACTGGAGCCCAATTAAAAAGTACCTATGAAAAAATGAAGCAGCTAGCAAAGCAACATAAATCTGAAGAGAAAGTATGTATTGAAATTGTCACTTTCTAGCATTTTGTTTAATGTAAAAGAATATAACCAAGAAGAACTTGTTAAAAAAAATTATTATTTTGTTTACAGGTAGAGATACTTAAGACAGGAGGAGGGATCTTTGTGAGTAAAGTCACAGATTTGGACGAAAGAATACTCATGTTGTTGAAAACCAATTTTTCTTCTATTAAAAATGATTTTGATAGCGATGGAAAGGTAGCTGCTAAAACTCCAGAATCTACAATCATTTCTAAAAAAACAAACATTGAAAACTCAGAAAACATTATCGTCATTTATGAGCCAGATGACGAAAACAGTGATATTACAACAAATACAGATTTAGTGGAAATATCTGAGGAAATATCTCTGCCCCACATGGAACATGACTTGATTAGTACTCCTAATAGTAGAAATATGGTATGTTTTGATGAAACTATTGGTGCAAAGCCATATAGATTTTTGAAGTCTCACAACAAAGAAAATGAAGATATCGAATCTTGCCAAACATCAATTGATATCACCCCAAGAATCCTACATAAATCAATTGAAAAACCAGAAGTTGCTACTTCCCAAAGTGATCGAGGATAAAAGAGGAAATTTAAACCTATATTAAAAGAAAAAGATATAGGACGACAGTCTTTAGTTAACAAAAAAATGGAATTATTAGAAAAAAAAAATTCTATTCTAGATATAATTAAAGAGGTGGAAATAGAAAACTTAAAATCAAACAAAATTGAGAATGAAATTAAAGAAATTGAGTTGAAAATCAAACTTAAGGAGTATGAGAAATTGTCAGAGTAGATTAATATACTTATGAAGTATTTTTTTCTTTTATTTCTTTCTCTTATTTCTTTTATTCTTTATTTGTTGGCAATGTAAAAATTTAAAAAACGGTTACATAGGTCATGTATATAAACAATGCAATTCATAACAACATTTGATTAAAAAAATTGTCCAAATTTTTGTACAAAATAGGATAAAAATTACAAGACGGTTAAGTTTCAGGATGTTACCTATTTCATGAAAAATATATCGTTTTGTAAGACAAGATGCGTATACCTAATAGTTCTTAGATCACTTTTTGTATAAAATAAATTCAACTATTTATACTATGATATTTGTTACCTGTTTTGTAACTTTATTTTATATTAAACATTTTCACAAACTATGTGCTTGTTAATTATTCTATAGCATACTGGCGTTATTTTTATCTTTGACAATATTCCTACATATTTCTTCTACATCTATTTTTGAAAATAAAGTGGTTGGTCAAAATACAGATAAAACTCATTACTATTTAGTAAAACAAAAATAGATTGAAATATTGATATAATAAACAAAGAATGACAAAATTTATTATTAAAAAATAGACAGTTATGCCAAAACTGTTGCAATTAGAGCATCTCTTGTAGCTGAATTGTGATCTTGCCCTATATTGTACTCTACAACTTCCATAGCTTCATTAACTTCTGGAATGTCTTCAAAGTCATCGATATTGTCTTTGGCTTCAATACATATGTTATGGAGAACTGCCGTGGCTACTATTATCACACAAACTTTCTCAGGTTTTAGATTCATTCCCAGGGATAAACAAGGGAATCTTCGTTTCCAAACCCCAAATAATCGTTCAACTGGGTTTCGAGCGGCTATTTGTGATGTGTTATATCTCTGTTGGGGTGGTGTTTGGGCATTCATGGGCGTTAAAAGATACGGTCGACAGGGATATCCACCATCACCAACCAAGCAATAAGGAGCAAATTCATTCATTTCGAATCTACCCCTAATACTTGAATCATTAAATATTGTTGTATCATGTACTGAACCAGGCCACCTGGCAACAATGTCACATATTTTTAAATCAGCATCTCCAATAACTTGAGTATTGATACTGAACCAATTTTTCCTATTTCGGAATACCTCAGCATTTTCTCCTCCTGGGGACTGAATTTTAATATGAGTACAGTCCAATGCTCCTACAAATATAAAATAAACAGATTTTAATAACAGTTCAGTGCTTACAGTCAAATGCTTCATAGGGATTTCAGAAATACAAATTTTATAAATCTATACAAATTTTAATATATTTACCTATTATTCCTGGAAGTCTACCAATGTTGAAAAGTTTAAGTACAGACTGTCTTTCTTGTTCGTCTCTATGTGGCATTTGAATGAAGTGTGGTCGCAGGGCAGCTATACTTCTTGTAACACGGGCCACAATGCGAGACACTGTTGGCTGAGAAATATTAAAATGATCTCCTATATTTATTTGAAAAGAACCAGTAGCAAAATATCTAAGAGTTATCAATATTTGATTGAGTTTTGATACTGGCTGATTCCTTTGATCAATTGGCTCGAATACATTATCCAGCATATTAGCCACTTGCTCCACTGTATTTTTGGACAATCTAAATCTTTTTTTAAATTCGATATCATCCAGCTCATTAAATAAATTGTTTCTTGGCTTTACCAATCGCATTCGTGGGCCCTCATCGTCGCTTCTTGAAGAGGAGGATGATGAAAAATCTAATAAATCATGGAGAAAATCTATTCTTTCCATTTCAAAACACGTTTTTGCGAGATATGAAAATATACAAAATATCATATACTTCACATATCAAAATATTAAAAATTAACCTTACTTTTCATAACTTTATCAGATTGATAAGTTCCTTAACAGGCCGAAATTGGCCTGACAAATTGTCAGATGATTTAACCAACTGATAAGTGCTTTACAAGCTTGGCGAATACGGAAATGAGCTTTAACACTCTGATAAGTAGTTTATCATACTGATAAAAAGTTATCAGTGGTTGGTGAATACGGCCGTTACAGAGGTATACGGACTGAACCAGGAAAACTCCTACCATTGATTGTCATCGATAGGTAATATAATAAAGAATTTAAGAAATAAGTCTCAACAAAAAGAGTATGCTGTGTTTCATGATATTTGTATATCAAACAATATCTGATATCCTGTTTCAGAAACGCCAGTCTGCATCGTATCATATAGATACAGGGGTTATTCAATGATGAAACAAGTATCATATTTCATGCGACGAGATTTACGAAATTAATTTCTCTAGTATGTCACCCGCCTAAGAAATAAGCAAAATAAAAAATCGCCGTATTATCATATTGGTTTTAGATATTGTAGTACTAGGATATCATATAAAATATTTATAATATCCTCTTATCCGATAGAAATATTTGGGAAAAATGATGAAAGATCTTGGTTACTGTCAGTGAGTAACAATCATTAAAAGTCCTGAAAGAATGCTGGTAGGAGTGTGTCCAATAACAAACCGAATGTGAAAATTTTAGTTAACCTTAGCATCAATGCTACTATCTTCCATGTAGAGATTTTTGCTGTGGAATTATGCACTAGTGATTTATAAACCGTTGCGAATCAATGCATGAAATACTAAAGGGTAGCTACGTACTACTGGGTGAGAACATTCAGCTATTGGATTTTTTTTGAAATAAGGATTTTTCAACAAAAAAAATTCGACCAATTTTCGTACATCCCACCAGTCTTTTTACAATTACGCAATAAAGTTCTGAAAACCAAGTCAATTTTTATTAGACATAATGATTAAACACTTTATTGTCATATATGAAAAATGCTGGGCACAACCCTTTGATGTAATTCCTATTTTTATAAAGGTTAACTCATTATCAGATTTATTGACTTTTTATGTGGGAACCCCGGTATTATACATAGAAGCAGCCATAAGGGTGGATTGTGTGGTGAAACAAATAAATAATGTCGTTAAGGCTAACGGCGAATGCAATCTGAGAATGCAAAACTAACTGGGCGTGGCGAATTGCTGCTATTCCCGATTTGGTACAGGAAACGGTTTGCGTCCGCTACACTATGTGGGAATAGAATTTAGTACTATTTGTTCTAAAAAACCGTTACGGAATATTGGTTAACAACAAATTTTCCTTTTTTTATTTCTTGTCCAGGAGTTGTTCATTTATTGATTGTTCTATTTATTATTCTAAATGAAATATGCCCATCAAATAGTGAAAAATAAAAAGAATAAGAAAACTAATTTATTTTGAAAGAAAATGGGAGATGAGAAATTTATTTTAAGTGAAAGAACTGTCATTATAACCAAAGGCAATTAGCTTTAACCCGTAAGTACTACTATCGGGTCCGTGGGACCCATGAGGTATTAGCGTCATCTACATTCGGTAAAAATAAAAGAGTAGGGGTTGCGGCCGTCTAGCTATGTTTTCTCTTGCCAGCAGGGCCCTGAAACTTTAAATACGAATTCTCGCAGCTGCCACTTGTCACTTGCTTGTCACATTTAGTTAGCGAACTTCCCATAGAGGCGTTGCTTCCATTCGACAGACAACAGATACGTCAAAATTAGACCAATCAGGTCATGTTATTCTCGATGGTCTCGCCCTCCCTTGTCTTTTTCGTATTCATTCATCTTGTGTGATCTGTCATTTTAATTTTTAATGTCGAGCTGATGAAAATTCTTTCTGTGTGATTTTAATCACAAATCATCGGCTTAGAAATGTAAATTAAGGCTTTGTTACTGTTTCAGGTAAGTGATGTTTTATGTATTAAAGAAAAATCATTAGCCTATTGTCAATACCAGTCCTGAAACATGGTATTCTATTACATTTTAATCCATTTTATAGTTCAGTAAACAGAAACATTTTTCTGGGTATTTGTTATCTTAATTTTACGTGTAGTTTGTTCTAGAATGTGCAGTTTTTTGCTATTTTTAAGTGCAGTTTTTTGCTATTTTTAAGTGCAGTTATATAAAAGGCTTGATCAGCAAGTCTGTGAACAAAATATGTTTTAAGCATTCATACCTACACACCCTAATGTATTTCCAATACCAATATATTCCAAAGAGTAGACTAATAATAATAAAATAACAAGTTTCGTATTAATAAATGATAAAAGTTGGCAATAGTGAATTTGACCATTTCTGTTTTGTTGTCTGTGCATAAAGAGTGATTTTAATCAAACTTTTTTTTATTGTAGATGTAAATAGACAAATCAGATATTGTAGTTTGGTAAGTACCATTTTCTTAATCATATTTAAAACATATTTCGTGCTAGGTGTAACTATTTAGATGATTTTAGTTCCAGAACATTCAATATAATTTATATTTTTTTAACATATTTTTTGTGCTTGTCGGAAAAATTCATTTTGTAGTTTGCCACCCATACCTACATCTTACTGTCTCTGTATTTTATCTAACATGGCTGCAGTCATAGCAGCTTCTTCCTTTGGCAGAGTTAAGTACTCGTGTAAGAATTTCTGTTACACTAATTTTCCAAAGGATTATAAAAACAAAGTTTTTTTTTTATTTTCCCTAAACTTTTGCGACATTAGAAGCTTGAAAAACAGCTTACTGAATACAAGTTCTCAATTGGTATACATAACGTTTGTACGTAGCATCCCTGCGTTAAGCTTCGGAAATAAACATATATGTCTTGACGAGTACACTTTAACTCTGGATTGCCCTACTGGACACTGTAGAAAGCACAACATTTTTACTGACAGCAAAATAAATAGCAGTAATAAAAAGGTGAAACTTAACCAGAGTTTTTTTATGTACCATTCACTTATTGAGTAAAGTTAAATAGTGCACCTGATTTGTGTAATATAAATAACTATTAGGTACTTAGTGTACAAGATGATTCTGCCGAAGTTTTCGTTTTGTTTCATGTTAAATGCTCGATGGAATTGGACCTCCACACAAGCCCAACGTGATGTTAACGGAACTGAAGAAATCAGATTAGAACCTTCACCCGATTGTGACTTTTACCTTGCGTTAACATTCTCACGTGAGCCATGTTGTTATGAGATGACTTGATAAACATTTCGTTATGCTTTATATTGATTAAATGAAGAAATTAGTAAAAATAGGACCTTGTTGTTTTACTTTTAAATACGATACAATTTTGTATCGACTTTAAGGTAAATTGATGTTTTGATATTTTATGCCTTGTATTTATATATTTGTTTTAGATTGTCATTTTTTTATATTTTATCTGAAAATTCTTTTATGAACGTCTAATAAAAACATTATGTAAATACAAGGTTATAAAATGTCAAAACATTAATTTGGCCTTTAACTGATCATATGGTGGCTTCGCACCGCGTCCCGCTTCCGCCATTATTACTTCCGGACTCGCCATAGGGGACGCCACCATTGAAATCAACGTCACGAATGTTGCGACCAATTAGCACGCTCTTAACGTTTCTAACCTGTTCTGTGCTTCCCAGTGCCTAGCTACGCGCAGTAGTTTGTGTATGTGTCCGATTTAGCGTGTCGTGCTTTAGAGTGACGTTGGGTCCGTCGGACCCAATAGTAGTAGGAGTGTAACTTATTTCATTAAAGTACGTATAGCAATATTTTAATTTAGTTTCTTATTAGAGTATGTTAGTCGCTATTTTTAAGAGTATAATGAAAATTATAAATTAGTTTTTTACCAATCACGCCAAAAAACTATTATTGGTATAGAAATAAATATAATCAGCTTTTTTTTAAATAATATATTTTACCTGCTTTTGTATTTGCTGGCGAACTCTATTTTTTCACATCCGAATTACTTTCAGATATGGCTCAATCGTTAGCTCGAAATTGTTCGTTCTAGTTACCTGAACGAACTAGGAAGGCAATTATACACTCCCCATGTGAAGGCTAGAATTTATAATACAAATGTGCCCCGCAAAATTCGTATGAATGCTGCTAATATTTTAAATCTGACATTTGAAGAACCTCCTATACCTGCTGAAACGCTCCAGAGACCAAAAAGACCAAGATGTGGCATATGTCCCCCAAACAAGGATCGGAAAACTAGTAATCGATGTTCAACATGTAAAATACCTGTTTGTCTCCAGTGCTCTAGTTTAATATGTAAAAACTGTAATTAATTTGTTTTATTACTTTTTAAAAATAATATATGTTTACTCCAACTTGTTTTTAGAAATAAAATGTTTATTTTCAATTAGTGGAAATTTTTATGAAGAAAATTATAACGGGTCCGTGGGACCCAATAGTAGCAATTATGGAACAAAAATTGGCTAGTAGTCCTTACGGGTTATTTATGTTCGCTATAATTGAATTTTATAATTTTAATACTCACATAATAAGTATATTAACAGCGGGTTGCACAAAACTTTTAATCAAGCGTTAAATCCTAACTCATCGTTAGAAACAAAAGATTGTCAGTTTAACAGAGCGTTAAATTTTTTTTCTTTCTGCAAAAGTCCAAATTTTGAGCTAATCCGTGATTAAACAGACAAATGCCACTAAAAAACCAAGGTGTTGTTTACTTTTTCATTTGTTTTTAACGAAGAGAGCACTTAACGATGAATTAAACTAATTACACGATATGCTGTGATTAAAGTCATGTTTTTGGCAACATTTTTCATAAAATATTGGTTACTTTGGCAAAATTTGATGTTCCAATACAAGAGATTGACAGAAAACTCCTTCCTTCAATATTTTAAAATAAAACTATATACACTTTTATTGCAGATGGGCATCTTATTTATCATAATGCTTAACTAAGCAGGTACCTACCTTTACAAACACATAAAAAATGTAGGAAAAATAAAGTTCATCTATAACGTGGATTTTACCAAAAAATATACCTTTCATCTTCAATACAATAACAAAATTACTCTTTATAATATTATTTTGTTGTTGGACTTATGCAAAAAATATTCTATTGCTCAAATAATAAATCCATGGCTCAAATTCTTGTGTTATAAACTATTCTTATGGCATTATATTAAAACAGTTTTCCTACAGTCTTCTATAAAAATATAGATATTCTGCTAAATTTCCTTTTGCTTACTTTTCTTCAATCACACAGTTTTCTGTAACACCTCTCATAGTTTAAATAGCAAACCATTTTGTGGGTTTAAAAATAATAACTATAACAACTTGTAGAGGTACCTAGTTATTTTCTGAATTAATTACTTTCGTCCTAACGTCGAAAATTGTCTTATTTACAGCAAAACACTGGAATGCAAGCAAATTTGTATTAATTATTACTTTTATGTTAGTCACAGCTCTCTCGATAACAGAAAAACAAAGGGCTTGTACGTAAACAAAATAAAACCTAATTTTTAAAAAACAAAAGACTGACGCATGACTGACGTATAACCTAACCTCAAATTTTTGAAGTACTTCACCTCCGGATCTGAGGCGTATCGACAAATGCATCGATCCGGTGATCCGGATCAGTTTACGAGCTTTAAGCGAATGTACAATAACAGGCGATTTTAAATCAGTGACCTAGTCATGACTACGTCACCTTATTAGGCAACGTTGCTCCAGATCCTGTGTCAGTGGCGCACCCAGGGTGGTTTCTGGAGGGCTGCAGCCCCCCCCCCCCCCCAGACCAACATCCTAGACACAAAAAAATTAAAAAAGTGCACTATAAATTGAAAAAATTCATCGAATTGTGATACCTCACCTCACGTTGCAGACTGTCAGCCTCCCCCAAGACAAGATAGCCCCCCCCCCAGGACAAAATCCTGGGTGCGCCACTGCTCAGTGTTTAACCTAAAAAAAAACAAAGTATTAAGATTAAATGAGACAGTGTTGCCCAATCGTCTGACTAGATTATGACTTGGCCACTGATTTAAAAATGGCTCTTAATTTAAAATGAGGTGTCAGATAACAACAAAGCCATTTTTAAATCAGTGACCAAATCATTACCCAGTCAGACCACTGGGCAACACTGTCTCATTTAATCTTAATACTTTGATTTTTTAGGTTAAACATTGAGTATATGGAGCAACGTTGCCAAATAAGGTAACGTAGTCATGACTAGGTCACCGATTTAAAATCGCTTCAAATAAAATTGAGGTATCCTGAAGTGATGCCGAGTAATCTAATTTTTGTCAATAAAATACGGCTAAGTTCATGCACTTGAAAAAAATGCGAATTTGTTTCGGGTGCATAATATTCAACTTTCTTAAATTTAAAAATAACATTAATGCCACAGATCAAACTTAAAAAAAAGCATTTCAATTATTTTTAAAAAATAATAGTTTTTATTATGGAATCTTTATCTAGTTTTACAAATTTTCAGGGAATATTAAACAAAGATATAAAGTAACTGATATAAACTTATGTTTTGAAAAATCACAAAACACATTTTATTTATGTAAATAACAAATTTTTATTTAAAAACTATTTTAGCATTGATTTGATTTGATGTCACCAGTAGGTACTTTTTAAGCCTACTTATAATCACATTAAAATATCTGCAAGGTTTTTTCTTGTGACTTATCTGGTACCTGTAACAAAAGAAAACAAAGCAAATAAAGTAAAAAATTACACATTTACATAATAATTTTAATAAAAGCACAATGTTCTACTGTCTACAGCCCACGTAAATAACTTATTTATAGATATCTTATTCTAAATAGTAAGAAGTGTATGGGGATATGGGTTTTATATTCACATGATAAAAATGGTAGTTAAGTAAACATGCCACAAAAAAAAATTAGAGTTAATGAATCATGAGCAAAGAGTATATTAAAGCAGAAAGAGCAAAATTTTACTTAAACAAAGTTGAGGTGGCTTAAATAAATTCTCTACAGTTTGCTCGAGTTTGAGCGTGATACATGGTTAAAAAAATTATAATCGTTATACTACCAGCAATTAGGTTTACAAATTGACCAGTATACCCACCCAGACAAATGTTTTGTTAGCTTAACTGGACAAAAGCTATATAGTATGCTATTACGGGTATAAACACAGAACTTGAGGTAAAAATAAGAAACAAAATTGTACTCAAAAATTTTGTAACGTAGGTAGTGATAGCTACATATTTAACTAAGATATTAATGACAATATTTTACCTTATCAAGAAATTAACAACAAAGGATTCGTTTCCAAATTTTTTCCTTGGCAGTAAGGTACATTGCCGAATATTGATTGTCTCTAGGATAACCTCTCAAATAACATTCATTTAGAACTCCATTCCTCACATGTAGGTTTATCAGGAAGTATGTTTTTGTGCTTTATCTTCCATCAAAAGTTCGATTTTTAGGGTTAGGAATTCTGATTTTTTAGAAATATTAAAATCTTTTGAATGCACCTAAAACAAACACATAAATGGATAATAATGACAAGAGGATAGTAGTTAAGAAAGCTGAAAACCAGCAAATTTTTTATGTAAAGCATTTTTTACGCAAATTTTAAAAATTAACATAAAAATTATACAAATTTGGCAGGTATCTGTACAGTATTTTATGGTTCAATGGTTTCATACAACTTACCTTAGAAATACATATACATATGTTCAGAAGTTTATTTTCTTCTATATTTGTGTAATTTTTCTATTCGCTTTGAGTATTTTCCCAAAAATATTTTTTTTGATTCAAAATAACTTCGCTTTACAAGAAATACAAAACGCTTTGTTGACATTAAAATCTGACGTTTATAGTTCGAGTTTTCCCGAAACTGCGACCGCTTCCAAATCTAAAGGCCGATGTTAAGCGATTGCTGTTTCAAGTAGGCCTGGGCCGGCTTTGACTAAATCTTGGGTAACTTGACCAAAATTTAACAACGCAATAAAATTTAACACGTTGTTAGTTAATCACGAATTAAATGTTCTTTCTGCAACCCGCTGTAATTATATCAAAAAAATAAAAGCATATTAAAATTCAATTTAATTTAGGAATACGTGAAACATGACCACAATAAAATATGGTCAGTAAACCTCACATAATATCAAATGTAATAATGAGAGCACCACAACAACTTTTACCGGTCACCAGATGTACACCACAAGTAGTTTGAATACTGCAAACGCTATAATATGTAGGTGAAGTTTGCCTCAACATAAATAGCGTCAAACATAAACTAAAAGCAGATCTCCACTAAACATTTTTTCGTATTTTTGTAAACGTTCACATTGAAGAAGGGAACATTTTATTTCTTATTAAAAAAAAAATTCAGGATGTCATATTAGCAAAAAATACACTATAATCAGGTCTTCTACACAACCAAAAATTGTTTCACTGTTTTCTCCCGTGTGCACGGAAGAAGGAAACCTTCCGCGGCATCCGGTATATTTTTTATTGTATAAAAACTATTTAAAGAGGATCACAGGGGCAAAAATTTAGAAGAATCGGCAAAATACACTGCAATCAGGCATTCTATTTGAAAGGGGTAATAAGGACAAGATTCTACACAAAAATGCACTATAATCTTTTCAATAACCAGACGTTTTTTCGCAGTTTTCTCCCATGTACACGAAAGAAGGGAACCTTGTGCGGCGCCCGGTATATTTTTCATTTTATTAAAACTATTTAAAGGGGGTCACAATGGCAAAAATCTACAAATATTCAGTATAGTCAGGTCAAACCAACAAATTGTTCCCACTTTTCTCCCATGTGCATAACAGTTGTCGATTTTTGCTCTTGTGACTCTTACTAAACTCTTTTTTTAAAAAATTCTATGTTTTTGAACCCAACCTAAACAAATCAAATACAAACTTTAGTATTTTCATCGACTTTTTCCTTTGTGACACCCTGTAAACTATTTTTTTTTAATATAAATATACCTGACACCATGGAAGGTTCTTTAGTGCACGTGAAGAAAACTGCGAAAAAAAGTTGTTTTTTGAGAAAACTCGATTGTAGTGTATTTTTCTAGATTTTGGCTCTTGTGATCCCCTTTAAATACTTATTATAAAATCAAAAATATACCACGCCCCGTGGAAGGTGTCCATCTTTCATGCACACGGGACACGGGAGAAAAATTTTGGTTTTGGAAAGGACCTGATTGTAGTGAATTTTTGTCAATTTTTGCATTTGTGTCAAAAAAATATACCTATATAGCGCCACGGAGGGTTTTCTTCTTTTGTGCACACGGGAGAAAACTGCAAAAAATTTTCTTTGTTTTTGAGAAGACTTGATTAGGTACAGAAAATTATTCTAGATTTTTGCTCTTGATGCCACCTTTAAATAGTTTTTATAAGACAAAAAATATAGCGAGCTCCGCAGAAGGTTCCCTTATTTCACGCACAGGAGAGAAAACAGCGAACTAATTTTTGGTTTTTGAAAAGACCTGATTGTATTGAATTTTTGTCGACTTTTGCCCTTTAAATAGTTTAGATAAAAGTAGAAATGTACCGATCGCCTCGGAAGGTTGTCTTCTTTCATGCACACGGGAGAAACTGCAATACAATTTTTGGTTTTGGAGAAGACCTATAGCATATTTTTTTAAGTATTTTTACAAATTTCTTTGCCAATTTGACCCCCTATTTTAAAAAAATAAAAATTATGTCACACGTTGCACATATTCCCTTCTTTCATATGAACGTAAACAAACAGCGAAAAGATGTTTAGTTTTGAAGAAGACCTGCTTTTAGGTTTTGATTGAGGTTGCGTCTAACTTATGAAATTTTAACCGAAAATTTATTTGCGCTATTTTGCGCCAACCAAGAGAAAGCGACGGCATGCGAAAAATATGCAAGTTGAATTCGCAACTACGTTGCTTGCTGGCGATTTATGAGTTTTTGTTCTAGCGCAGAGTTGGCTCTGGTATTAATGTCAACTATAATTTGAATATGGTGATAACTTTTGACGCGAAATAATTTTATATTGCCAGGGGGCAACCAATGCAGTTGCGGCGACAAAGTTGAAGCAATTATTTGTTGCCGTGGACAGCTGCATATATAGGTCAAGCAACAGAGCAAAATATTAGCGATTTTTTGACATTAATCTTATTAGAAAACCGCCTGTGCCATCATCTGAAAGACGATCCGTAGATGATTCCTGTTATATTTCCAACTCTGAAATTGTTTCCTTTAATTTGTTATAAACATTTTTAAGCAAAGAAACGCGATTTCTTTTTGTTTTTTGCTTATCAAATGGAAAGAAATGAAGCAATCTTAATGGTGTAAATGGACGATTTGTAGAGAATAAAAATACGAACAAAATGAGAGGTCGAACGTCCCGATAGGATAAGTAGCAACGGACAAAATCCGGAAAACCGGAAAATTAAGAGTTTTTTTTAAATTCACAAATCGGCCATTTTTAAACGTAGAGGCCTCAAACTTTGGCAAAAAGTAGTACTTTATAGCTGCTTTATGTGTGCAAAACCCCGACGCTGTCCCACGATTAGTTTTGCCACAATCGTCATTTTAATTTTTCAACACACTATTTTGCAACAGGTCTGGATGCTCTATGGATCGTCCGATTTTAATTATTGAAACGGATTTGAAAAGTACAAGTCTAATAATTGAACAATATGTATATTTTAATTTTTCCATAAAATGCTACGAAACCGGTTGAAAATGCACGTAAAGATGCGTGAAAATGGTCAAGCGCGCGAAAGCGGGGAGTAGTGGGGAGAGCGGAGGAGCGAAGGAGAGCCAATATTCGCGCGGCTGGCAATTTTCACGAATTTTTACGTGCATTTTCAACCGGTTTCGTAGCATTTTATGGAAAAATTAAAATGCAATGCAGTGCAATTAAACTTTCACTTTTCAAATCCGTTTCAATAATCGGACGATCCATAGAGCATCCAGACCTGTTGCAAAATAGTGTGTTGAAAAATTAAAATGACGATTGTGGCAAAACTAATCATGGGACAGCGTCGGGGTTTTGCACACATAAAGTAGCTATAAATTACTACTTTTTGCCGAAGTTTGAGCCCTCTGCGTTTAAAAATGGCCGATTTATGAATTAAAAAAAAACTCTTAATTTTCCGGTTTTTCCGGATTTTCTCCGTTTCTACTTATCCTATCGAGACGTTCGACATCTCATTTTGTTCGTATTTTTATTCTCTACAAATCGTCCATTTACACCATTAAGATTGCTTCATTACTTTCCATTTTATAAGCACAAAACTAAAAAAATCGCAATTTTTTGTTTAAAAATGTTTATAACAAATTAAAGGAAACAATTTCAGAGTTGGAAATATAACAGGAATCATCTACGGATCGTCTTTCAGAAGATGGCACAGGCGGTTTTCTAATAAAATTAATGTCACAACAAATCGTTCTATTGCTTGGCCAAATACATAATATCATTATTTTATTATTTGTGTTGTCTGTGTTCTTGGCTTCTTAGCTGTTAAAAACCATGGAAGAGTTAAAATAAATCATTGTTATTTGCATATCATTAAGCACGGCAAAATTTTTACTGCTAAAGATACCTCAACGGCGATGGTGGGCGCGACCTTGGCTAATGAAACGGGATCACGGGGTACATTCCATTTGGTTAATAAGGAATTTGATTCAGTCGGAGATCAAGAAAATTTTATCAACTTTGTAATAACGGACAAGTCGACGTTCAGTATAAATTTTGGAAATTTGGAAATTCAACAATAGCTCCAATAATACCTGAGGTCTGTGAAGCACTTTATAGAAAACTGAAAAGTGAATTAAGGTCTCTTAAAAAAGAAGAAATTAAAAACCTAAAAATTTGTATGTTTTAACCCTTTATAGGTATTTGGTATCCATATTTCCCACCGATATCTGTTAGAACAAACGTAGGCCACTCCTACTCCCGCTTATCCCCACTGCGGTATAGCAGTGGCGTAACAAAAATCGAGTGGGCCCCCCGCAAACGGTGGATCCCCATCTCTAAAATGACTAGAAAAACACAATCCGGGCAACGTGGGCCACTCAAATTTTCAAAAAAAATCTTTTTGAAATGTGTTTTATTTATGTAAATGTGGTAAGTAATTTTACAAATGTTTATATTTTACAAATTTGCTACTATATATTTATAAATGTAATGAAAAAAACGTTTTAATCATAAACGCAACTGAATGCTATAGCCAAACGGCCATTTTTTCCTTATTTGCAAAAACGGTATTTAAAAGCAAAATATAAAGCTATACAATAAATCCATACCCCAGAGTCCTTTTTTGCCATATAAAAAAATGGAGCTAGTACTATATTTGGCTAACATGTTATTACATTTTTTGTTTGCACGTGCAGGTAAAAAGATTTTTCATCAATATCAAATATTATTTTAGATCTAAATGGCAGGACTTTGTGAAAAAGAGCCTAGCGTATGAGGTGGCTGCCAGTTTAGAAGAAATAACCGACGAACAAGCAGCGAATTCTGACCTAGGTGGAGACTCTGATGCCGAAGATAACCTTCCTCAGTGGTGCAACAGAAACAGTCCCTCTACCTCAAAAGCACCTGAAAGTGAAAGCTCATCTGATTCGGATTTTGAACCTCAACTCGATAGCGACAGCGACTACTTGCTTGCAAGGTATGGAACCCCTCCCAAAAATAGTGACTCGGATAGCGACTCAGACAGTGAGGCGGAATGTGACAACTTTGATTTGCCAAAGCAAGCTAATGACCGCAACAGGTATTCTACTACAAATTTCACAGAAGAGTTCGGGCCTAAATATGACGGAGTTTGTAAATCACCAATAGACTTTTTTGGCCTAATCTTTACCAATTTTTTAAATTGTGAAATGGTCGTTCAGTCAAATATTTGCGCCCAACAAATGGGCACTAATCTTTTGTAGCATTCAAATTTACTTGAAGCGAGTTAAATTTAATTTTGTTGGTTAATATATTACAGACGCGAGAGACAGGCTCGTCTTTCGCTCTTTTGACTAGAATGTATATTTTTAGTTGCCTAATTTTTATACCTTTGAAATTTCAAGAGGTTTAATAAAATTTAATTATATTTAGAATAGTAGTAATTATCCTGATTGCAGCCAGAATAGGACATATTCGTGATTATTGGCTTTGTTCTATTGAATATCCCAGTTACGAGCATGGTGCGAAATCTAATCACGTGGCGCTCAAAAACAACACATTTCCCAAACCGTCTCCACTTAGGGAAGCTGGCGGCCACCATAGCTAGTCTCTTAATGCTGCAACCCGGTATACTCGATCCGTTTGTTTGACTCCTAGATGCAGTGATGCCATATTTCTTGCTGATTTTTCCTTAAAACTGTGGTAGTCCAATTTTGCCGCGAATCATCGACCAATAAAAACAAAACAACAAGGGAAAATGAAAAATGTCGCCATACTTTTATTAACTGTTGAGGAACTGCGAGCTGGGTTGGCAGAGTAATATTAGGAATGTAACATAGTATGTTCACCACCACGCCGTCCGCCGGTAGGATCTTATCTTGTGATCTATGACGTCATATCTCAGCCACCATTGCGCATGAGTCAATTTCAAGTACGTCATCGAAGTCTACGTCAGTGGAGCTTACGTCAGCAATATAAATGTCACTTGTCAAATGTCACCTGTCACTTTTGACCCGTCACTTGTCAAATGTCAAAATTAAAAACTGACATATGGCACGGGTTGAGGATGACGTCATAAGACATGGGAAGAAATTTGTCAGCTGTCACTTGTCATCTTTGATGTGTCAACTGTCATCTGTCTCTCGTCAATCGTCAAAATAAAAATTGAAAATACTTCACGTGTTCGGGGCGGCGGTGTCAGACGGTGTTTAAAAAAAGAATGACGTTGATCGGCCCTTTGGTTCCGGAGATATAGTTTTTTGCGATTAGCGGCCTAACGGGTGCTGGGGGAGAGGCAAAATTCACATGTGGGGTAGTGGATGAAAAGATCTTTCGATTTGTCAAATTAGTTTTCAAAAATCTCGACTGGTAGTAAAAAATAAGAATTCAAAATTTCTACATCACTCTGTATAATAAATTTTCGATTAATTATATAAATTATGAATATTATTGGAGTTCATAACAACAGCAAAGCATTAGTACTTCTGAACTTACTAGGTGGTCAGCAAAAAAAAATAAGATTTCAAAATTTCTTCATCGCTCTGCATAAGAAATTTTCGATTAATTATTATACAAACTATGAATATTATTTGATTTAATAACAATGGCAAAATATGCATTAGTACTTCTGATCGTACTAGGATGTGGTTGCCATTTCCGGCCGATAGGTTTAACTTATGTATGGTAATATCATCGTAGGCAGCGGATGTTGATAAATAAAACCATAGAGAAAATGATGAATTGTTAAATACTAACCGGATGCTGATAAATAAAACCAACAATTATAAATTATTAACTTTATTTTAAACAGCAAAATGCGTTGTAAACTTATTAGGACTTATCAGTTTCCGACCGATAAGGCTCTCGCTTGTAGAGTATAAAATTGGGAAAGCAACGATTCGCAAAATTCAGTCGACTTGTGAATGTGTGTGCGTTAAGTTCTTTTTCATAACCTTAATATCCTGGGGGTTGGGTACCTACCAGGCGCGTGTCCAGGCGGCTGATAGGAGAACGGTCGTGTCCTTGGAGACAGGGACTTGGTCAGCGGCAGCCATAAGTAGAGTGAAGGGGCGTAAAAACCCCTAAAATCGTTTGCGAAAGCTGCCGCCGTGGACCAACCCAAACCCAAGCCAAGGTGTAAGGCATCGTGCCGAAGGATGAATGGCCGCGGATCATAGCGGTCACGAACGATCCCCTGTGGGACTAGGCGACACCCACTTGTAAGCAGCCTTCCCCTGGCAAGCGGGGCTCTGTCAGGGTGACACACCTTTCCCTAGCTACTCGTGGGACGAAAACGGACATAAAACAAACAAAACAAAACAAGGAACCAGAGGTTGAGCGAACACGCGCACCTCAAGCAAACCTTGAGGCTGGACAAAGCTGTCCGCCTCAAGTACCACCGAGGCCCCGGCACCGACGCGGTAAGAGAGTATCGGGCGCTGAAGCCAAAAGAAGGAGGAAGGCAAAAGAACCGGCGCTGGTCACCACCAACACTGATCCCCGCCCCTCTACATCTAGCCACCACAATCGGATCAAACCCTCAGGTAGTAATGCTAGTTCTTCCTCCACAAGAGGCAAGGAACACGTCGCTCCCGCGGATAAGAAAAGATTGCGGTCGGGCACACCTCGGAGGCAACACCCTAAAAAGGAAAGAGGCCGCGGCAAGATCCTAAGATCGTCCCCTCTAAAACATACAAGGAAGTAGCTACCGCCCACTTAAATGTAGCCATAATAGACAAAGCAAATCCCTACGGCAAAATAACTGCAGATAGAGAACCCTTGTCAAAAGAGAGCTGATGGGAGAGCTGGACAAAACCATTATGTCCGCCTCCAGCAGCAAAACGAAACCACCAACGTTTCGATCGTGGACACACTCCGGTGAAATCATCCGAGTAATATGTGACGACGACCCAACGCTGGACTGGTTAAAGACCTTTAAAATATGGGAGGGAGCAACACAGGCGGTGGCGAGCGTCGACAGGCTACCGAAGCTGACAAAAGCCTCTCTCTGAGTCCCGGGGGAACCTGAGGGTGAACCCGAGGGCCAGGAGGTTGTGCTGCGTCGACTTCGATTCCAAACCCCCGACCATGAAATGAAGGAAAACCCAAAAGGACACCTCTTCGTTTTCGGGATTGGAGACGAAGACATGGAAGTCCTCAAAAAGAAGGTAATGAGGATGAGCTACGGGGTTCACCTCATTAACCGTAAAAGCTAAACCCGGACGGTCCAGAAGCTACTGTCGAGCCTCAGAAAGAGGCGTCTGACGGTGCAGAAGCTCCCAAGGATGGCACTGAACCATCGGAACCGATGGTGATTGGTCACACCTTGGTGGAAGACGTGGAAGACTCTCCGGACCACATTTAGGCCATCTCTCCAACCGCAGGTGAGGAAAAGATGGTCAAAAAGTAAAAAGCCAGCACTTTTAAAACCAACAATGGAAGTGAAGGCAGCTGGCACAAAGGTAAATATAATTCAATGCAAGTTGCAACACAAGAGAGCGGCCACGGCAACACAATGCCGCCATCTCAACGAGTTGCAGGATACATTAGCGCTTATCCACGAACCTTGGATACGACAGACCAAAACGATAAGTTTTAGTAATCTAAACGGTCAAATTTTTAGCTTTCCCCGCAATCAACAACCTAGGACAGCCATATACATACATCCCTAGGAAATTCAAGGACTACCCAATGGCACACCTCTCCACCTCGGATCTAACCGCGGTTAGGATGGAGTATGCCGACAATGCCTAAAAGAAAACGCTAATCCTAGCATCAGTGTACCTCCCTTCAGACGCGGCCACCCCACCACCTACTAAAGAAATGGAGGACCTGGTACAACACGGCCAAGACCCGAATCTTGACTTGGTGATGGGCTGCGATTCAAATGCACACCACGTAAACTGGGGCAGCAAGGATATACACGCGAGAGGTAAGTCACTTTATGATTATATAATACAGACAAATCTTAGCATTTTAAATGTAGGTACAACACCAACTTTTATAAACTCTCGCAGTAAAACACTAATAGACATTACGTTATCCACAACTAACATTTCTAAAACCATACGAAACTGGCATGTATCTGACGACATCTCGATGTCAGATCATCGCTGGATAACTTTTGATATAATTACAAAGCTCTCGACCTCCAAACTATCTCGCGACCCAAGAAAGACGGATAGAGTGACATACACTCTCCTTCTGGATGGGACTCTACGTGCGGTGGAGCCCGAGATGGCCAACAACAATGACGGCCTGAAGAGATATTCCAATACTATCCAAAACGCCATTAGAGGAACATATAAAAAATCCTGCCCCCTAAGGCGAGTCCAATTCGATGGAAAATCCACCTCATGGTGGTGTCCAGAGCTGGAATAACTTAGAAAGATGGCAAGGAAATCTTTTAACAAAGCCAAAGACACTAAACTCGAAGAGGACTGGAATCTATACAGATCTCACCTCAGAGAGTATAAGAAAGTCGTCAGACAAAAACAAAGAGAAGCCTGGAGAGTCTACTGCGAAGAAATAGAAGATCTACCACAGGCGGCAAGACTCCAGAAGGCTCTCACAAAAGACCCACACCGAAGCATCGGTAGACTGACCAAGGAGGATGGCACACAGACTGCAGACCTCCAAGAAAGTATCCAACTCTTAATGAGCATGCAATTCCCCGACTCAATCACTACAGAGAGAGGAGTCTGGACGGAGGAAATACAAATTACTTCTACAGACGACTGGCAAACAGCGAAATGCATCGTCGACGAGGACAAAGTAAGGTGGGCAATCTCAAGCTTCTTTCAATTTAAATCACCAGGACTTCACGACATCTATCCATCCCTGCTTCAGTGGGGTCTGGACATACTCATGCCGCACCTGGTAGGGATGTTCAGATCCTCTCTGGCTTTGAACTACATCCCCAGAAACTGGAGAGAGGTAAAGGTTGTCTTTATACCCAAACCTGGCAGGATGGATTATTCTATTCCCAAAGCATATAGACCAATAAGTCTCACATCGTTTTGCTTAAAAACATTAGAAAGGCTTTGCGAAAGATACATTAGGGATACGGTGCTTATCGACAAACCACTCCATCACAATCAGCATGCATACACACCAGGCAGATCTACGGATACGGCTCTCCACACTGTCGCAGGCCGTATAGAGAGATCTCTGGATACTGGAATGGACCCTGGGAGTATTCATAGACATAGAAGGTGCCTTCAACAAAACTACCTTTCCCAAAATATCTGCTTCTCTTTCCGCTAGGAATGTGCCCAAGACGGTGAGAGGATGGATATTCAACATGTTCTCAAAGACAGCAATAAAAATCAGTGTGGACGGTGTCACGGTACAAGGCACGGTCATGAAAGGGTGTCCACAGGGAGGAGTGCTATCGCCGCTACTGTGGAATATGGTCCTTGATACCCTGATTAGCCGCCTAAACAATGCCAACACCTACACCCTTGCTTACGCAGATGACCTAGTCATTCTGCTAACTCGTAGGTTTGAGAGCACACTCTGCGAAAGGATACAGGTTACCCTTAAAACCATAGAAAAGTGGTGCAGTGATCACTCCTTGTCTATCAATCCCAGAAAGACGGAGATGGTCCTCTTCACAAAGAAAAGGAAGTTAACGGACCCAAAAGCACCGACCGGAGCACCACAGAAAGGCGACGTTTAACTTTGGTGGTCGAGCCACTGCGTTCGAGCACCGAAGTTAAGCGACGCGCGGCACGGTTATTACTAGGACGGGTGACCGCCTGGGAATGCCGTGTCTCGCACTAAACAAGGAAGGTGGTAGAGGATTCTTCCTCGTCCGAGGCGGCACCACCCCACACATCTGCTAAAGGGCTGGTGAAATCCAAACGGATGTTTCCAGCTCTGGATGTGTGAGACGGATACCCCCAGTACACCCACGGTACCTAGAGTACTTAGGTTAAGACCTTCGTGGGCTGTCCGAAGATAAAAAACTTCTGAAAACCAAACTAAGCTTCTCTACAGAGGTGAAATACCTTGGAGTCATCTTTGATAGCAGGCTAACATGGAACCCTCACTTGCAAAACCGAGTAAAGAAAGCATACATATCTTACGAACAATGCCGTCGGACCGTGGGCCGAACCTGGGGTTTAGCCCCCAGAGTTGTCGCCTGGACTTACACGACCATCATAAGACCCATGCTAACATACGGAACAATAGCCTGGGGACCAAAAGTCCTCCAAGCCACAGCCTCGCAAAAACTAGATCAAATCCAGAGAATAGCATGTCTCAATATCACTGGAGCCATGAAAACCACAACAACCAGAGCAATGGAAGTAATCCTTAATCTCACCCCCCTTAATCTTCCCATTAAGGAGGTTGCGTTGATGACTATGACACTACTTCGCACGGTTAGCATCGAACCAGGAGCGGGTACCGGTGTGGTAAAACATCGCTTGTGGAACGATGCGTTGAATGCGCTTCCACTGTTGCAAGCGAGCACGGACGCCATTGCGCCAAGATTCGTCTTCAACAAACCTTTCAGGGTAATTACTAGACACACACAAGATACCGCAACGGCAGGTGCTATGCACATCTACACTGACGGTTCCAAAACCAAAAAGTGCTCAGGATGTGGAATATTCTCCAGAGCCCTGAGCCTGAACATAAAATGGGCTATAGGCAAGGATGCAAGTGTAGTTCAAACAGAACTCAAAGGTATCTGTATAGCAGCAAGAGAAATAAACAGTAAAAATATTCAAGTGTTTAGCGAAATTAAAGCTAAAGAGTAATCAAACCTTGAATCGAGCTCTATGGGGGGTACAAGGTATGCTTCAAGTCGGTGAGAGCGACCTTTGAACGTGAATGTCTGGGACATGACTGATGTCAATAAGCATCAACACCTGCATTTATAAAGTTTCATTGTAGAGAAATGCTAGAGCAAGATGTCCACGATTTGTCATTCCATAATCCTGATACTGTTCGAAATTAAAATGTATTTTAACATTTTTCATGTACTTGACAATTTCCTTGGGTGGTTTCAAGTTGCCAAAACTATCGAAATAAACAACTCGATTACCGTGTTTCTTGTAAGCTACCCAATGTGTTCCGAAGCCTGTGTTTCGATCCAAATTAATAACACCACACTCTGTTTCGAGGGGTGCGTTCGGTAAAGCGTCTCGCATAAATACTCCTCTAAAATGGGGTATTTTAATCGAGTGGCGTACGAATTAATATCGTGATCTGATAACGGCTTTTTAGGTAGCTTTATTGGTAGTTTTTTGGCATTTTCCGTAAAAATAATCCATAGCCAGTTTTGTGTTTCTTTAAATACAGGCCGCTACCCTTTCTTCCCAATGCAATCGGTTCCATTATTTCGTTGTGTCATTTAGATTCTTTTAACTTATCCTTGGCATTTTGATCGTCATTAACGGCCTTCGCTATACCCGCAGCGCCCCCGCTTAGTGCTCCCAGGGCACTAAGTCCTGCAAATATGGGAATAAGTGGTAGAAACCCACCCTGTTTCGGTAATGGTATTATTCGCGGTACGTTGATCCTCTTACGCCCTCCCACCTTCTTGACCGTTACACGTGCAGCTTTAAGTATTTTACTGAGAGTCCTTTTCTTACTAACATTACCTGTACCCGTATGTTTAAGTTGGTTCTTAAGCAGAGTGACCACTGATGATAGGGGTTTCATCTTCTTCTTGCCAGCACCAAACTTGCGTTTTACCTTCATAGCGTTAGTTACTAACCACGCTAAAGCTTTTTCACCAAAACTGGAATCGTTTGCCTTTACTCGTTCCCAAGCTCGGTTCTCCAACACTCAATCGGCTCGATGTCATTGGTCCAACTCTTTAGACTTTGCGTATTCGATATTGTGATCGCGACAAGCAGTATCCAATTTGCTCTTTGGTCGATCGCCTCGAGCCAGCCGCTCTTGAAGTTTTCTTCCAGGGCCGCAATAGGAATAACCCGGCAAATGAAGCTCGAATGGGAGCTTGTTGATATCTGTATTTAACACACCTGCACCCTGCAGAGTCTTCATTAGTAATGAAGCCCTGGGAGGGTGTGGAGTAATATTTATAGAGATGCGTCAAGAGAAGCAGAAACTCAAAATCCAAGTTTAAATTGCGATATGAAACAAGACAAGTCCCGAAGTAGCAAACATGGTCAACTTTTGCCTTCTACAATTCGAGCGTTAATATGTGGTCCTAGTAATTGTGGCAAAACCAATGTAATGATTAGTCTTTTGATTGATGAAAATGGTTTAAAATTCGAGAATGTGTACGTGTAGTCAAAATCTCTGCAGCAATACAAGTATGACTCTCTTCAACAGGCTTCAAAACATTCGCGTTTAGGCTATTTCGGTTACAGTGATAATGATGAAGTTCGAGATCCTGCCAGTGCCCGACCTCACTCTGTTTTCATATTTGATGACGTAGCATGTGAGAAGCAGGATAAAATAAGTACGTAATTATTTTTGCATGGGTCGTCATAATGCAATTGATTCATTCTATTTATCACAAACTTACTCGAAAATACCTAAAGAGCTGGTTCGTGATAATGCTAATGTATTAATTTTATTAAAGCAGGACGACTTAAACTTGAAACATCTACGACGATCACGTTAATACAGACATGGCATTCGACGCATTTAAACATATTTGTTTCGAATGTTGGAAAGATAGGTATGGGTTCCTAGTAGTGGTAAAAGACAATGATATTGCTAAAGGCCGATATCGTAACAAGTTTGATACTTATATCATACCCTAAACCCCTTGAGGTTCAGTGTGATAATTGACGTTCTAGAAGCTAGATGTGTTAAGTCTCCAGAAACAGGGGGGTCTGTTTTTAGCTTTTTCCAGAAACAGGGGTCTGTTTTAGCTGATTTTAGCTGTTTCATAGCTGTTTCCAGAAACAGGGTTCTGTTTTTAGCTGTTTCCAGAAACAGAGGGTCTGTTTTTTAGATGTTTTTAGCTCTTTCCTGAAACAGGGGGTCTGATTTTAGCTGTTTCCAGATAAAGGGGGTCTGTTTTTAGCTGTTTTTAGCTGTTTCCAGAAACAGGGGGTCTGTTTTTAGCTGTTTTTTGCCGGTTTTATAGCTGTCTCCTAGCTGTTTCCCGAAACAGGGGTTCTGTTTTTTAGCTGATTTTAGCTGTTTTCCAGAAACAGGGGTCTGTTTTTAGCTGTTTCCAGAAACAGAGGGTCTGTTTTTAGCTGTTTCCAGAAACAGAGGGTCGGTTTTTAGCTGTTTCATAGCTGTTTCCAGAAACAGGGAGTCTGATTTTTAGCTGTTTTAGCTGTTTGTAGTATGGCTACCCAAATTATTAAGCTCGATAAAGACGTTAAACGTATTATCCAAGCTGCACGAACAATAAGAAAGAAGTATTTAGCATTAAAGATGGAGCGAGGTGAAGAAGATTAAGCTCTTAATAAATTCAGAATGCGTATTACAGATCCTCTGAATAAGTTTGTGGGTGCTTCCACCATTGCAAAATCTAAGAAGCGTAAGATTAAAGTGGAAGAGGGTGAGTGTGTAAAACCAAAATTTAAACCGCCTATAGTAACTCGAGAAGTGAAAACTCCTGTAAAATTTTTAACAGATGAAACTCACTACGGGGATGCTGATGATGGTGATGTGTTTGAAGAACCAGCTCAGGACCCTGCGGAACAACCATTGCAAGATATAAGAAAGAATTTTGAAGATCCTTTTCGGCAATCTGAGGTGTTTGAGAATCTCTCTCCGTTATAATAAGAAATATACTGATTCGATGGTTGAACAACTACATAAATTACTACAAGGTTTAAATGAACGTAATACAACTCTACAAGCTGCTAATGATAAGCTGGAGAAGAACTATGCACTATTCGAAAAAGGTCTCATTGCCTCTGATAATAAGTTAAAAGATGTTAAAGAAAATTTCACGTTAGATTTTGATAAACTTGAAATTATTTTAAAGGAATATGTCAACATTACACCTCAAAGTTCTTTAAAACCATTTAATGACGATCTGAACAGACTTCGTGCGGAGATTGCTGCGTTAAAGTCGAAATTAGTGACGACACTATATAATTAGATTTTGAAGGTTCCAAGCGTCATTACCCATTGCTAAATATGGCGAAGAACATTACAAAAGCAAGAGAACAAGTTTTTAAGGAACTGCATAAACCAGCTAGAATTAAATTTAAACGTCGTAGATTTATCCAGTATGGTTTAGATGATACTTTTGCTTCCGATCTTGCTCAGCTCGATCAGCACGCTCGTGAAAGCAAGGGATTTAAATATATTTTGGTTGTTATTGACTGTTTTTCAAAATTTCTTTGGACAAGACCTCTAAAGTCAAAAATTGCTCAGGATGTGACTACTGCAATGGATCATATACTTAAACAGTTTCGGAGGATCCCGAAAAAGCTGGTTACAGATAATGGGAAAGAGTATTACAACGCTAGCTTTCAAAGTCTTATGAAGAAGCATGGGATACATCATTACAGTACCTTTAGTATTTTAAAGGCTTCTTTCTATTGCTGAACGAGTAATTCGGACACTCAAAGAACATTTGTTAAGTTGTTTGCCTTAAATGGTAACCATAAATGGATCGACTTGTTGGAGCAAGTTACAAATAATTACAATAACACCAAACATCACACAATCCGCATGAAACCGAAGGATGTTAACAAGAGTAATGAGAAGGAAATATTGGACTCTGTTTATAGTCGTTTAAAGGTTGTGGGGAAGCAAACATTCAAAGTTGGTGACATTGTTCGCATAAGTAAGGCTAAGCACGTGTTTGAAAAGGGTTATGTGCCTAATTGGACCACTGATTTGTTTAAAGTATCTCAGATGAAGATTACCAATCCAACAACTTATTTGCTAGAGGATACGAGCGGTCAACCAATTAGCGGGGGGTTATATGAAGAAGAATTGCAAAAAACCAAACAATCTGACGTATTTCTTATTGAACAAGTTTTGCGTAAAAAGGGCAAAAAGATGTATGTGAAATGGCTTGGGTGTGATAAGTCGCATAATAGTTGGATAGATATAGTTAAGGATGTGGTTTAAGCTCGCTCTCTGTACAATTAGTCAATAATTTTCCGGTTTTGGTCAGTGGGAATCATGCCTTATTGCAAAGAATGTGATACGGAAATTTTATCTCGTAGCGCTCATAACCGCACCACAAAACATAAACAACAATGTAGTGAGTACTTGTACTCTCATGTAAAACTTGTTCGAACTGCTTTTAAACAACGCATACTAACTTATTATCTGACAAGTGACTTACATTCGACTGATGTTAAGCAATATTTAGGAGATCTAAAAGATACGGATATTACTTTACTCACTGATCCTTTAAAGACTTATCCCCAGCTTACAGTTAATATGGAACTATATGGTTCTTATCTGTTGGCATCAACACAAGAACAAGACATTAAATCGTTTAATACTTTCTCCTAGCACTAATTTGGACGACTTTTACAGCGAATATCAGATGTCTCTAGTGGAGAAAGCTTCCGAATTTACCGATATGGGAAGCGGATGGGCGTTATCCAAACTACTGTTTCTCGAACTTAACATCAATAAATGTGGAGTGGGGGTATAGTTCTCTCTCTAAAAATAATAATCCTAATACGTTGGTAGACGTCATTATTTTAGTGTGAACCATGGCTGGTAGAAGTTGTACCGCTGCTGCTGCTGCCCCTGAGTTGATAGAAGAAGACGATAGCTCTCGAATCTCATCACCCTATTGGACATATCTAGACAGTATGATTCTCCGAAGTAACCGAGAAATTAGCAACGAGAAGAAACTCTTAGGCGAATTTTGCCATTCAGCCATTCTGATTGGATCGAGTTTTTCGAGATTATTGACAAGATAATTGCCGATATTGATGGATGTGTGACAACAATGCTGATGTCTTCATCGGAAAATTTTACCGTATTCAGTGCTATTCTTTTGAACGATCGATTACACAACCCCACGAAAAAAAAAAGTTAGGTCCACAGGACTAGATACCCATGTCTATATGTTTTCGAGGTCACTGAATCCGAATCCGACATCCGTTTCACCCCATCAGGTCATTGGACACCGTAAACCACCCCCTTAATTTCTAGGGTTGCTCAGCATCTAACTCGGGTGTCCTCTGCTCTTCTTCTTTGTTTATTCCAAAGTGAGAGGTGAGGAGGGTAGAGGATTAACATCCGATCCGGAACGCACCCCTGAGGGGGTGAAACCAGCTTTTTTCTGTTTTCGAAGGATTTTTGTCAGAATCACGACGGAGGAGGAGTTTGTATATACATATACATGTACAAATATGAATTTATATATACATTATATATACACATATATACAGGGTGTTGGAAAAAGGCCGGTACTCCCAAAAATTTCCAAGGGGGGATGTTTATTTAAGGCCGCCTCACTCGTATAGCATAGGAAATTTTCCGGGGAATCGAATAACGTTGTCAGATTTGGTCCCGATAAGCCCCTGGGCCCTGTGAGGCCTAAGTTTAAGTTTTCGTATGGGGACCCCCGTTTCTTGCAGATTCGGATTCAGCCGAAAATTTTGCGTTCAGATACGTGGATCTCAAATTTTTATGGGCCATATGGGGCCCAATACTAGCCTTCGCCTTTAGAGAGCCATTTTGGTAGGCCTGAGACATCATCATGGGACCGTCAGATGGAAGGAATTTGAGAATGGAGGTGAGCAGTGCGTGGCAATTTAAACACACGATCATGCTTATCTATAGCGATTGATTGTTTGTGGCTACAATCAGCAATAAGTACGGTTACAGCTCCCTAAACCCTTCCGCTTCGATTGGGCCCAGTGCCCTTATCGGGCCCAAAATATGACAAGGCCATTCGATTCCCTGGAAAATTTCTTGTGCGATACGAGTGAGACATCCTTAAATAAGCATCTCCTCTAGGAAATTTTTAGGGGTACCGGCCTTTTCCCAACGCCCTGTATATATGTATATATGTCATATAGTAATGATGTAACTTTCACGTTTTCTTACAATGATATAAATTCTATTGTTAGCATTAAGCATTTAATTAACTATAGATTAAAGTTAGTCGAACGTTTGCAATTTAGAAGCTATTATGACGATACTTTGCAGTATGCAAAATGTTTTGTTAATATTAAGGAAAACTTTTTTCAAATTATAACCAATCTTTGTAATTTAAACCCATTTGAACAAAGTTATTACATGTTTAGGCCAAGCAACAGAGCAAAATATTTGAGATTTTTTGACATTAATCTTATTAGAAAACCGCCTGTGCCATCATCTGAAAGACGATCCGTAGATGATTCCTGTTATATTTCCAACTCTGAAATTTTTTCCTTTAATTTGTTGTAAACATTTTTAAGCAAAAAAAACGCGATTTGTTTTTGTTTTTTTGCTTATCAAATGGAAAGTAATAAAGCAATCTTAATGGTGTAAATGGACGATTTGTAGAGAATAAAAATACGAACAAAATGAGAGGTCGAACGTCCCGATAGGATAAGTAGCAACGGAGAAAATCCGAAAAAACCGGAAAATTAAGAGTTTTCTTTTGAAATTCACATTTTAAAACGTAGAGGGCTCAAACTTTTGCAAAAAGTAGTACTTTACAGCTGCTTTATGTGCGCAGAACTCCGACGCTGTCCCACGATTAGTTTTGCCGCAATCGTCATTTTAATTTTTCAACACACTATTTTGCAGGATGGATCGTCCGATCGTCAGGATGCTCTATGGATCGTCCGATTTTCATTATTGAAACGGATTTGAAAAGTACAAGTTTAATTGAACAATATGTATATTTTAATTTTTCCATAAAATGCTAGGAAACCGGTTGAAAATGCACGTAAAGATGCGTGAAAATGGCCGAGCGCGCGAAAGCGGGGAGTAGTGGGGAGAGCGGAGGAGCGAAGGAGAGCCAATATTCGCGCGGTTGGCCATTTTCACGCATCTTTACGTGCATTTTCAGCCGGTTTCGTAGCATTTTATGGAAAAATTAAAATATACATATTGTTAAATTAAACTTCTACTTTTCACATCCGTTTCAATAATTAAAATCGGACGATCCATAGAGCATCCAGACCTGTTGCAAAATAGTGTGTTGAAAAATTAAAATGACGCTTGTGGCAAAACTAATCGTGGGACAGCGTCGGGGTTTTGCACACGTAAAGTAGCTATAAATTACTACTTTTTCCGAAGTTTGAACCCTCTATGTTTAAAAATGGCCGATTTGTGAATTTAAAAAAAAAACTCTTAATTTTCCGGTTTCTCCAGATTTTCTCCGTTGCTACTTATCCTATCGGGACGTTCGACATCCCATTTTGTTCGTATTTTTATTCTCTATAAATCGTCCATTTACACCATTAAGATTGCTTCATTACTTTCCGTTTTATAAGCAAAAAACTAAAAAAATCGCGTTTTTTTTGCTTAACATGTTTATAACAAATTAAAGGAAACAATTTCAGAGTTGGAAACATAACAGGAATCATCTACGGATCGTCTTTCAGAAGATGGCACAGGCGGTTTTCTAATAATGTAACGACAAATCGCTCTATTGCTTGGCCTAGTTGGAATTATTGCATTACAAACAGCAAAAATTGTTAGATACTTTGATAAACTGTATATGCGTTCTGATGTCTCCGAATAATAATAAATATTGTAACGCTCAAGATTCTTTTATTTTTTCCCCTTTCCCCCTCACCCTTATCCTGCTGTTGCTGCTGCGGTTACTAATAAAACCACTCGATTTCCGACAGAGTTTTCATAGTCGTTCATACATTCATTGCATTCAGTTGTAGCCTGTCTAGACCTGTCGTGACATGTTTCATAACCTTAAAGCATGAGTATTTCGAAGCTTACCTTATTGGAACATAATGATCAAATTAACAAAAGTGTTGAATTTCCCGAGTGTAGAAAACTTGCCTCTTTGGATGTAGGAACAGTGTATCCTATTAAAAAACTAGAATTTGTTACAACACGTTTTGGAAGAACTATTGTTGCGAAATTGATCGATATTGCCCAGAAGAAGGCGATCTCTCAAACATTTTTACCCCAACGGTTAGCTGAAACTTTATCGCAGGATCTGGTTGACCAAATGAATATGTCCAGTGACAAATATAGTTTAACTTATTTGGGGCAGAGCCCTAATGCTGCTGGAGGTAACACTCGTGCTCTAATCCAGTTTGTGTGTTTGGAATAATGCCTGTTTCCACTAGTGTTGGTGGTGGGGAGGTGTATTTTATCCTATTTAAAGCCTTCCATTACTGGAAACTATTTAGACGCTAGTTCAACACCGTAGTCGGCAGTGTCATCGTCTTTGAGTCTAGTAAGTGTGTGCCAAATGTAAAAAGAACGTCAGGAAGTTTGCATCGATCTTCAAGGTTACCCCTTAGCCAGTGGGTTTATACCGAAGGAGTTGGCTACGTATAATGGCGTACGATTTTGCAGCTTTCTCTTCAAGCCTCCGTATGGTAGGAAATTTTTAAAGCCTGAAGATCTCAAAATAGTAGAACATTTGGAGAAAGAATACCATGGACTAATGTGGGAGTCTGGCTGTTTGGATTTGAACCAATTTGAAAGTGTTTTACGTGACATCTGTCTTCGGTATGACTGCCCTAAATTTCTGGTTAAGGGCGATTTAAAGGCAACTCGTTTAAAGCAGATTTTTGATTCTTTCCTTATATTTAGTATTCCTTTAAAGACTCAACCTAAATTAAGTAAATATAAGAAAGTTGTGGAATGTTTCCACCATAAGGACTTTAATGTTTGGCACTGTGCCTGTAATAATGTTAAGTTATTGTATAATTTCCGACATTGTTTTTTAAATGATATGGAATAAAAGTGTAATATATTTTGTTTGTTTTATTTCTTAGTATAGCTAGATTAGTGACAGTAGAAAGCCGTCGTAAAATAACTAGCCGCAGTGTAGATTGTACTGATTGCTTAGACGATGGTCTCGGCTTGATTCGTACTTTTGAAGAAAGACTGATCACGTTTGCAAATTGGACCAATAAAGTTAGTCCTAAAGACCTAGCACAGGTTGGTTTTTATTACACCCAACGATTAGATATAGTTCACTGTGCATGTTGTCACTGTGAGTTTACTGATTGGAAAGGAGATGATCCGCTAACCGACCACTACAAGTACTCCAAACATTGTCAGTTAGCTAAAGTATTGTGGAAGTGTCGTCAACTGAAAAGGTAGTTCCACCATCACCACAAAGCTTGAAGAAGAAGATAAAACAGCAGGAACCGCTCAGAACTCTCCATGTTAGTTCTCTGTTCTTAATACCGCTTTTGGTACTATCATTCAGCGGAATTATACACATATACGACCTTATAAATCTCTATCATTCTAAGTTTTAAATCATTTTGACGTCAGTCATGGCCGCGTTAAGTTCGACGTACATTCTCCTCGTTGCGTTAGCATACAATGTATTCTACATATACATACCAAATAATGTTAAGGATGCAGCCGTCAAGATTGAAAGCGAGGATTTTCCCTCCAATAATACATGGTTAAGGATGGTTTACGAAAGAATAGACAATCCGCAAACGTCTATGAAGATTCCTGCAGCAGCAGCAGCATCAAGCAGCTTTCTTCGATACAAAGTAAAGTTTGTCTTTCGAGATAACACCGTTGGCGAAACAGATTGGAAGACATTAATTCGTGGGGATACATTAACTAGCACGCCATCATCATTATCAAACTGTGTTTTTAATTTAATTATATTTATAACTATAGCTTCTTCATTATTGTTAAGTAATTTAATATTTAATATTTTTAAGACAATTAGACAACATGATTAAAAAAAAAATAATTTTCCTACCCAACATTTTATTTGTCAACATCCGTTGCCTACGATGCGGTCACCATGCATGAACTTAAAACAAGTGATAACCTTATCGTCCGGAAATGGCAACCACATCCTAGGAAGTTCAGAAGTACTAATGCATACTTTGCTGTTGTTATTAAATCGAATAATATTCATAGTTTATATAATTAATCGAAAATTTCTTATACAGAATGATGTAGAAATTTTGAAATCATATTTTTTTTTTTGCAGACCACATCCTAGTAAGTTCAGAAGTACGTATGCATATTTTGCTGTTGTTATGAACTCCAATAATATTCATAATTTATATAATTAATCGAAAATGTATTATACAGAGTGATGTAGAAATTTTGAAATCTTATTTTTTACTACCAGTCGAGATTTTTGAAAACTAATTAGACAAATCGAAAGATCTTTTCATCCACTATCGCACATGCGAATTTCGCCTCTCCCCCAGCACCCGTTAGGCCGCTAATCGCAAAAAATTATATCTCCGGAACAAAAGGGCCGATCAACGTCATTCTTTTTTTAAACGCCTTCTGACACCGCCCCGAACACGAGACGCATTTTAAATTTTTATTTTGACGTTTGACGAGTGACAGATGACAGTTGACACATCGAAGATGACAACTGACAGCTGACGAATTTCTTCCTATGTCTTATGACGTCATCCTCAACATGTGGCATATGTAAGTTTTTAATTTTGACATTTGACAAGTGACGGGTGATAACTGACAGGTGACATTTGACATTTGACAAGTGACATTTATATTGCTGACGTAAGCTCCACTGACGTAGACTTCGATGACGTACTTGAAATTGACTCATGCGCAATGGTGGCTGAGATATGACGTCATAGATCACAAGATAAGATCCCACCGGCGGACGGCGTGATGGTGAATATACTACCTTATACTACTAATATTTGTGAGCTTTCACTATCTTCCTGGTATTAGATTTTATAGGACAGAAGAAAACTTTCATTGTGAAAGCATTGCGAGAATAATGTCCGTACAACGGTTCTTCAAAATTTTACATCACCTCCACCTTGCCGATAACAGTCAAATGCCTAAAAGAGACAGTCCTGATTTTGACCGACTCTATAAAGTGCTACCACTTGTGGATTATTTCAGCGATAAATTTAAAAACGTTTTTCGTCCTTTGCGTTTTGTTTCAATTGATGATGCATGGTTGCTTTCAAAGGCCATACAAACATGAAACAGTACATGCCCATGAAACCTGTCAAACGCTGTTTCAAAGTATGGGTAATGTGATGCGCGTTAACAGGATATGTCGTGGATTTTGATATTTACTCGGGTAAAGATGTTTCTGCTAAGGCTGATATGCATAAGCTGTTAGGCAGAAGGTAGCACGACGGTTCAAAAATCATGAGAGTCTCGAACAAACCCTCGACGCGATCGACGCAGAGCAATCAAGAGCCAACTTCAGGGAATGACTCCGCTCAGGCTTTCTAAGGCAGGACCGTACAGGTGCACAGGTGCACACGGGAAATTGGTGAAAATATTCAGGACAATTTTTGAACTTTTGTGTCTGCTTAAGTTCGCAGCATATGGGAAAATTTGTTATTATTAATTTTACGAAAAATACTTATTCTTCATAGAAAGTTCTGCATGGTCCAAAACCTAAAATGCAACCATCAGATATCGAAATTTACCAGTCATATACCAGGTCGGTCAGAAAATATGAATTTTACCCTACAGTAAGATACTTTTATTTTGGACAATATCGAAAACTTTTATGAAGAAGATTCATTTAGAATTGTAAACTAATTTCTAATAAACAGTTATCTCTTTATTCATTAAAAATTTGATAACCTTTACGTTTCTTAACCTCTGTGTTGCAGTATTTTGATGATGCATTAAAATAATTAATACATAACAAAATAATTTATTTCAAAATTAACAATTTGAATACAGTACTAACATTATAATAATTACGTAATATTTGACGTTTAATGGCATATATGTAAATATCCTGGCAACCTAATTAGAAATGCATTCATATCAATGCGTTCACTGTTGTAGGGTAGAGAATGGGAAAATGTACGAAATCATAACAATTTTTATTTGTATCAAATTTTTAATGAATACAGAGATAACTGTTTATTAGAAAATAGTTTACAATTCCAAATAAATTTTCTTCATAAAAGTTTTCGATATTGTCAAAAATAAAAGTATTTTACTGTAGGGTAAAATTCATATTTTCTGACAGACCTCGTATATCCCTGGGAAATTTCGATATCTGGTTGCATTTTAGATTTTGGACCATGCAGAACTTTTTATGAAGAATAACTTTTTTTCGTAAAATTAATAATACAAAATTTTCCCATATGTTGCGAACTTAAGCAGACACACTGTATATCTTTTTTCAGGGATTTATATGTTGTATTGTATTTATATGATGTTGTTGCCCCATGGATTTGCAATTGTCTTTTTTATTTTGCTTTTCAATTTGATTTAATAACATTTTTTATACAATGTTTATTTTAAATCGTTTGAACTGTAGGCTTATTTATCTGGGGTCCAGTTTTTACAGGGCCGAGGGATGTGTCACAAGTGGAAAAACCAATCATATTTCATAGATCAATACTCGGAAGTTCAATAGATAAACTATAATCTTATTTTACTCATTCATAAGTTATTGTCCTCTACATTGGCAGGATGCATCTTATTTATTAAATATGCATTAAAATTGCAACTACTCGTATTATAGTTCCTTTATAAAATTTTAGTAAAGTCAGCAGAATTGCGGTTTCTGACCTAAAGTAAACGCTCCCCAAAAAGAGGGGAAAACGGCTGACAGGGTGATAGGGCGATCGGAAAGACGAGAGTTGGAAAAGACATCCCCGGTCCGATGCGTTTGTGATTGTGATAAACTGTAGAAGAAAAATGGTCTTCAAATCTGTACTAATGTAAGTAATAGAAAATTAAGTTGTCTTTCTAGAGTAATTACATATATATGTCTTCTGTTTATGTCAAGATTGAATGTTCCTATTTATATATATATAATTTATAATGTATATGTAATATATAATATATAATAATAATAATATATAATATATATATAATATATAATATATAATAATTTATATAAATAATTGAAGTTTGTTTTTAACTTACGTTTGATTTCGATCTAGAGAAGGTACCGTTACCTCTACGCCCCTAGCCACACCCTTAAAACTAGGGAGTGACAATATTCCAGAAATTATTTCTAGTATTTTTTGCTGTATTGAGCTGTTGGGGTCCTTACCAATTATGACTTTCCCGGTTTTGACTCACCCTGTTGTGTCGCTTTTTAAGCCGCTTGGAACGCGGAGATACCAACCTAATCAGTCCCAGTCAGGAACTTATAAACGCTACATGTTCATTTGTCTTAATATAAATAAGCTCTATAAAAAAACTATTCAGAAAAATATTTATTTTTACGAGGAAGAGGGTTAAATAAAAATAAAATAAAATAAAAATAAAATACATTTATTTCCTATTGACTTACAATATTATAAGTATCATATTGTCAAATGTGAATAATTCCTTTCAGTTAATAAAAAGTAAATATACAATACAATACAATACATAGTAAGTATACACAGTAGTAAGTACACACACATAGTAGTAATACACAGTAGTAATAGTAGTAATACAGTAGTAGTAGTAATACAGTAGTAGTAGTAATAGTAGTAATACAGTAGTAGTTTTTTTTTTTTTTGACAGGTGGAGCCCTGTATGGGCATCAGAGCGCATGGTTCTTCCCTCGCCTGATAGTGTGGGAGTCCCGTGTGGGTGGGTGCAAACACGGGTTACCCACTAAACCACCTCTATCTTCTCAGCTGTACACTCTGGGACGGCTTGTGGGCATAACTTCAGAGTGCATGCTTAAGTCATTTTTTTCTTCGTCTCTATCGCTCACTCCTCTCCTCTTTTTCTTTTGTATCCAATATTGACTTTGCCAGGGCCTTTACTGTATTCCAGGCGTACTGGCTCTCCATTAATGTTGTTCCCAAATTTGCAACGTTCAGTACTTTTCCCAGTCTCTCGTTCACTTCGTCCCTCTCCCTCTCCCAGTGTACGCACCTAAAGAAAGTATGTTCCACGGAGTCGACTTCCAGGCAGTATCTACATTGGTCGGTCTGGCTCTTTCCCATTTTCTTCGCGTAATTTCTAAATCTTCCGTGTCCCGTCAGCATTTGCGACATAAAGTAGTCTACGTGACGATGTCCGCACCTCATCCACTCTCTTACGTCCGTGATAATTTTCTTCGTCCACTGTCCTGCCGCCTCATTCTCATTCCATGCACCCTGCCACTCGTCAATAGTTTGCTCTCTGATATTCTGTCTCTCTCGCGCTGTGTTAATGCCTCCAGCTTCGTGCATGCGCAGCCTTTCCTTAGCCCTTAGTTCTATAGGTATGTCTCCGGCTATTACTTGCAGGGCTTTGGTGGATACCGTCCTGTACGCTCAGACGACTCTAAGCAATAGCTTCCGTTGGATTCTCTCTAGCGCTTTTTTATATTTGTCCCGCCTTAGTGCAGTTTGCCATATGGGTGCAGCGTAAAGCAGAATGGAATACACTGCTTCACACATAATCCGGCGCTTAATGGTTCGCGGTCCTCCAACGTTCGGCATCAGTCTGGTCAGGGCGGACACTCTCTCCTCAGCCTTTTTTGTCACTGCCTTAATGTGCTCTCCGAAAGTTCCGTTATCATCAATCATGACGCCCAGATAGCGAACCGCTCTTTAAGGTGCGATCGTTGTTTCCCTTAACGTAAAACAGATGTTTGTCCTTCTTCTGGGCCCCTTCAGTATTACGGCCTCAGTCTTCTGTGGTGCCAGTTCAAGTTTATGTTCTTCCATCCATCTGTCAATACGTCTCAGTGATTCGTTTGCCTTGAATATCAGTTCGTCCTCGTCCCGCGCTTTTACAATAATCGCCAGATCATCAGCGAACCCCACTGATGTCACCCCGCTCATCAGTTGCATTCTTAGCACGCCATCGTACAAAATGTTCCAGAGTGTTGGCCCCAAGACAGACCCCTGCGGCACGCCGGTGGTCACTTCTAGCTCCTCTTTTTTATCTATACTTATTTTCCTCTCTCTAAAGTATGCCCGTATAATATTTCTTAGATAGAGCGAGATATCCCTTCTTTTTAGTTCCCTTAGAATCAGACTCCATGCAGCGGTGTTAAATGCATTCTTGACGTCTAAGGTTACCACTACGCACCATTTCTCTCTCGATTCTGCTCTCAGCTTCGTTACTTCTTCTATAGCCTGTATTGTAGACTTTCTTTTCTGAAGCCATACTGGCGTTCGCAGAGCCCTCCTTTCTCCTTAATCTCGTTTTCAAGCCTCTCTCTTATAAGGGCTTCATACAGCTTACTAAATGTATTAAGCAGACATACTGGTCTGTACGCTGCCGGGTCGTCTAGTGGTTTACCTTTTTTTAACAGTAGGATTAGTTTCGCTATCTTGCAGTTGGTTGGGAAATCTTGATCCGTAACCAACCTGTTCATTATATTCAGAATCCAGTCCGGAGCCACGCTAACCGCGCTTTTGATGGCTTCTGGTGGTATCCCATCTAGTCCGGGAGCATTTCCCGGTTTCATATTCTGTGCTGCTTTACACAACTCCTCCTTAGTGATCGGAACCGTGACTTCTTGGAGTGATTCAGTTGTGATGGCCTCCTTTCTAGATGGAAATAATTGCTTGGATATCTTTACTTTTTCACTTGTTCTTAGATCAACTGGTGGCTTGTTGCTTAGCTTTTTTGTGACTATTCTGTATCCGTCGCCCCATATGTCTTGATCGAGTTCGTCGCATAGGTTTTGCCAGTGCTTCCTTTTTGACTGCGCTATCAGTCTTCCTAGTTGTTTCCTACATTGCGTATACTCTGATCGTAGCTGCTCCCCATTCCCCACTCTACCATTTCTTCTCCTATGCCTGGTAAACAACCTTCTTTTCTAAATGCATGTTTTTCTTAGGGTATCTATTTCACCGCTCCACCAGTAGGGAAATCGGGTTGTACCTCTGCGTCCTCTATGTATTTGGCTGGCGTCGCATGCCTCCTGGATCAGTTTGGTGCACGTTTCTGAATCATGGTTTTCTTCGTGTCTGTTTCTAAGTCTAACGTCGAGAACATTTTTGAACACTTCCCAGTCGTATTGCACTTTGGTCTTTTCTATATTTAGGTTTTTCCTTTTCCCAGTTCCATTTATCACGAAGTAGATTAGGCGGTGGTCGCTTAGAGATTCATCTTCAAGAACTTTCCATTCAACTACTCTGGACGCAATATTTTGTGTTGAGCACGTAATATCAATGAACGACTCGCTGTTACCCCTGGCGAATGTTGGTACTTCGCCCTTGTTGTGGACCACTAAGTCTAACACAGCCATCCACTCGGTCCAATATTCGCCTCTATTATCTGTCGTTGGTGAACCCCATTGGGGAGATTTTACATTTAAGTCCCCCAGGATAATAATTTCATCTCCAGATTGTAAGCAGTCCTGCATGATTTTATCTGTATCTTCCCTGAATCGATCCATTGGGATATTCGGTGAGCTGTAGCAGCAGTATACTCGACAATGTTTCAGGTATATACATACGTATCCCTCTTCCGCTCTTAGTTTTATAACTTCTAGTTTCCTGTTCAGGAATAAGACAGCTACGTCTCCCCTCTTGTCTTTAACCCAGTTACTGCCCGTAACTCGCTTTCTATTTGGTTCACTCACTATTAGCAGGTCCACTTCCTTTTCCTTCGCGATGGCGCCGGCCATGTCGTGGCTATTCTGTGATCTCATCAGGTTAGCCTGAATTACTTTTATAGTTGGTGTACTCATTTAGAAGCTATATTTGTGCGATCCTTCGTTAATATCTTCTTCTGGCTCTGGCGTCTACTACCAGTTTCCTGAAGACGGGGCACTTAGTTTGGTCGGCCCTGTGTCCCGGTTTTTCGCACTCAGAGCAGTACGCTGTCTTATCGCAGTCCTTGGCTTTGTGACCCTGTTGTCCACAGTTTAGACATTCTTCCGTCCTATCTTTCCGTCCCTTGCAAATGTTCGCTCGGTGTCCAAACTCCAAGCATTTGTAGCACCTTAACACATTTACTCTTTCTTTGACCTGACAGTTTAGCCACCCTATTTTAACTTTACCTTTATTCAGTAGAAGCCTCGCTGTTTCCTTGGGCAATGATATTGTTGCGCTTTGTTCAGCGTTTTTTCCCGATTTGATGGTAAGTATTTTTATTTTCTCCTTCTCTACTTTGGTTTCGGTAATAATGGCTGTTCTTAACTCATCCTCTGTGGTTGCTGCATCCATTCCATATACAAATAGGGTACTCTCTCGTTTTGTTGTGCTAACTTCAATCTCTTTGATGTTGGTTGTAATCTCGTCTTTTAGGGCGGTAGCATTTTCCTGGCCCTCCACTGTGATTAGCAGATCTTCATTTGCTTTTTTAATGTTTTTTATTTTGACACCGATTTTATCGATATCTACACTTTGCTTCACTGTTTTAAACAGTTCGGCAAAAGTTTTACCTTGGGCTCTGACCCATATTGACTCCTGAGCCTGTCGACTCATTTTTTTTTGTTGTACCTTGTCCGCCATTTTTATTTGTTGTTTGAGCATTACCCGTCATCAGACATCCCACTTTTATTTGACTACCCCGAAACACATATTCTAGTATTTTTCTGGCGTAGACTTTATCAAGTCCCTCCGGAGACATAACCGCCACCTTCCTTCTACCATGACTCTCTACCGTCTTCTTCCATCCCTGTATAATTGAGGTTAACTTTTCCATATCGTTCACTCCCTTCCTATCTACATCATACGGCAGTATATATACGTAGCCCGACTTCTCTTCTTCCGTTCCTCTGCTGGTGTATATTTTTGTCGCGGTTCGCAGGTACTCGACTCTACCTTCTTCCATCTTGTCTTTTAGTATACCAGATATCTCCGGGTATCTTTCAACTATGCCTTTAGGCGCCCCTTCGGTGCCTTGATTGTTCAGACTCGTAATTACTGATACGTCCCACTCATCACTTATTCTGGCTAGGTTACCAGTTAGCACGGAGGTCGCCTGGAAAGCACACTCAGGCCATTCCCTGTCCAAAACCCCGGCAAATTCTTTGAATCACGTGGCATTTTCGACGATATCTTGCACTTCCCCTTCCTTGTCGTCCCTCAGATTCACCTGGATGCCCACTTTCCTTGTTTGCATCTCGACTTTCTTGTTTGATGGGGCTTCCCTACGTTCTTTTACCTCGTCTACCGAGCTCATTGGAGGTTCTGGGTATCTTTTTGATATGATAGCTCCTATTTCTTTCCATCGTCCCAGTATGGCTTCAGTAGTCTGCTCGATTCCCCTAATGCCCTTCTTTATCTCCGCCTTTGTATTGGGCGTATTTTTCACTGCAGAAGATAAGTCTTCACTGAGCTTCTTTAATTTTCCGATCATGGTTTTCAGTTCCGTAATTCCCTTCGGCTCTTTTAACTCCTCCCCGCTGTTTAGAGCTTGGGGTGGGATATCCTCTCGTGGTCTTTTCAAGGGCTGCTTGATTTCTTTTTCTTGTTTCTCTGCTTTCTCCTCTTCTGACCTGTCAGCATTACTTACAAAAGAACTAACAGAGTGACTCCGGTGGCGAGGAGGTGATCTGCCCACCGAGGTTCTCCTTTTAAACGGGTCCACAACACCAGTCCATTCGTATCTTGCCTTTTCCGTCATATATCCATCGCCCTGGGGGCGAGTAACTGTCTCACTCCCACCTGCTCTTACTTCTTCCTTTTCCTCAACTTCATTTTTATTTTTATTTTCCATATTTGTTCCCACGTATTGGGTCGAAATAGCGGTCCGGCACGGCAGTGCGCCCTTACCGCGCTAAGGCTAAAGTCCCCTCCGGTTCGCCTGGTCCTTCGGGCATCGCTCAAGGCACACTTTCCTCCCCTGTGCCATGCAGCCCCTTGGCGCGATGGTGTTACACCCTGGGCTTGGGGATGTCGTAGGCAGCCGCCCGCTCCGGGCCAGACGCTGCCTTGCCAGTTTTGGTCCGCCCCGACTATTTGGTTTCGCCGGTACCACCCAGTACAGTAGTAGTAATAGTAGTAATACAGTAGTAGTAGTAATACACAGTAGTTTTTTTTTTCTAAGAGAGGATTAGGAATCTTCAAAAGACTTGCAGACGAGTGTTCTTATGTGCCTGCAGAGTGTCACGATTCATGCCCTGAAGGGGTCATGCCAACGGACTAAACCCTTCCCTCTCTGAGGCGTTGCAGCAGAAATATCTTCCTGGAACTACCTGCTGGCATTACTTCAGGAAGATTCGCCTTTGGTTGGTTGGATTGTCTCATCTTATGTGAGCTGTCCCTCTTCACTCTTTTTAATTTTCAGGATGTCCTTTGCCATTTTGCATATTTCCTTCCAGTTCTCTTCCGAAGCAAGCATCTTGTCTATCACGTTGTTTGGATTGATTTCGTCCGTTACTTGTTCTGTCCTTTGCCGTTGCTCATTCCATCTTATACAGTGGAAGAAGGTATGTTCCGCGTTGTCTATTCCGTCACAGTAACGGCAAACGTCCGTCTCTGTCAGTTTAAACCGGTTCAGATAGGATTGAAATGCTCCATGTCCCGTCAGTATCTGGGTAATATAGAAGTCGACCTCTCCATGCATCCTTTCAAACCACGGTCTTATGTTTGGTATTAGTCTCTTTGTCCAGGTTGCCTTTCCGTCTTCCCTCTCCCAGTCCTCCTGACATTTATTCAGCATATCGGCGAATGACCTTTCCTTAGGAACATCTCCTGTTTCAGTCTCGGTCCTGTGTCTTGCTAATATGTCTATTGGCGGCATTCGAGCGACGACCAGTAACGCTTTGGTCGATGTGGTCCTATATGCACTTATTATCCGGATGCAAGCTCTTCGTTGTATTTTAATAAATATGCTTTTATACACCCCTTTCGACATCGCCCTTTCCCATACTGTGTCACCGTACAGAAGTATCGACTGGACTATGGAACACAGTGTCCTCCTTCTTCCCTCCCTCGGGCCGCCCAGATTTGGCATGAGTCGGCTTACGTTGTTAAGAGCCTTGTTTGCTTTTTCAGCAGTCTTGCGGATGTGTGTTCCCATACTCATGTTTCTATCCAGGTGGACTTCCAGATATCTCACAGCTTGCTGGCTACCTATCCTTAAACCATTCACGTTAATGTATATATGTTTGGTTTTCCTACCTGCGTACAGCAGTACGGCCTCGGTCTTGTGTGGTGCCAGTCGCATTCTTTTAGTCTGCAACCATTCCGCTATATTAAATATGGCATGGTTTGCTATCGTCTCCAGCAAATCAGCTTCCCTTTTCTCCACCATTACCGCCAGATCGTCTGCGTATGCAATCAGGGTAACCCCTTCAGGCATTGGAATTCTTAGCCCGTTGTCATAGTAAATGTTCCAAAGGGTAGGACCAATTACCGAGCCCTGTGGAACGCCGCCGGTGACCTCTATTTTCTTTCCCTGGCTAACATACAGCACTCGGTTCTCAAAGTAGCTGGCAATCATGTTGAAAAGGTAGGGAGCAATGTTTCGTCTTCCTAATTCCTCCAGAATCCCGCTCCATGGTGCCGAGTTAAACGCGTTCTCAACGTCCACCGTTATTAAAGCACACAGCTTCCTTCTGTACCGTGGATCATGTCTTACATCATCTGCCTTTTCGCATACAGCCTTTAGTGCAGTAATAGTTGACTTCCCTTTGCAAAAATCGTGCTGATTTATTGATAGACCCCCTGTTCTGTCTACTTCTTGTTTAAGTCGTTCTAGTACTAACTGTTCTAGCAACTTTCCCAAGATGTTTAGTACGCAAATCGGTCGGTATTTTTTAACCTGTTGTCCAGGTATTGTTTCCTTTTCTAACAGAACTAGGCGAGCTTCTTTCCATTCTTTAGGGAATTCCCCTTGCATTAGTAGTCGGTTCATGATGTCTAGGATCCCTTTTGTGTGGCTTTCCACTACAGCCTTTATTACTTCCGGTGGTATGTTATCAGGACCCGGTGCTTTCTTCTCCTTAATTTTCTTCGCGGCCTCCATTAGTTCCCTAGCATTGAATAAGGGTATATCCTCTATTCTTATTACTTTTTTGTTCCATATTTGGTTTGGGACTGTATGGAATAAGGACTTTGCAATGTCCATTCTTTCTTCGTCGTTTACCCCAGCAGGCATATTCGGCGTCATTTTCTTCGTGACAATCCGATACCCTCTGCCCCAAACATCGTTGTCCACTTCCGATATAACCTCCTTCCATGCCTTCTCCTTTGCCTTAATAATTGTCTTTTTTAACATTGCTCTATTAACCCTGTATTCCTCTTGGCAGACTCTTTTCCTTCCTTCTTCCGTTCCTCTGTTTGCCCTTACCATAGATCTTTTACTCCTGAGGCACGTTTTCCTGGTTTCAGCGACTTCTTCCGACCACCAATACACGGGCCTTCGTGTGGGGTGTCCTCGCTTCTTACCAAATGACGTCGCACGCTTTAGTTATGGCATCGGTGATTTCCGCTGCGGTCATTATTTGGTCATGTCCCGATGAGAGCAGCTTGCCCAGTTCTAGTGTCATCTTTGGTATGTTATCTCTCTTTATCCTCCACCCTTGATTGTTGTTCGTTTCCCAAATCTTCCTGTTCTCACTTACTTCAAAGATTATATGTTGATGAGCGCTTAAGCTCTCTTCTTCCAGGACCTTCCAATTTGCTATTTGTTTTGCAATTTTCCCGGTACTAAACGTTACATCTATATGCGATTCGCTTTTCCTCTTATGAACGTCGGTACGTCCCCCTTGCTGTGTACCACAAGGTCTTCTTCTGCCAGCCACTCCGCGAATATTTCGCCTCTCTTATCCTCTTTCTTGGATCCCCAAATGCCTGATTTGGCGTTGAAGTCGCCCCCTATTACAATCTCCTTGTCGTGCCTTTTCATATATATTCTTAACTTCCCCAGGAAGTCCGAAAACTGCGCAAGATCTATATTTGGAGAAATATAGCAGCCATAAATGACAAATACGGAGGTTTCTATCCATACCCAGTAGTAATAATAGTTTTTTTTTTTTTATGAAGGACGTAGTCGGCGCCGAAGCTAACCCGAGCAAGTGGCCCTTCGGAATCTATTGGTGCACCTCTCGGAACTGCTTGGTGGCTTTCTTCAAGGGGTGAGATTCATCAGATGTTAGTAGTTTTTTCTCTTCATGTTCTAGGTACATCCACCCCTTCCTGCAGCGGGTTTAGGTGGTTCCCTCATTTCTCGGTCTATCTTCCTCCGTAGTTCTGCTCTCTTTCATCCCTCTCTTTCCTCTCCTATATGTTCTTAGCAAGTAGCTTTACTTCGCTCCATGCCTGTGGGCTTGCTATCATCCTCGGTATTATGTTTTCCACCGTTAATATAACTCCTATCCTTTCATAAGCTTCCCTTCTTTCAACTTGCCATCTGCTGCACTTGAAGAACGTATGTTCAACTGAGTCCACTTCAGGGCAGTATCCACATATCTCTGTAGCGTACTTTCCCATCCGCTTCGCGTAGACCCTAAAACGTCCGTGTCCGGTGAGTACCTGGGTCAGGAAATAGTCAAGGTTCCTGTGTTTGCATCTTAGCCAGTCTTCTATGTTTGGGATGAGTCTTTTGGTCCACTGGCGTACGTCATTATTCTCATCCCATCTCGTTTGCCATTCCTCCATAGTTTCCTCTCGTATCCTTCTTCTTCCTACCGCCGAGATCTCTACTTCTCTATCATGTATTAACCATCTCTCTTTCGCCTGCAGTTCTATTGGAACGGCTCCCGCTATGACTTGTAGAGCTTTGCTCGACACCGTTCTGTAAGCTGACACGACTCTCAGAAGCAACTTTCTTTGCACCTTTTCCATTTCTTTCCTATATTTCTCGTGTCTTAATGCAGAATACCATATGGGAGCGGCATACAGGAGTATCGAGTACACAGCCCCACAAATGATCTGCCTCTTTATTGTTCTGGGCCCTCCAATATTTGGCATTACCCGCGTGAGTGCTGCTGCCCTGTCCTCCGCTCTTTTTGTCACTGCTTTAATATGTACACTGAATGTTCCTCTGCCATCTATCATCACTCCTAGGTACCTCACGGCCCCTTTCGGTATTATTTCAGTTCCTTTAAGCAAGAATTTGACCCTCTGTCTCCTTCTCGGCCCCTTCATGATTACTGCTTCGGTCTTCTGTGGCGCCAATTCTAATTTATTATCTTGCATCCACATATCTCTGCGCCTTAGTGACTCGTTGGCTCTGAAGAGCAGCTCTTCCTCATCGTCGGCCACAATTACGAGCGCCAGATCGTCCGCAAAACCTATATTTTTTGCTCCCTGTGTCAATTCCAGCCTTAACACCCCATCGTAAAGAATATTCCAGAGTAACGGACCAAGGACGGAACCCTGCGGTACCCCCGCTGACGTTGTCATTTCCTCCGTTCTGCTTAACCGTATTTTTCTCGAGTCAAAGTAACTCGTTATCAAGTTTATGATGTACCTCGAGATTTCTCGACGCTCTAATTCTCTTATAATAAGGCCCCACGCCGCCGTGTTGAAGGCATTCTTCACGTCTAGGGTTATCAGAACCACCCATTTCTCTCTCGCTTCGCTTTTGATTTGCATGACCTTTTCGATGGCTTGTACTGTCGACCTCTTTTTCCTGAATCCAAATTGATACAACGAAAGCCCATCTCCTTGCTCTATCTCTTTCTCCAATCTTAGTCTTATCAGCCCTTCGAATAGCTTGCTTACCGTGTTAAGTAGGCACACCGGTCTATACGCTGACGGGTCCTGTGGTAACTTACCGCCTTTCAACAGCAGCACTAACCTTGCTATTTTCCAACTATTTGGAAATTAGTAGTAAATAATAGTAGTAGTAATAGTAGTAGTAGTAGTAGTAATAGTAGTAATACACAGTAGTATAGTAAGTACACACACATAGTAGTAATACACAGTAGTATACACACACATAGTAGTATACACATAGTAGTATACACGTATAGTATTACACACACATAGTAGTATACACAGTAGTAAGTACACACACATAGTAAGTATACACAGTAAATATACAATACAATACAATACAATAAAAAGTTAATATACAAAAGCACATCCAGAGACAAACGAACAGTGTTCACAGAACGCTAACTAGTTATAAGTATTATAATATCTGTTTAACTAGGTGTTGCAATCCAAGTACTCTTGAACTGAATAAAAAATTCCAGAGTAAAAAATTGTTTAATAGCTCTAAGAAATCTACATGAAGCAGAAATTTGCTTTAAAACAGTCGGCAGATTATTATTTATTTTTTAAATATAGGGTTAAGGATTAAAATTTGCTTGAAGCAAGTTAAATTTAATTTTGTTTGGTAGTATATTACATACGCGAGCGGCGGACTCGTCTTGCGCTGTTTCAACTAAAATGTATATTTTTGGTAGCCTAATTTTTATATTATGATCATCAAACCCAACCCAAGCAGCCAGAATAGGGCCTGTTCGTGATTATTGACCTTGGTCTATTGACTATCCCAGTTCCGAGCAGGGTGCGAGATTTAATCATGTGGTGCTCAAGAACAACACCTTTCCCAAACCGTATCCACTTAGTGAAGCTGGCGGCCACCATTGCTACCGGTCTCTAAATGCTGCTACCCGATATACTTTATCCATTTGTTTGACTCCTAGATGCAAGGTTGCCATATTTATTGCTGATTTTTCCTTAAAACTATGCTAGTCTAACTCTGCCGCGAATCATCTACCAATCAAATTCGAGGAAAGTCGTTCTGGCGGACGAGTGTTGAGTTTGTTTTTCTAATGGTCATTCAGGTGTGAATACTAAGTTTTAAGCAACCCTGGAATACTTCCAGATTATCCTGGCACGCCGGAATCATTCCTTCATTTTTTTTTTTGGTTATGGAACCCTTTTTTATAGGGGTCCAAGGTTGGCTCTCCAACTCGAGACGACAGTAATGAACTTTAAATTTCTTTTAGAATTTTGAATTAGCATTTCCCACTCACATTCCACGGGTCTCTTATTGAATTGATACCCAGTTCAATCCCGGTCAACTCTAGTCTACACCATTTCGTCTAGAATGTCCTCAATGATGTACCACGGACACAATAAAGCCAGAATTTATTTTATGAATGAACATTTTTTTTTATCTTTTTAATTAAACACATATTTGTTGTCATATATTATATGGCTTGAAGGTCATGATGAATGAATTCAACTAAAGTTTCATTCATATATCATATTTTTTTTAGTTTGATTACTTTAACGAAGAGGGGTTTAGAAGAGAATCTACCCGTTTTTTAAATTAACATAAACTCTAACATGTTTTATTTAATGTTTCATTTAACTGTCTCAACGAGAAAAAGGTAATAAAAAACAAAATTTCGTATTGTGAACTATAGTCGACTATGGGGAGTACCTCTAAAAATAAATATTATTACCTAGTTATCACCCGATAGAGTTATGAATAAACAGTGTTTTTAAATTTACGCAGTGGCTATATGTCCGCCGGCGGAAGGTTACAGTTAGACTTAGAATTCCGCCGCAAGGCGGACTCAGGCAAATAATAAGAACTTATCCGCCGTAAAAATTATAGTATCGAGTGAGTGCGGCGGAACGCAATGGTTGATAATTCATTTTCCGCCTTTCGACGGATTTTACTGCATAGTAGTTAAGATCCGCCGACAAAACTTTGGCAAGCTTTATAATTTATATATCTATAAGATGTACTGGTACTTAGGTAGGTTTACAAAATTCTTAAGTAATCAATAAATAATAAGGTTTCTCAGATAGTAATAATAACACAGACATGCAAGAAAAATAATTTTTTACTCACCTTCAGGGCTACATTATAAATAATATTTATTTAATACAAAATAAACATAATACATGTATGTAATTTTAAGTATTACAAAATTTTTTAAACTAATTTTATTCTGGTTCTTCAGTATTTTCGTTGGTTTTCTTCTTTGCTCCCGAGATAGTACTAGCCTCTCGTTTATAAAATGATACATATTTTTTTTCACAGTATCTATTTAGTACTTCAACAAATTCTTCATAGGACTCGAAAACTTCTCCAAGTCTTATATCTTTTTCCATTTTTTAGGTAACAAAATATAATACAACTACACACGTGCTTTTACAATGTAGAGTGAAAGTTATAGGTTATGTTTCGGCGAAATTTAACTGTAATACAGGAACATTCTGCCAAGCGGCGGAAGTCTTTAGAAAATAACACTTTTCCGCCGCGACTCGTAAATATAATATTTTTATCGGCGGACAATTTAATGGAATGGTAATTAACCCTGCGTTAGTACACTGGGGTATCGTATACCCCAGCAAGTTAATTTTTACTGCCACATTTTTGTAAATAATCTGTGGTTTCCCCCGCTACTAGTACCTTCAAGTAAGAGTCTGTAGTTGCCTCCGCGCTGCTTTCTCAGAGAGTCAGTTGCCTCTGAATCTCGAGCATGGCCTGCAAATTGTATTGGGGTATGTAATACCCCAGTGTACTAAATTTGTGGCAAAAATTTAATAGGTACACCTGAAAAAGGTAAGTTGATATTTTTTTGGAATTCCGTCATTTTTTATAACCTTTCAATGATAAATTTGTTTTGATTTGTTGGAAAAAACAAGTGATAACAAAAAATATGAATCGCTCTGATTTATTCTTTCCAGATGGGCGATTACCAAGCAGAGCAACACGAATTGCTGAAGTTGTGGGAGTATGCTGATACGCTAGACTCAAATTCGGAGGGGGAAGAGCCATTTATAAACACAACAGGCGGCTAGCGACCAAAACTTCCACTTTAACATCCGCATGGCGCGCAGGCGCCAACTCAAGCTCGCCAGTCGTTGCTCGCGTATGAGGTCGTTTCGCGCCATATACGTATTTTTTCGCGCTATGTAACCTAACCTAGAAATAATAGAGTTCTGTTTTATGGTTATGGTAAATTTTCATTTGTGTTTTATTAAACTTTTTTTCATATTTTGTGAGTGTAAAAAGGTATATTTACATCAGTAAAGGTAAACCTTTTCATTCAAAAATGGACACTACTACAACTTGCAAGATTTGCAATAAGACCTTTAGTGAACAATATACTCTACGAGTCCATATAAAAAAAATCACCAAGGTAAGAAATAATTTTATTTCTAGACACATTAAAAAAGATAGGCATTTAACGGACTAACTATTTTAGGTAAATTAGAAGAGCTGGCCCCCCTCAAAACCTGGCCATTATTTTCAGAAATACTTTGCCAAGAATGTAGATTCATGGGCCTACTGCTACCGTATAAATACTGGAGTTAACACCAATATGCACATAGAAAACATGCACCGCAGCATCAAATATATTTATTTAAATGGAAAGGTTAATAAACGACTTCATCAGGCATACACGTTTTAATAAAATTTGTCAGGGATAAATTATTTAGTCGCCTGATAGTTTTAAACAAGGGAAAGGTGTCCACAAAATTAAAAAAATTAAGAGCAAGGCATAAATTTGCAGACACTTTAGATATTAGATCAGTAGTAGTTAATGAAACAGGTTGGATAGTACCATCTTCATCCACACAAGAATTATACCAAATAGAAGAAGGAGTGGCAATTTGTAATTGTAAGTTGATATGCACTTACTGTGAAAAGTGCATTCACAGCTATTCATGTTCATGCCTTGACTCCTCAATTAAATGGAACATGTGTAAGCACATCCACCTGCTATGCAAATTTTTAAAAACTGGATATGTTAATAGGAGCAAAAGCCACAAGCAACCTTCCCAGAATTCATCAGGTGGGTGCATACTTTTATTGATTTTTTCTTTGCTTTTTTTATACTTATTTTTAAAATACATGCATGTATGAAAATAATAATGACTTAATATTTTTATTGAAGGCAAAATGTGAGGTCCTATGACAAGAAATGTAAGGTAAAAATTTGTATGTTCTTATGGTTGTGGTTTGTATTTTGGGAATTTGTTCAATGGTTTTATTTGAAACTTGAGTTTGAGTCTTGTTGTATAGCTATCATTGTTTGGGAAAAAACGTTTAAAAACCTTTGTAATAAAACAATACCATACACCATATTATGACAACATAACAAAATCTCGATCATATATCTCGAAAATGAGGCATTTCCAAATGTACTACGCTCAATAGACTTTATTTTTTAAATTTAATCAAAGAACCTTGAGAATAGTTGTACATAAACTGTATGTAATATTTTTATACGTTTATGTTAATTATTGTATTATGGTGAGAGGTTTTTCAGATCTTATAGTAATTACTGTGTACATTGTACAAAGTAATATTCTTATTTTATTAGTTTGACCTAACATGAAAATTTTTTCTAGTTGATCAACCGTGTTTAGTAATTGAGGAAAATATGGATTCCCAAAAAAAAATACCAATTGTTAATGCACTGTCACAAAAATTACATGGAAGTAATGATAACTTTGTGAATGAAAAAGAAAAATTCAGGCTTGAAGTAGGACAACTTATTGGCAGCCTGACATCTGTTGAGGACTTCGATATAGCAAAAAAACAGTAGCTCCTCTCATACCTACCCTAACAGCTTTTAGGAATTTTAACAGGAAAAACGTGTGCACGAAACCAGCTAAAAATATTCCCCATAATAAAAAATTCTCACAACAAAGACTTTTTAAAACCAAAAAACCAGTAACTAGGAGAAAGGACCAGTTATCGACGCCAGATAGTCAAGAAGTAAATGATATTGCCTTATATATGCTTATTTAGAAAATAAACTCCTTTTGTTTTTATATGATTTTTTTTTCACAAAAAACATTTAGGTAATAGGTAATTAAAATTCCGGTGTAAGTAAAACAGTTATTGGTTTATATTACAAAAACGAATTTTATAAAGTAAAAGTATATCTTTATCAAAAAAGATATCATTCAGTGACGCACCAAGGGGGGCGGGGGCATCAGCCCCCACCCCGAAACCTACAGCCTTGACAAAAAAGTGCACTACTAATTGAAAAAATCCATCAAATTGTGATTCCTTACCTGACGCCGCAGATTGTCAACTCCCCCCCCCCCCCCCCCCGCCCAAGACAGAATCCTGGTGCGCCACTGATATTAATTATTACAATAATAATTATAATCAGAATATCACAGATCTATATTCGAATATCGGCGCGACAACTATTCGAGTTTGACAGTTGGCTCATGCGCGCCATGCGGATGTTAAAGTGGAGGTTTTGGTCGCTAGCCGCCTGTATAAACACAGACTCAGACGCAGACGAAGCAGATCATGTGTCTGTGCGCTCCGAAGCGTCAGACACTGAGCAAGAAATATCAGATGATGAAATACCGGATGAAGAGATAGCTGGAAATATTGGTGCTAGGTATGTTTGGGGTGATGATAAAAACACTAAATGGACCGAAACTCCTCCAAACCTTAATGTGCGAACTCGTCAAGAAAACATTATAATTCATTTAGCAGGCCCAAAAAATGCTGCCTAATTGGTAAAAAGTTCACAATGCTTTGAATTGTTCATCGACAATGATGACAAGTTCGTTTTAGTGTACGAAGAAAAATTTCTGATATTACACATTAACCAATACCATGCCGATGTGAGATTGACGAAAAAAGCCAAATAATCAAGTAGATGCCATATTTGCTCAAGAAAAAAAGATCGCAAGACACATTATGTTTGTATAATGAGTAAAGCTTATACACATGCTTAGAGCACGCAGCTCAAATATGTGGACAATGTAAAGCTTTGGATAGCCAAGAATCTGACTGAATATTATATTGTAAATGTTTGTTTTGTTTGTTTTGAAGTCTATTTGGTACATTTTTATCATATCTGTTTCGGTTAGGATAATTTTTTATTTGTTTTTTATTGTAAAAAAAACATTGTTTTTGCTTTCAAAAAAAATAAATGTTTACTTTTTTTCGGTTGTTTCTGTTATTACCTGGTATTTTGACATTTTTTGTTGTAAGTTAACACCATTAAAATAAAACAGGAAACCATTTTTATGAAAAAAAAAAGATTTATGAGCTTTTACATAATATATATATTTTTAAATATATGGGGTGTACCAAATTACCAATGTACCAAATTTGTACCAATGTACCAGTGTACCAAATTTGTACTTTTTTGTCGGTGTACTAACGCAGGGTTAATCCGCCGGCTGGCGGAATTATTGGTTTGTATATGAGATACCGCCGGCGCCGGCATTGTATTGCATGTGTGTGTTATTATTACCATAGAGCGGAAATTTGAATGCGCTAACAGAATCGCACTGCCGGCGTACCTTATACGACTAGAAATTTTCAGTCGCGTAAAACACAATATTTTAACGTATTTTATTTTTATTGGCTTTTCATTCTATACAGCATTTTAAATTATATCAGTTATTATGTGAATAATAACCTAGGGTATACAAAAAATTTGTTTTTGGTTACTTTAAATAATGTAATTTTGTGCCACGTCCGAAGCGACTAGACTATAGCTCGCACTGTTAGAGGTCATGAACGTTAGATATTTACACCAGAGTGTTTAGTTGAAATTATGGCATTATACCAGTATATTCTTAAATTATGGATTCCCAATAATTGTATTTATATATCAGTCGATTAAAACTATTAAAGTACCGTTAAATATCATCACCTGCCATTGTGTTGAAATTATTAGCGGCGTTCGGTAATTCAATTTTTTCCATCGTTTTGCTCGGAATTTTTGACAGGCACGTGTCAGTCGTACTGATTACAGCAATGAGTCATGTGCCTGTCAAAAGTTCCGAGCAAAACGATGGAAAAAATTGAATTACCGAACGCCGCTAATGAGATCCGACGACGGTGTAAACGCTTAAGGCGCCTTGCTATAGTATAGTCAACCAACCATGAGTGTAGAGTTGTAGGTATGGGAAAATAAACTTAAAATTTCAATTAAAACATTTTTTATATTAAAAAGCTCAACAAGGTTATATTAAAAACCAGTTCTTAAATCTTGTGTGCAAAATAAATTATTAAAATTTTTTCTCAATTTCGTAGCTATAGTTTATTTCTTTTCATTTTAAAAATCCACTTATTGAACGATCTTTCGATTTCTACCGAAGTTATAGATTTTACAGGTTAAAAATTCCTTTGATTGAAACAGATGTTTTTCTTGCACAAGACTCACATCATGAGTGGTTCACAATGTTTCATGAATTCTGTCCGAAAACATACCTTAAAATTATATAAATAACTATTTTTGTCTTTTATTTTGAAGTCAGGATCTGTTGCACCATGGACTCTTTTTTGTGCGCCTTACAGTTTCTTTCTGCAGTAAATTCTTTCCCAAATACACAATTAGACTTATAATTGTTAGGATTTTTATATACTATAGCTTTAGAGTTGTCCATTTTTAGCCTCCTGAACACACACACATAAAGCTCAAAATAGATATAATATGCGATCTCTTTGGTTTGAAAGGAAAACCTAGCTTAGGGATTTTCTTCTATTTCAATGTCAAAGGCCAACAATAAATGAAAATTTTTTGTGCCTACATACCTTTTCATACAAAATAAACCCAAACATTTGTTTTTCTAAACTTTTATGCCGTTGTATGCGCGTATTGACGCGAGTTTATTTTTTTACAAAAGTTGTACCAACGGCGAAATGCCCTAGTGCTAAGGTATCCGCTTATGGATCGGATCAGTTGGTAGTGGATTCAGTGCCGGGCCCGAATGGTATTTTTTTTGAATTCTTGTCAAATTCATAGTAAATGAGAATCCACGCTGGCGCTTCGAAGCTCCCGAGTTCCTGTGTCAGGGATATTTTTTAATGACTTATACGGGCCGAGCGTAGCAAGGTCCGTATCACTACGTCAAATGTGCATGTGCGGACTAAATTAAATTTTAAATTAAATAGTCCCGCCGGACATAGAAGCCGAGAAGCGCAACAAGCTTATCGCAAAATGTGTATGCAGGCAGCAGCAGCCAAAGTACAGTTGGTATGGCTAGCCGCTTGTTATAGTGAGCTGTCGCGCGGGGCCGGGCGTTGGACCGTCGCGGTTTTTTAATAATGTGCCTAGTTTCGCCAAGGAATTAATTACCTACAAATAAACATCGCAGAAAACATAAAATATATACTATATAGTATATTACACATTGCTACTCTAGATGTTTATGACTTTTAGTTTTAGTATTGCTTTTCTATGTGATTTAAAATGCTAAGAGTGTTAGCCGCTCCACGTTTTGATAAGTCTCCTCAATAGATGTCGCGCCTTATACTAAAAGTATTATTATTCGTAATGTGTTAGAATAAATAGACAATACAAGGAATCAAGGAATGTACTGTACCATGAACCCTTTTCATTAAGCATGTATTTGTAGTGATTTACAATACATCTAAGTTTTTCTACTGTTTATCCGTTTCATTATTTAATCCGACTATGCTACAGGGTACTACAATTGCATTTTTGCTGTAACTTGACCGAAATATCAAATAATAACCAAACACATATTGATATTACACAATGAAATAGGGACGCTACCCGAAACACAGTTTTCTTTAATAAATACAATACAGATACAATGCGCATAGTAATTAATTAATTTTTCTTTGTCAAACCCAATTTTTTTTTAAATAGTATATTTCACGGGGCGGTTCGAGTGTATTGCAGCAAACCCAGCAAACCCAAGCAAACCCAACCGGGACCGGCATATTGATATCTTTCAACGATGGCTTGGCTTGATTCTTTCTTGAGGAACGTGCATTATTTTAAAAACAAAGTGAGGTTTTAAAAAATAAATTATTAAGTTGGTCATTGAAAATAAATTTAGGTGGGTCATTGACAAATGACCTTATGGACGAGCCGCGCCTGTTAGGATATAAAGTCCAGAACATATATATATATATATATATATATATATATATATATATATATATATATATATATATATATATATATATATATATATATATATATATATATATATATATATACAGTGTGTCCGCTTAAGTTCTGTACATATGAGAAACTTTTTTATTATTACTTTTACGCAAAAAAGTTACTCTTTATAAAAAGTTCTGCTTCCTGAGAAAATGATATTAAACTATTTAAACTTGAGATACTATGTACAGGATAGTCAAAAATTAAAAAAACTCAAAATTGGCCTAGGAGAGACGTACCTTTAATTTTAATTTTAGAGCAAATTTGAATAAGAAAATGTTGCTTGGAGTTAAAAATTATATCTGTTTATACTCTTAATTTTAACTATTATTAAAAATGAAAATTATTTCAGTTTTATCTTGCATACTCAATTTCAACGGCATATTGATCTACTTAAATAGTCAAATTGATGTTTCAGACAAATACCATAGCTGACAGTTACAATTCAAATTCAGGTGGGAAATTGTGGCAAGATATTGGACATGCCATTAAGAATCAAGATTTAATTTTTTAAGTTTATTTTTAATAATAGTATACTAAGGGTATATGTAGATATAGTTTTTAATGCCAAGCAACATTTTCTTATTCCATTTTGCTCTAAAACTAAAATTAAGGGTACTTCTCTCTTAGGTCAATTTTGATTTTTTTAGTTTTTGACTGTCCTGTACATACTATCTCAAGTTTGAATAGTTTAATACTATTTTCTCAGGAAGCAGAACTTTTTATAAAGAGTAACTTTTTTTAGTAAAATTAATAATAAAAAAGTTTCCCATATGTACAGAACTTAAGCGGACACACTGTATATATATATATATACATTTATATATATACATATATATATATATATATATATATATATATATATATATATATATATATATATATATATATATGTATATATATATATATATATATATATATATATATATATATATATATATATATATATATATATATATATATATATATATATATATATATATAGAGGGTGTCCAAGGAGTATGTGGCAAAATTTAGGCAGTGTGTAGGTGAGGTGAAAATAACACCACAAGTTCCTATAAATTTTTTTCCTATGAGCCCTCCTTGTGGAGATACGGGCCCCTAAAGGACGCCAATGGAATTTAATTTTTTCTAAATAACTTTTAAATCGCCCGGTAGATTTCGATAATTTTTTAGTATGATATATTTTAAGATAGGCCCTTAAAAGTACTGCTGTAGAAAGCGTTGTAGCTTATTCAGAGTTTCAGGGACGGACTAGCTCAAACACACATAACCAATTTTTTTTACACCCTGTACAATATGGACACGAAAACCATTTTTTTAGATACTATGTACCTTTTACTAAAAATAAAGTACTCTTCGTTGAAACCGCTAAAATCAATGGTTTCCGAGAAAAATCATCTTAAACGCAGTAGTACCTTCGACGTGGTTAATTTCTAATACTGCAAAAAAATACTGAAAAAGTGCAGTAGACCTTTTTTTTTTCAAAATGTGTACAGCTTTTGCAATCTGTTAATTTGAAATTAAACAAATAATGCATCATAAAGATCGTTCACGTTATAAGTTGTACAGAGTGTTACGAAATTATGAGTAATTGCACAACTAAGTTTTATTGTCCGCTTTTCTATACTACGTAACTTTTACTAAAAATAATATCAATTTAAATGAGCTTTAAAAAATAATATGTAATCGTATAAAATTTTCCACATGCCGCTCCTCCCAACTTCGATGCATTTTTTTTTGGTCTATGAATAGACTGCCGCTAAACTTTTGATGCATTTTTATTTTAAAAAAAGAGCAAGCCATGGAAAAAAAAGGAAAAATAATTGCCATATTTATTCTGGTACTATCAAGTAGAAATCACTTGAGTTTTCAATCAGTTAAGGATAAATTTAATTATGGAGTTCACCTTTCAAGAATATGCTGACATGCATCTCATATATGGTAAAGCTTTAAGTAATTCATCAGAAGCCAGAAGGCTTTATGGTCAAGCTTTTCCAAATAGAATTTTACCTGACAGGAAAACATTTATAAATATTGATCGCCGTTTGCGAGAAACTGGTAAGAAAGAAAAACTGTAAGTTAATTTTGTTTGGAAATTCATATCTTCCTTTTAGGGAGTTTTTTACCCAAGCGTGGTGGTGAGGGTGGTCAGAGAACCGTACGGACCCCTGAAACGGAAGAAAGAATATTGGATGCTGTTGCCGAGAACCCATCGACTAGCGTAAGAACGTTGTCAAACCAACTTCATGTCACTAAATCAATTGTCGATCTAGTCCTAAAAGAACAACTTTTCTATCCTTTTCATATTCAGAAAGTTCATGCCATGACCGCTGATGATTATCCAGCGAGAGTTTGTTACGCTAACTGGTTTCTCCAAAAACAAACGGAAACTAATAATTTTGTAACCAACATACTATTTACAGATGAAGCAGGATTTGGAAGAAATGGCGTAATTAATTCACATAATCTCCACGTATGGGATGAAGAAAATCCTCACGCGACAATCCAAACGAAGCATCAGCAAAAATTCCATGTAAATGTGTGGGATGGAATTCTGGGTAATCGCTTAATTGGACCATTCGTCCTACAACACAGATTAAATGGTGCAGGGTATCTGCAGTTCCTTCAAGAAAACCTAAATGAATTGTTGGAAGATGTACCCCTTGAATCTAGAAGACAAATGTGGTTTATGCACGATGGTGCTCCACCTCACTTTGATATTTTAGTGAGAGAACATTTGGATAACACATTTCCTGATCGCTGGATAGGTCGCCGGGGCCCAATTTCGTGGCCCCCTAGATTCCCAGATCTAAACCCCCTAGATTTTTATTTATGGGGTCACTTGAAAAATCTCGTCTACTCTACGCCGGTAAATAATCGGGAAGAATTACTTGCAAGAATAGCATACCATTCCAATAATATCCGAAGCAAACCAGGCATATTTTTTCAAGTTCAGCGGCAGTCTATTCGTAGACTAAGAAAGTGCGTTCAGATTGGAGGCGCCCATGTGGAAAATTTGATATGATCTAATGTTGTAGTGTTGAAAATTTATTATGATTAAATATTATTTTTTAAAGTTTATCTAGAACTTAATTGTGAGCAATAAAACGTAATAGTTGTGCAATTACTCATAATTTCGTAACACTCTGTACAACTTATAACGTGAACGATCTTTATGATGCATTATTTGTTTAATTTCAAATTAACAGATTGCAAAAGCTGTACACATTTTGAAAAAAAAGGTCTACTGCACTTTTTCAGTATCTTTTTTGCAGTATTAGAAATTAACCACGTCGAAGGTACTACTGCGTTTAAGATGATTTTTCTCGGAAACCATTGATTTTAGCGGTTTCAACGAAGAGAACTTTATCTTTAGTAAAAGGTACATAGTATCTAAAAAAATGGTTTTCGTGTCCATATTTTACAGGGTGTAAAAACAATTTGGTTATGTGTGTTTGAGCTACTCCGTCCCTGAAACTCTGAATAAGCTACAACGCTTTCTACAGCAGTACTTTTAAGGGCCTATCTTAAAATATATCATACTAAAAAATTATCGAAATCTACCGGGCGATTTAAAAGTTATTTAGAAAAAATTAAATTCCATTGGCGTCCTTTACGGGCCCGTATCTCCACAAGGAGGGCTCATAGGAAAAAAAATTATAGGAACTTGTGGTGTTATTTTCACCTCACCTACACAACGCCTAAATTTTGCCACATACTCCTTGGACACCCTGTATATATATATATATATATATATATATATATATATATATATATATATATATATATATATATATATATATATATATATATATATATATATATATATATATATTTCATTAAATACAATTTTTATACTAGGTGTATATATAAAAAATACCGTTTTTAAGCGATGAAAAATTTCGGAAAGAAAGGTAATTGTTCCGAGCACGGGCGTGCTGGGTGGCCACGGGGGCCAAACACAGAAAATGGACGGGAAAGAAATCACTGCTTCACTGTATATAAAATTGTAAATAAATTGTGTAAATCGTTTTTGTAGCATCTAACTCCCTGTTTGTTTCTTTTTCATGTACAACTTGGGACCACAACACCTTGGGACCGCAACCTGGAGAGCGGCGACGACCTGCCAGGCCAGCGGACCACTGACGGTGCCAGAGGGGGACAAACCCACCTTGTGACCACAACACATGGGGACCACAACACCTTGGGACCACAACACCTTGGGACCGCAACCTGGGGAGCGACGACGACCTGCCAGGCCAGCGGACCACTGACGTCACCACACATGGGGACAAGCCCACCTAGGGACCGCAACATCTGGGGACCACACAAAGGAACAAACCGAACAGGAGGGAGGAAGACCCGCCAGGAGGAAGACAAGAGCCAGGAGTGCCAAGGAACCATCCGACTAGGAGGGAGGAAGATCCGCCAGGAGGAAGAAAACATGAGAAAAAAATGCAGCTTTTTAAATTGTATATTGAAATTTTTTTATTAAACTCAAACGAGATTGTTTGTATTAGAGATAGATTAGGGAACTCAGTCACAAAAATCCTTCGGATTTTTGTTTTCCGTGGGGGGGGGGGGGGGGGGGAGTGTCACCAAATTGTTTTTTCCATTGCTCCGGGAAACACCCTTCCTCCTGCTTGAAGTCCGGTAGCGGCGAGGCGTCGTCGCGCGTCGCGCTATCGGGCCGCTGGCAGGGGAAGTGGTCGACCTGATGGATGTGATGTGATGGGAGAGAGACGTCACCTTTGCTTTGACTTTTCGAGCCAAGCGAGTTACAGCTGAACAGAACCACTTTCCTCCGTCGACGATGTATTAGGAATTAATAGGTAAGGCCTCGTTTGAATTCTTGTAAATATACATATTCATTTTATTTTAATAAAAGTATTGCTGCAGAATTAATTATGAAGCCAGGGTTTTAGTATTTTAGTTAAGATCCCGTGACAATATCAGGGGTGGCCAACCGGTCGATCACGATCGACTGGTCGATCGCGGCTATTAGTCCAGTCGATCGTGGCAAGGCAAAAATATAAATTCGTAGAACAGACTGTTTTGTACTGAACTATGCTGTTTCATTAAAGATTTCAAGAAGTATGTAATTGGTAGGTCGCACAGGGTGTTGTCAGTGAACAGTAGATCTTGGGTCTAACCAAGTTGGCCACCCCTGGTATATATCATGTTTTTACAGTACTCAGTATTTTTGTCAAAATGCCTCTGAGCAAACTCGAGATGCTTCTTCTTATTTTTCTTATTTACAAATGGTATCTTCCGACCAACTCGTGCCTGTATACCCTGGTTTCTTAACTAATTTCTTATTATTGTTACATTGATAACCTTTTTGTAATCACTGGCTTAACTTTTCACTGTATCAGTCGCAGTAGTTTGCGGATTTTTACTAACTTTTCTTAGTATTTCTTGTTTGTCTCGAAAAGTCAGTACTTTTTCTTCCTCTCCCTGGCAAGGTTTTTGTTGTATGGATTGTTTCATATTTTTTATATAATATATTCAACTGTTGACCGGCTTCTTCCAACAATTTTTCTTTTGTTTCTTTGAGATCTTCCTTCTTGATATAATTTTATTATCAAATGTCTGATTTCTTGAGGTACTTCTGATGATTTGCGACAAATTTTGAAAATTTGCTGTATTCTTTAGACCACGGAGCTCAAACTGCTATTAAAAATAATTTAGAATCTATATTTAGGAATTTTTTATCACTATAAGAACAGATAAATACATTCTATGTACATCTTTAATTTTTTTTGGAAGTGGACGAATAATTTCGCTCGCCGATATTTTATCAAATTATCTTTCTTTTGTGTTTTTTGTCCAATGGATTCTGATAAATATGAAGAGTTATTGATATTTTCATTTCTCGGGAAAAGAGATATCTGTTAACTTGGGTATTTGTAAAATGTTAATAAATTTAATGTAGAAGTTTTATCTATATCTTTGAAAAATTACAAGTGGACGAATAATAAATCTCCCGACTGTGTAAGATGTACTGGTATTTAGGTAGGTTTACAAAATTCTTAAGTAATCAATAAATAATAATGTTTGTCAGGTAGTAATAACACAGAAGGTCTACTTCATTGTCAGGTAGTAATAACCAGTGAGCGAGATCACGATGCGACAACAGAGTCGCACTCAGGACAAAAGCTATTTTACATGTTATTAAGTTATTAATTTTTTCCAAATACTAAACAGATTGTACAGTAGAATATATGTATTCCCTTCTGATAAACAACGCGTGGAGTTGCATGGGTATTGCATGGTTGCAAGTATTGTTCTTTCGCAGAAATCATAAATTAAAATAGTTGTAGCTAAATATAACGGTATTTTTTATATATACACCTAGTATAAAAATTGTATTTAGTGAAATATATATATATATATATATATATATATATATATATATATATATATATATATATATATATATATACTAAGGGATGTGTATTCGTGACTGAATAGTTAGAAAAAAAGGATTTTTTCTTGGGTAGCAGTCAAAATGCAGGTGGCCAATTAATTAATTCTTTATTGCTTAGTCGAGCTTTCGAGTTTCAATTTAACCCTTCTTCAGGACACACTACAAAAGTTACAAAACACATTGTCAGGAAACACAGTTCCCATACAATCAAAAAATTTTTTTATTTTAAAAACTTACCAATGTGAATTATTTTAAAAAAGGAATACAAAAATACTTCGCAGAAATGTTGCTAAACATATTTATGACATTCTACAATTAAAAAACTTTAAAAAATTGGTTTAAGATTGGCGATGATTGTCGAATAATTAATTACTACATTTTGGTTGCTGGATGATGAATGAGCAACAGCTGGTCATTTAAAAATGATTTGACGTTTGACAGAACCACGAATGTTAGGTTGTGTTCAAACTCGAAATAAAGCGCGGCGAATTTAAAAAATCTTCAAGAAAATTTTTATACTGAAAAATTATGTCCTGCGCATTCACCAACAGTGGAAAACGCAAAAGGTATGTAAGAACAATATGGAAATACAAACAACTCTTCTAAAAAATATAATGTTCACACAAAAGAGAAAAGAAAAGAAAACTAGATAGATGTGTCTTCCTGTAAGGAACTGAATTTTTCTTTATGTAATCTGAGTAAGAAGGAATAAATAGTGCTGAGGTTTTGGATATCTGTTTTCTTATTCATGCAGTGGTCGGCGCCATGAATGTGTACCATTTCTAAGAACAGTCTTTTGTAATACTTATTGGATTTTGCCAGAACTTTAGGTTCAGCAAATCTCATTTGGTGGCCTTCTTTTATTACATGTTCAGCCAATGCACATGAAGGCACCGACCTCCTGCAGTCACTCTTGTGTGATATAACGCGGTTATATAAGTTTCTGGATGTTTGACCAATATATACATCCTCACAATTATTACAAGAAATCTGATACACAACATTCCAATTCTCTTTTGTGGTGAGGGGTGTTTTTGTTTTAGTATACAATTGTGAAACAGTCTTCACTTGTTTCTTTGCAAACCTAACATCGGTGCACTCAAATAATTTTATTAATTTTGGAGTGAGATTCTCTATATATGGTAAAGTACAATAGAAAGTCGGAACAGTGGTGCTCTGATTGGCATTATTGTCATTATGCCGTGATGGCGTAGGTTGTGTGTTTAGGGATGGTGGTTGACTGGGTCTATCAACAACATTCTCCGGTAATTGATAAGCCGTACTGTATAAGAATTTATTAATTAATTTAAGTGGATACGAGTTTTCCAACAGCATTGTTTGTAATAATTTTAATGAGGCTTGCCTATCTTTTGGATGTGTTAGCATGACAGCTCTACGTTTCATGCCTAAAATTAAATTGATTTTCATCTTCATAGGATGGTATGACTTAAAGCTTATAAATCTATTGGAAGCCATAGGTTTTCTGTACCAAACAGTACTGAGAACATTGTCATCAGACCGTTTTATTTTCATGTCTAGGAAAGGAATACTTTGGTCACTTTCCTCTTCGACAGTGAACTGTATGTGACGATTGTAAGTGTTGAACATTTCCAGAGTTTCATGAATTCTATTTTGAGGTACAGATAAAATGAGGTCATCAACATACCTTTTCACAAAAGGAATGTAGTAAGGTAAATACTGTAAGCAATCTCGTATCAGGTCATCAAGAACATAATTTACCAAAATCGGAGATATGGTTGAGCCCATAGGTGTACCGAAAATTTGTTTGTAATATTCACCATTAAACACACAGAAATTAGAATCAAAAATGAAAGTTAATAATTTTTCCACCGTTCGACAATCCAGTGTACAATAAGGAGAAATTTTATCCCAGTTATTTTTTATGCTTTCTAAGACAGCTTCCAATGGTAGGTTTGTGAACAAGGATACAACATCAAAACTCACCAATACATAACCATCAGGTAGTTGGAAATTATTAATGTAAGTACTAAAGGAAAAGGAATCTCTAACATAAAACTCATTTTGAACATCATAGGCAGTGGTTAAAATGTTAGTGACATATGTCGCCAACGAGTTATTGGGGCAGTTAATTGAGGAAACAATGGGCCTCATAGATAAAGTAGGCTTGTGTATCTTAGGCAAAGTGTATAGCCTCGGTGCTACCGAGTTGTAAGAGGTCATTGCCCTTGCAGTATCAGCATCAATATGATTATTCTCTTTAAGGCTTTTTATTAAATTATTAGCTTTTGTTTGTAATGTGCCTGTGGGATTATTATTGAGCTTTTTATAATATTGTGGATCTTGTATTAAATTTAGAGATTTAGATGTATAATCTTCTTTATACATGACCACTGTAACATTGCCCTTGTCACTGTTGGTAACATATACCTCAGGATGTTCCTGAAGAAAAAGTTTAGTTTTATGGAAAATCTCATTAAAATGTTGATTGCTATTATGATGATGTTGTATAAAATTAGTAATAATGTTTGTGAAACGCGCTCTATAAAGATCCCTTTGTTGAGCATCAAACTGAGCAATAGCCGTCTCGAGATCAGCCAGAAGAGATGGTATGTTCCAATCTTTAGGGGTGGGACATAGGCTAAATTTACGTCCAAGGGACAAAATTTGTTTTATGTCATTTGGAAAATCTATGGACGTGAGATTGCGGAACCATTTATCTTGTGTTTTGATCTCCTCAAGCTGGTCTCGTTTCAACCTCGCAAACTTGTTTAAATTTTTTTAAACAAATTTTCGGTACACCTATGGGCTCAACCATATCTCCGATTTTGGTAAATTATGTTCTTGATGACCTGATACGAGATTGCTTACAGTATTTACCTTACTACATTCCTTTTGTGAAAAGGTATGTTGATGACCTCATTTTATCTGTACCTCAAAATAGAATTCATGAAACTCTGGAAATGTTCAACACTTACAATCGTCACATACAGTTCACTGTCGAAGAGGAAAGTGACCAAAGTATTCCTTTCCTAGACATGAAAATAAAACGGTCTGATGACAATGTTCTCAGTACTGTTTGGTACAGAAAACCTATGGCTTCCAATAGATTTATAAGCTTTAAGTCATACCATCCTATGAAGATGAAAATCAATTTAATTTTAGGCATGAAACGTAGAGCTGTCATGCTAACACATCCAAAAGATAGGCAAGCCTCATTAAAATTATTACAAACAATGCTGTTGGAAAACTCGTATCCACTTAAATTAATTAATAAATTCTTATACAGTACGGCTTATCAATTACCGGAGAATGTTGTTGATAGACCCAGTCAACCACCATCCCTAAACACACAACCTACGCCATCACGGCATAATGACAATAATGCCAATCAGAGCACCACTGTTCCGACTTTCTATTGTACTTTACCATATATAGAGAATCTCACTCCAAAATTAATAAAATTATTTGAGTGCACCGATGTTAGGTTTGCAAAGAAACAAGTGAAGACTGTTTCACAATTGTATACTAAAACAAAAACACCCCTCACCACAAAAGAGAATTGGAATGTTGTGTATCAGATTTCTTGTAATAATTGTGAGGATGTATATATTGGTCAAACATCCAGAAACTTATATAACCGCGTTATATCACACAAGAGTGACTGCAGGAGGTCGGTGCCTTCATGTGCATTGGCTGAACATGTAATAAAAGAAGGCCACCAAATGAGATTTGCTGAACCTAAAGTTCTGGCAAAATCCAATAAGTATTACAAAAGACTGTTCTTAGAAATGGTACACATTCATGGCGCCGACCACTGCATGAATAAGAAAACAGATATCCAAAACCTCAGCACTATTTATTCCTTCTTACTCAGATTACATAAAGAAAAATTCAGTTCCTTACAGGAAGACACATCTATCTAGTTTTCTTTTCTTTTCTCTTTTGTGTGAACATTATATTTTTTAGAAGAGTTGTTTGTATTTCCATATTGTTCTTACATACCTTTTGCGTTTTCCACTGTTGGTGAATGCGCAGGACATAATTTTTCAGTATAAAAATTTTCTTGAAGATTTTTTAAATTCGCCGCGCTTTATTTCGAGTTTGAACACAACCTAACATTCGTGGTTCTGTCAAACGTCAAATCATTTTTAAATGACCAGCTGTTGCTCATTCATCATCCAGCAACCAAAATGTAGTAATTAATTATTCGACAATCATCGCCAATCTTAAACCAATTTTTTAAAGTTTTTTAATTGTAGAATGTCATAAATATGTTTAGCAACATTTCTGCGAAGTATTTTTGTATTCCTTTTTTAAAATAATTCACATTGGTAAGTTTTTAAAATAAAAAAATTTTTTGATTGTATGGGAACTGTGTTTCCTGACAATGTGTTTTGTAACTTTTGTAGTGTGTCCTGAAGAAGGGTTAAATTGAAACTCGAAAGCTCGACTAAGCAATAAAGAATTAATTAATTGGCCACCTGCATTTTGACTGCTACCCAAGAAAAAATCCTTTTTTTTTTATATATATATATATATTTCATTAAATACAATTTTTATACTAGGTGTATATATAAAAAATACCGTTATATTTAGCTACAACTATTTTAATTTATGATTTCTGCGAAAGAACAATACTTGCAACCATGCAATACCCATGCAACTCCACGCGTTGTTTATCAGAAGGGAATACATATATTCTACTGTACAATCTGTTTAGTATTTGGAAAAAATTAATAACTTAATAACATGTAAAATAGCTTTTGTCCTGAGTGCGACTCTGTTGTCGCATCGTGATTTCGCTCACTGGTTATTACTACCTGACAAGGAAGTAGACCTTCTGTGTCATTACTACCTGACAAACATTATTATTTATTGATTACTTAAGAATTTTGTAAACCTACCTAAATACCAGTACATCTTACACAGTCGGGAGATTTATTATTCGTCCACTTGTAATTTTTCAAAGATATAGATAAAACTTCTACATTAAATTTATTAACATTTTACAAATACCCAAGTTAACAGATATCTCTTTTCCCGAGAAATGAAAATATCAATAACTCTTCATATTTATCACAATCCGTTGGACAAAAAACACAAAAGAAAGATAATTTGATAAAATATCGGCGAGCGAAATTATTCGTCCACTTCCAAAAAAAATTAAAGATGTACATAGAATGTATTTATCTGTTCTTATAGTGATAAAAAATTCCTAAATATAGATTCTAAATTATTTTTAATAGCAGTTTGAGACTCCGTGGTCTAAAGAATACAGCAAATTTTCAAAATTTGTCGCAAATCATCAGAAGTACCTCAAGAAATCAGACATTTGATAATAAAATTATATCAAGAAGGAAGATCTCAAAGAAACAAAAGAAAAATTGTTGGAAGAAGCCGGTCAACAGTTGAATATATTATATAAAAAATATGAAACAATCCATACAACAAAAACCTTGCCAGGGAGAGGACGAAAAAGTACTGACTTTTCGAGACAAACAAGAAATACTAAGAAAAGTTAGTAAAAATCCGCAAACTACTGCGACTGATACAGTGAAAGGTTAAGCCAGTGATTACAAAAAGGTTATCCATGTAACAATAATAAGAAATTAGTTAAGAAACCAGGGTATACAGGCACGAGTTGGTCGGAAGATACCATTTGTAAATAAGAAAAATAAGAAGAAGCATCTCGAGTTTGCTCAGAGGCATTTTGACAAAAATACTGAGTACTGTAAAAACATGATATATACCAGGGGTGGCCAACTTGGTTAGACCCAAGATCTACTGTTCACTGACAACACCCTGTGCGACCTACCAATTACATACTTCTTGAAATCTTAAATGAAACAGCATAGTTCAGTACAAAACAGTCTGTTCTACGAATTTATATTTTTGCCTTGCCACGATCGACTGGACTAATAGCCGCGATCGACCAGTCGATCGTGATCGACCGGTTGGCCACCCCTGATATTGTCACGGGATCTTAGCTAAAATACTAAAACCCTGGCTTCATAATTAATTCTGCAGCAATACTTTTATTAAAATAAAATGAATGTGTATATTTACAAGAATTCAAACGAGGCCTTACCTATTAATTCCTAATACATCGTCGACGGAGGAAAGTGGTTCTGTTCAGCTGTAACTCGCTTGGCTCGAAAAGTCAAAGCAAAGGTGACGTCTCTCTCCCATCACATCACATCCATCAGGTCGACCACTTCCCCTGCCAGCGGCCCGATAGCGCGACGCGTGACGACGCCTCGCCGCTACCGGACTTCAAGCAGGAGGAAGGGTGTTTCCCGGAGCAATGGAAAAAACAATTTGGTGACACTTCCCCCCCCCCCCACGGAAAACAAAAATCCGAAGGATTTTTGTGACTGAGTTCCCTAATCTATCTCTAATACAAACAATCTCGTTTGAGTTTAATAAAAAAATTTCAATATACAATTTAAAAAGCTGCATTTTTTTCTCACGTTTTCTTCCTCCTGGCGGATCTTCCTCCCTCCTAGTCGGATGGTTCCTTGGCACTCCTGGCTCTTGTCTTCCTCCTGGCGGGTCTTCCTCCCTCCTGTTCGGTTTGTTCCTTTGTGTGGTCCCCAGATGTTGCGGTCCCTAGGTGGGCTTGTCCCCATGTGTGGTGACGTCAGTGGTCCGCTGGCCTGGCAGGTCGTCGTCGCTCCCCAGGTTGCGGTCCCAAGGTGTTGTGGTCCCAAGGTGTTGTGGTCCCCATGTGTTGTGGTCCCAAGGTGGGTTTGTCCCCCTCTGGCACCGTCAGTGGTCCGCTGGCCTGGCAGGTCGTCGCCGCTCTCTAGGTTGCGGTCCCAAGGTGTTGTGGTCCCAAGTTGTACATGAAAAAGAAACAAACAGGGAGTTAGACGCTACAAAAACGATTTACACAATTTATTTACAATTTTATATACAGTGAGGCAGTGATTTCTTTCCCGTCCATTTTCTGTGTTTGGCCCCCGTGGCCACCCAGCACGACCGTGCTCGGAACAATTACCTTTCTTTCCGAAATTTTTCATCGCTTAAAAACTTTTTAATTTTTCAAAATTTTCCAAAAATTTTCCGCAAATTTTCCGCTAATTACTTATTTCGCCCCCTCCCCTACCGGAAAAAAAATACGATTAATTAGAGGCTTTACCTATTACTTTTTATCCCTTATACACAAAAACAAAAATAACGACACAGCATCATTGAACATTGCCAGATTATACGTGTTGATCAGGCACGCTTTCAAGCAACGCTCAGCTGCACAGAGCCTCGTGCAACTGTTCACGATCTCTCTTACTTTTCTCTCTCTTAACACAAACGTTTAATTTTTCACTTTCTATATTCCTTTAACACCGTTTACTACCTTATACCTCTTTATTACTTGGGGGAAAAAATTTAAAATACCTTTTATTTATTTTACTACCAATTTTCACTAGTGGCTTTTATATAACAACAAAAAAATATATGCATTGTTCCTACTACTCTTCAAAATTATATGGTTCGTGGTACGGGGCCAATCTATATACATGGACTGTTTCTTGTTTAGCTCTTGCTCCTTCACCTCTCTGGATAATGTAATTTACTGGCGATGCTTTTCTTACAACTACAAATGGTCCCTGATACTTGTACTGCAGTTTGTCACTTTTTCCTTTCTTTCTAATGTAAACTCTAAGTTTGACTTTGTCTCCTGTTTCATATGTCACTTTTTTGTGGTTACTGTCATATTGGGTTTTGTCCTTTTTTGTCCTTCTGAGTAATATTTCTTTTTGCTTCCTGTCTGTGTTTCTCTATATTCGGATTCGGAATAAGCATAGTGGCTGATTTTAAAAACATGGCGTCCCGTATGAGCTGTGGGTTTCTCCCAAAAACTAAATAAAATGGCGAAAACTGCGTTGTGTCCTGTTTGCTGGAATTGTAGGCAAATGTTACCATTGGTAGGTATTTGTCCCAGTCATCCTGTGACGTAGACACATACAGGCTGAGCATATCTGCTACTGTTTTGTTGAAACGTTCAGTTAGCCCATTAGTCTAGTCTGCGGGTGATATGACGTAGTATATGCGTTTTCTGAGCCCATGTTCTGCACCATTTTTGTTACCAATTCTGACCTAAAAACTTGACCTCTGTCGCTCAATATTTTTTTTGGTACCCCATGTATGCTTATTACTTGGTCCACCAGAAACGCTGCTATTTCTTCTGCTTTTGCACTAGGTATTGCCTTGGTTATTGCATAACGGGTCACATAATCTGTACAAACAACTATATTATTACTTTGACTTTTTGTTTTTGTTAGGGGTCCTAAAATATCTATACCTATCATTTCGAAAGGCTGCAAATCATCAATCTTTATTGGTTGCAGATCACCTGCTGGTTTTTCATTGTTTGGCCCTTTTCTCGTCTGACAATCAGGACATCCCCTAATAAATTTCTTAACGTCAAGATGCATTTTATCCCAATAATAGCGTGTGTTTATTCTGTCGTACGTTCTTGCATAACCTAGGTGTCCCGACAATGGCTCACAATGCAGCTGTTGCATCAGTTGTGCTTTCAGTCCTTGAGGGATTACCAACTTATCCTCCTGGTGTGGGACAGCCGACTTTTTATATAGCACACCATCTTTGACAGTAAAATTTTTTGCACGACGTTGCAAATGTGAATTGCCATAATTCGGATCCTGGACTGCCTGTAGTAAGTCTGACACGACTGTATCTTCTTCTTGAAACTCCGTGATGTCCACTAAAGGTAGCAAAAATGTGGGAATTTCATTGGCATCATTCTCGTCCTTTAGTGTTGCCTGGACACAGGGTTGTCTGGAAAGACAGTCTGCGTCTTGATTGCATTTCCCTGATTTGTGGATTATTTCGTAATCAAATTCTTGTAGTTTGCAGCTCCATCTAGCTAATCTCCCTGTAACATTTTTGAGATTTTTTAGGTAACACAGTGGCTGGTGATCAGAAAAGATTTTTATGTGTTCTCCCCAAATATAGCTTCTCAGATACGTTAAACTCCACACTATGGCTAGACCTTCTTTTTCTCCAACTCCATAATTTTTTTCGGCTTTGGTGAGCGTTCTGGACACATAGCAAATGGGATGCATTTCCTAGTTCATTTTTTGTAAGAGTACTGCTGCTATCCCTTGGTCTGATGCGTCTACATGTAGCGCTTTTTCGGCGTTGGGAAGGTAGTGTGTTAACACTGGAGGTGATTCTAATTTTGTTTTTAAAATCTGAAAAGATTCTTCTTGGGCTGGTGTCCACCAAAATGGTGTATCTTTCTTCAGCAAATCGTATAACGGCCTGGCAATGACACTAAATTTTTCAATAAATTTTCTATAGTAGTTGGCGAGTCCTAGAAAACTTTGAAGTGTTTTTTTATTTCTTGGAGTTTCAAAATGGTGTACTGCTTCAAGTTTTGAAGAATCTGGAAGAATACCTCGCTCACTAATGGTGTGGCCTAGTACTGTTAGTTCTTTATACGCAAACTGGCACTTAGATGGTTTTAACTTTAGCCCAGTTACTTTTCTGAGGTTCTTGTTATGTTCTTCCAAATTTTTTCCATAGACTAAGATGTCATCTAAGTACGTCATTGCTTCATTCCACTTCATGTCTCCCAAAATTGCGTCTGCCTACTGCTGAAAAGTGCTTGGTGCTGTTGTAAGACCAAAACTTAGTCGGTTAAATTCGAGCAAGCCATCGGTAGTGACGAATGCCGTTTTATGCCTGTCTTTCTCGTCAATTTCTACTTGCCAGTACCCTGAAAACATGTCCAACGTAGTAAAATATCTAGCTTCTCCCAGGTAGGTCAAAATGTCGTCTATAACTGGCAGAGGATACACATTCTTTATTGTTTTTGCGTTTAATTTTTTATACTATAACAGAACAGAACTAAGCAGAACCTCATATCTCCATCTTTTTTGGGAACTAGGACTACTGAACTGGAATACGGACTTACAGACTTTCTTATCACCTCATTTTCCAACATTTCTTCCACTTGTTTATTAATAATTCTTCGCTCTGTGTGAGACATCCTGTATGGTCTGGAAACCACTGGAACGTCATCGGTCGTCTCAATTCGGTGCTTCACTAAATCCGTTTTTCCTAGGTCGCTGATGCTCCAAGCAAAAGTATCTTCAAAATCTCGAACTAACTTACTTACACTTTGAAAGTCATTTTTACACAAGTCCCTATTTACATTATAACTTTTTATTAAATTATCGTTCGTTAAAGTCACTAAAGTTTCGCTTATATTTTTTATAGAGTCACTATCTGCTTTAAACGCGATGCATGTGCCTGCAAAAAGTTTTTTTGTCTTTCTACCGTAGTTTTTTATTTCGGCGTACCATGTCAAATTATCACTAAAAATTTTATTTATTTGAAGTCCATTTTTTATTAAAAAATCATAGTTCGGGTTAAAGTTTATTTTATTTTCACCAGTTTTTTTAAAGTTCACTTCGCATTTAATAATGTCTTTCGCAATTACCGTGTCACTACGCAACGTAATTTTCGCATTGTCCGTTCTGCAGTTTTCAATTTCAATAGGCAACTCTTCCCAAAAACAACTATTTACATTACTGATTTGATTATTTACAATTTCTTTATGACTACCACTATCTCCTAAATTCATTGCCAAGGTAACTATTTCATTTTCATCCGTTTTCAAACTAATTTCATTCACTTTTAAATTTATCATAGCTTCGTGGGCCTTAAGAAATTCTAATCCTAATAAAACGGGCTGGGGTAGGTTTTCTATAACTAATGCTTCTAAGGAAAAGGTACAACCAATAAAACAAACATTTATTTCTGCATAACCAATAATTTTTAACAGCGAACTATTCGCTACTTTAATAAAAGTTATGCCTGTGCCGAGCTTTATTTCATTTTTATTTACATATTTACTATTTACAATATTTTTAACTGACGCAGTGTCTATTATAACCTCAATATTTACATTATTTAAACTTCCTTTTACGGAGAGAACATCTGTTGCTGCTTCTTGCTGATTCTGTTTCTGTTTCTGATTTTCTTTCTGTTTCTGGACAGTGCTTATGTGTGTTAACACTGTCCGTTGGAGTTTTCCGACTGCTGTTGCTGTTGCCAATTTTGATATCTATTAGTTTGCTGCTCTGGACGGCGGTCATTTTGTTCTCGGCCATGTTGATTTGGCGTCCATCTTGGTCTTTGGTTTTCTAAATTTCGTTGACCCCTGTAACTTTGGTTGTTTCTATTTTGCTGGTTGCTAAAACAAACTCTTGCCTTGTGACCTGGTTTTCCACACTGAAAACATACTGGCCAACTGTCGGTAGTACGTGGCTGCCAGTTTTTAAAATTTCGGTTTTCTCTTATTCTGTCCTGGCTTTGATTTTGCATCGCTTTTCCAATTTCTTCTCTCACAACTTGTGTAATTTCATCCATCAAGTTCGATTTTGCTTTCTATGGCTGAACCTGCTGACTTGTCCCTGTTACTTTTTCTGACATTGACAGCTGTGCGAAGATTTCCGAAGCACGACTTATTTCTTTTTCCGCGTCGTTTATAGTTTTAACAAGCTCTTGAACTTCTGCAAAATTTTTTGGCTGCCTAAGCTTGATTTGGTAGGCGTATGTGGGTAGTAGACCTTGTTCAAAATGTTCTCTTCTAATTTCGTCCTTCATTTTTGGATCTACTTTGTCGCATAGGTACACCATCTCCCGTAGCTAATTCATTACGTTTTCACCAGGCTGCTGTCTTCTATAACGTAATTTAGCTTCGTTTCGTTGACATACGTGCTAAACGAAAATTCTTTTTTCAGGTCTTCTACCGTTGCTTTCCAATCGGAACCTGGGTTTCGTATTGCATAAATTTGCAACCAAGATTGCGCTTGTCCCAATAAATACGACGAAAAATAACTCAGATTAAGGTTGTCATCCCAGTTATTAATCAAAGCTGTTTTTTCATAATCTTCCAAAAATACACTTAAATTATCACAATCCGGATTATACGAACGCGGCGCTACAAACTGTGGAACTGCCGGTGTTCTGGCTGGATTTATTAGATTTCCTAACGTGCAATTCAAGGTGTTCGGCATTTTTGAAAAAATATTTTTATCTGATTTTGGGGTTACCTGGTCGTTACTTGGCAATAAAGTTAGTGACTCGTTTGAAAAATTTTGATAAACGGAGCTATTGCTACTGCTATTTTCCGCTGAAATTGACGACTGTATGCTTTCCGGCGAGTTATTAAATACTAATGACCTTCCAACACTTTCTTTACTTTTAGGGGTTGATGACGTTTCAACAACTTTGGCGTTTTATTTAGTACCGCTTATTCCCATATTTTCCGCTTTATTTTCACTTTCTGTTACTTTATTTTTATTTCCTGCCTTCTTAGAATGACTTCTTAACACCATTAATTTTTCCATGTAGTAAGAAAAGTGCACATTTTAAAAAATAACGCATCCTTAAATATTAAAACCGCGACCAAAAATTTATTTTTAAAACTTTTTCCAAACTAGTAAAAAAAAATACGTAGCAATTTTCATACTGCATAACTGGCATAATTTTAATTCAGCTCACTTTTAGCATTCAAACCCAAAAAGGCAGAAGATATTTACTGGTTCTCGTTAAAAAAATAACTCAAAAAAGTTCAAAACAAATTTTAAACAAGTTTTCTATCGGCATTAGTTACTAGAGAAAAACCAATAATTAAAAAATCCAATATGTATTTTACAGAACCCGAAAAATTCTATATCATTTAAAAATAAACTAAGTTTATCCAACGAAAACGTACTAAAATGTAACACAAGCCAATAAAATATTTGTTTAAAGACGCTCTAAATAAATTTTAAATATAAAATAATACCGTTAAAAGCATGAAAGATTATTCACTTCGTACCAGGAATGTGCGTAAAAAACATTTGGTCAATCCGCAAAAAATAAAAAACGATAACCTTGAACATGACCTTTTTGGAATTTTACTAGCAAAATTTTTTAATAAATTCATATCTATTTCAAAAATACATTTTTCCCCTATAAAACAAAATAAAAAATCGGTACAATAGGCAGTTTGCGAATTTTTTTGCATAAGTAAAAATGAAACCAAAGGTAATTATTCACTACAACGGCCTTTCTGGCCGAAACACGGCGACCTCCACCATAATTGTCACGGGATCTTAACTAAAATATTAAAACCCTGGCTTCATAATTAATTCTGCAGCAATACTTTTATTAAAATAAAATGAATATGTATATTTACAAGAATTCAAACGAGGCCTTACCTATTAATTCCTAATACATCGTCGACGGAGGAAAGTGGTTCTGTTCAGCTGTAACTCGCTTGGCTCGAGAAGTCAAAGCAAAAGTGACGTCTCTCTCCCATCACATCACATCCATCAGGTCGACCACTTCCCCTGCCAGCGGTCCGATAGTGCGACGCGCGACGACGCGACGCCTCGCCGCTACCGGACTTCAAGCAGGAGGAAGGGTGTTTCCCGGAGCAATGGAAAAAACAATTTGGTGACAATATATACTGACGAAATAAAAATTGAGTTGTTTGGTAAAATAAAAAAAGGTTTTGGGGTACAGAAAGCGCGGGGAAGTCTACAAACCTAAAAATTTAATTCCAACGGTAAAGCACGGACGGGATTCCGTTCTTTACCGTTGGAATCCCTCTGAGGGTGTATGCCATGGCATGGAGTGGGCCAGCTCCATTTTATTGACGAAACTATGGATCGGTTCGTCTACAATACATGGACATTTTAGAAAAGAATTTAAGACAACGCGCTGAGAAAATGTGAATTGGAGACAATTTCTTATTTTAACAAGACAACATCCAAAACATAGAGCGGTGGATCGTTAAAGATTGGATACTGTATAGCGTACCAAGAGTTTGGAAACGCCACCGCAATCCCTAGACGTTAACCTGAATGAACATCTATGGTGGGAACCCAAAGAAAGGGTAAAAGAACATACAATTTCCAACAAAGAGGCGTTAAAAGCAAGATGTCAAGAAGTATGATCAAAAATTGGTAGGTTTTGATACAAAACTGGTAGAGTCAATGCCTAACAGGTTACAACAAATTATAAAATCAAAAGGGTACCACACACGTTATTAGTTTTGGCATGTTTGGACGAATTTCGAAAAAAAATGTTGGTGGACGAATAATTTTTCTCCCTTGGTTTTTTAGGAAATTATGTTCTAATATTAATTATATCTGTGAAAGGCATTGTCTAGGTTGGACTTTATATTACAGTTTTTAGTACATGAGTAGTTGTTTTTATTTTTGTAATGAAAAGCAAATCAATTTAAGTAGTTTTAATTTTATCCCATTTTTTAAAAAATTTTATAAGCTTGCCAAAATTTTGTCGGCGGATCTTAGCTACTATGCAGTAAAATCCGTCGAAAGGCGGAAAATGAATTATCAACCATTACGTTCCGCCGCACTATCATTTTTACGGCGGATAAGTTCTTATTATCTGCATGAGTCCGCCTTGCGACGGAATTCTAAGCCTAACTGTAACCTTCCGCCGGCGGACATATAGCCACTGCGTTAAATTTAACATTTTTTTAACTTCATTCATACCAATTAATATCCGATAAACTTAATATTTTCTGCCATCTTCAATAAAATTTAATAAGATCTTTAATAAACAATCCAAAAATGTGTTACACATAAAAATGAATATATTGTAAAATCAGCATATTATTTAAATACCAACAGTGCTTATCCAATTTTTGTTTGTCAATCTTTAATTCTGTTTAACCCACGACGCTCACCAGACGAAGACCTGCCGGTGCCGTGAGCGGAAAAAATTAACAAGGAAAAAAACGTCTCCGCAGGTCATTCCAAAAAAGCTTTTCATGGCCATCGTATCTGTCCAGACTTCTGTTGTTAGACATACATTCCCTACTAGAAGGTATGTAAAGTAGAACAGCTTGTTTCGGTAAATAGCGAAAACCTTCTCCTTCAACTGTTTAATATGGTTGGTTTTCTTTACATATCTAGTAAACCAGAGCTTTCGTTATTTTTGAATACATGATGCCTCCCATCTTGTAGCATTAACAATCTGAAATATTTTAGAAATTTTCTCCAGCGACGGCTTCCAAACTTCCAGTAATGTCACTACTGTTCAGAACATTGCTACTAGATTTATCGAAAACAGTATCTCTAGTTGCCACAGTTGCTGCTACAGTATCTACAGAACTAACAGTAAAGCCGGGAACACACTTTCAGCACAGCACGCCACGCCACGAGCTAGCGTGTGCCGGGCGTGATCTTAAAACTGTGAGATTTAACATTTTATATTGTTTTATACGGATCACAAACACATACATCGTCCGCGTTAACAAGGCCGACACGGCAAGATGACGTCACACAACACGCGTGCCGCAACATGCGGTTGATTGGTGGAATTCCACACTTTCTCTATGCGTACTGGGTAGAAAAGCAACAAACTGGGAACCAAAAAATATATAAGAGGTTAGAAATGTTAAGTAAAATGAAGAAACACGAAATTTAAATAAAAATCAATAAATTAGTATGCCATCGGGTTCTCAGATGTCGCTCCAGCTCTTTTTCTCGTGACGGGTAGTTTAAAAGTGATATGTTGAATATATCAATTTATTTTCAAGCTGGTATTTGATTGTTTTAAAGACGATTTATTCAGTGGCGGTCGCAGCTTTTTTCAAAGGGGGGGGGGGCGGTTTAGTAGTTGTTGGGTTGGCCCAATCGTCGGGTTAGTGTGTTACAAAAAAAATTACCTATGTATATTCAAAATTTCTATTAAAAAGCATGCATGCAATTTTATCTAGGCCACAGTCAATTCTAGAGACGTGTACTGCCTGCACCAGCGGTTTTAAATTTTTTGTTTTACCCGCATCGATCATTTATTAATTATTTCTTCATTCGTTAAAAATAGTGTCTTGGGTTAAGAGGGTAAGGGGGGGGGGGGGGGCGATCGCACTCACCGCCCCCCCCCCCCCTGGGACCGCCACTGATTTATTGTTTTTTTTTCGTATGGCACAATAAAATATTATGTATTCAGTAGAATCAGCTATAAATTGATGGTTTTACTGATTAAATTATATTTTAGAGGAAATTACGAATTAAAAAACAATAATAGTCTTTAAAAATCAAATAATGATACTTCTAAACCCTACACAGTATAATATGTAAAATATAAATTATATAATAAAACTACAAAGTTGCATGTCGGCTTTATTTACCAAACAGTTATTGTTATCACATTGTTATTAAAAAAATAGCCTAAGTTCCTTTTATATACGAGTAGTTTTCCATGCACCTAAATGTGTAAATTTTCATAAAGTTGAGATTATATTTACTAAATACCGTTAACTCCTGAGCTTGAAAGATAATCCCCATTTTTATACGAATTCATGTTGGCATGCTGAAATTCATCAAGGAATGGATAACTACACAAATAAATGTTAAACCGGCATTAAAAACATCGTCTACCAGGATTTATAAAAAAATTAGGGAGTGCATGGAAGAAACATTAAAAAAATTAACAGACAACATTGAGTCGAGGCTAAGTAATTTCTCTCCTTGCACTGCAACCCAGCATTATTTAAAACAGATATTAAATATATTGTTTAAACAAAAGCAGAATTCTTAAAGAACAAACAACAAAAAGAACAATGTTAAAAAAGGCTCTTTTGTGTCATGTCAAAAATTATATTTCTTGTGACCTGTTGAACATGAGGGAGCAATTAAAATTACCGGATGCTTCCGGGACAATCTTTTTCTTTAGTATCAAGTAAAGTCTAATCACATCACGTTGTTCAACAGGTCAAAATCCATTATAAATTATATTATTATCTTTCACGTTTGATACCTTGACAGGCAAAAAATTGCCTCTTTTACGATTGTTCTTTAAACACATTTTATTATTAAAACAAAACACACACTTTCACTTCACTTCACTTAAAACCATCATAAAATGAGCAACAGTTTCGACATTATAAATAAATTCAAAGAATACAAAAATAGGGAATGAAATTGTTTAAAACTATAAATAATTATTGGATCGACCTGTCACAGATCGCGGCGAAATTTGACAAACGTTTACCCTACATGTCAGCTGTCGAACGAGTGAAATGATGGTTGCAGAAGAATTATCCTACAGTGCCACCTATTTTTACGATGGCATACTAATGGTGTAACGGTCGTGATTCCACTTATTAAATTCAAGTTTCACCCATGTGCTGGGAACACTCTTTCAGCACGGCACGCTACGTCACAAGCTAGCGCGTTCCGTGGCGTAAATATGATTTCTAGCCCACACATTTAACTTTTCTGGATGTTGAGTATGTACTTTTCTAAAGATTCTAGGGTTGGAATCTGACCAACACCTACAATTATGTCGATTGACAGTACCATGAAGGAAAAAAGAACATTCATCTGAGAAGCAAATGCTAAAAACACTTTGTGGATCGCGAATGATTCTTTTACTCATTAACTCTCAAAATTCCAAATGGCGATCTGTATAGTCTTCATTAAGTTTATGAACCAGTTTTATTTTCATGGGGAGGAATGTATGCTTTTTAAAACATCTCTGGATGATTGTACGCGAAACACCTGACACTTCTAACATTTTCCTCGTATTAAGTGTGGGATCAGTTGCAATATGACCCAAACCTGCAACTTGTGCAGCTTCATTTCTTATAGGATTTTCAATATTTCTTTTTTTGTTTAGCACTGATACTGGTTCACGAAATTTCGCAACTAATTCTCGCACGTAAGTACGAGACAAGTATCAATTTGGGGGTAATTCATTGTAAGATAATGCGGCAGCTCTAGCACAATCGTTATTTATAAAGAAAAGTAAAATAATTGTATTTCTTTCTTCAAGAGTATACATCATTTTAATGCGTAATTGAACAAAACAAAATTTATAGCAAAATTATTAGTTTTGAATTTACTATGAATTTTATCCGATATAAACAACAAACTAATGATATCACCTTTTTCGACAGAACAAGTGGAATTCCAAAGATCTATTGTTGCAATATTGCCATGTTTATGCGTACTTAGCATTTTGTTTACATTTAAACCCAAATTCCTTTAACATTTGATCTCTCAGATTCACTAAAAAGGTTTAAGATTTAGTACTGTTTGCTAAACGTAACAAAAAACTAAATAATGTGTTCTTAAATCAAATCTAATATGTAAATAACAAAATATTTATATTAAAATTTAAAATCATAGTCAAAAATAAAATTTATTGTTGAATTAAAATGATTAAAAAAATTCTGTGTTGCTGACATGGCGCCAATGGATAAAATTGGTCCACACTGTTTACCAGAAAAGTGCCTTTTCTGTGAAAATTTTTATTTAAAAAGTGCCAGCTTGTAAGTAAATTAACAGTTAATGTACAAATAAACATTAGAAGTAGCTGTGTTTATATTACTTTATCTGGACTTTTGCCAGTGTAGTTATATACGCGCTTTATTTTAAATCTTATGATCTACGGATGACGCACTCGCTAGCTCATCATTTCCTTAATTTTTGCAAATATTATGCAATTATGCAAATATTATGATGAGAGAGAGTCACAAGTCAGATTTTGGCGGTCTCGAATGGATTTTCCAAAAAAAAAATTTTTAATTTTAGGTTAGCTTTTTCAATGAATTTCTTTAAATATCGGCACTTTTACTTAAACACATCTATACAAGTCATTACACACTATTTTTCTGAACCATATTTAGGCAAATTTATGTAACACATTAAAAAAACAGAGAAAATTTCAAAAAACTGAAAGAAAATAAACAAGCAACCCGTGGCACACATACCCGAAATTTCTGATGGAAAGACCATTGCCAAATTTACAAATCGATTTTCCCACACATTTTCCGGCCATAAATAAATTTTTGTCAGCTCTATAAAGCTAGCAGTGAAAAGTCAGCGGGAAAATGCGAAAATGAACCAAATCTGAGCAAAAAGGTGTATACACCCAAGCAATCCAGAGCAAAAAGGTGGTCAGGTTAAAAAAATTTTTTTTAACTTTTAGGTTACCTTTTTTTATAGATTCCTTTAAGTTTCGACACTTTCACTTAAACATATCTGTAAACTAATAATTTTTATTTTTTTTCGTCGCACAAAACACCACATTTAGGCAGTGGCGGCTGGTGAAATTTCAAAATTGAATATCTCTGTTCCTACTTACAGGACCCGTACCAAATTTAGGGGTTTTAATAGTGAGCTCACTGGGAATGTTTTGGCAAGGAAAACAAACATTTTGTAATTTGCAAAAAAAAGTTAAATTTTTGATGTGCCCCTCCTAAGAAAAAAATGAAGACGTCGATGTATTTTATTTGTTATTTTTTGTAAACGAATTTTACATCATTTTGTCGACAGTTTTTAAATTTTGAGAGAAAAAAATGTGTTAGTAGAAAGTTATAGGCATTTGAATTTTTTTCTTAAATTATATTTTAGGCTTAAAAAAAATCAAATGCCTATAACTTTCTACTAACACATTTTTTTCTCTCAAAATGTAAAAACTATCGACAAAATGATGTGAAATTTGTTTCCAAAAATAAAAAAAATAACATACTTAGACGTCTTCATTTTCTTCTTAGGAGGGGCACACCAAAAATTTAACTTTTTCTCGCAAATTACAAAATGTTTTTTTTTCTTTACCAAAACATTCCCAGTGGGCTCACTATTAAAACTCCTAAATTTGATACGGGTCCTGTAAGTAGTAACAGACATATACAACTTTGAAATTTCACCAGCCGCCACTGCATTTAGGCAAAAATAGCTAAGAAAATTGCTTTTTCTTAGAAAGCAATTTTCTAAGAAGAAAATGAAGACGTCTAGGTATTTTATTTATTATTTTTTGTAACCAAATTTCACATCATTTTGTCGACAGTTTTTAAATTTTGACAGAAAAAAATGTGTTAGTAGAAAGTTATAGGAATTTGATTTTTTTTAAGCCTAAAATAAATGCTGGCCAATTCAAGCGGGACAAACTAAATTTTTGATAAAATTTAGAGTGGAATATTTTCGAAACGAAAAAAGATTTTGATTTAACTTTTTCAGTATGTAATTGAATAGTTCTTCTAGTTTTTATACTTCAAGGCACTATTGCTAGCAGTCGCTGCAACTCTATTTTACAGGGTGTTAAGTGAAACCCTGACTTTTTTGGAAAAGTTTTCCAGTTCCGAGAATCTAGGAAGAATTTTTTTTGAATTTTCTTTTCATACTAAAATGATCCATGGTCAAATACAAAAAAACAATTTCTCCGGATTTTCTCTATTTTCATTTGTTTTCCGTATACAGGGGTTAGTCGAAATTATCGACTTCTTCTTACAAAGGAACCCCTAATTTGGCCGTTTATTCACAAAAAGCGAAAGACCAAGTAAATTTGTAGTTTGAAGTAGTCCAGCTAACAAAATTAATACAAATTTTTGTACAGGGTGTAGCAAGTTTGGATCACGGGCTAGTAAATTATTATTTTTTAATTTCTACTACTTTTTCCTAAGTTAACTATTAATTATCACGTGCTACGTTAAAGGGTTAAAATTTGTTAGGTCCGATAACAGTACTGGATAGAAAGATCCTTTTTGCCCAAACGGGTTTTTCATTTTTTGTCTAGTCCCATTTTTAGTGATTAAACGGCTCGCATTTTGAACCTAACTTTTTGCAATTGCATCCATGAACGATTGAAGTGAGAGTGCTTTTTTGGTGGTACATAATGAATGTTTTATCCAACCAAAAAACATGTAGTGGCCAAACAGCTAATGATGCTTATTCGAAGAATTTTTTAGCATTATACAGGGTTGCAAAAAATATACCACCTATACTTTGCAGGTGGATTTCTGTTAATTTAGCGGCGTTTCTATTTCTTAGTCAAAAGATCTAGTAGGCCAAAAAATAAAACATTTTCTTTGCTATTGACAGTTACCAAGGCAACAAAGTATTCTTCTTTGAATTGGTGCGTTATTATCCTTTATAATGGCTCGATTAAGTGCAAAAGAACAAGCTAATTGTTTGCGTTTACTACAAGATGGGGTAAAAATTAGTATTATTGCGGATATGTACGGGGTTGGGCGAAGTACAATATCTCGACTGCGTCAACGCTTCCACGAAACGGGAAGTGGAAACTATCGTTATGGGGGAGGTCGCCAAAAGAAAGTCGGCATTGCAGATGAAAGATGGTTGGTTAGAGAGGCTCGTCGAAGGCGAAAAATTTCATCAGAGAAAATTAACCAGGAGTTCAGAGCAAGAACACACATTCGTGTGAGCAATAGGACCATTAGAAGAACTTTAAACAATAATAACTTAAGGTGAGTTACTTCAAATGAGATCTTATTTTTTGTACCAATATTTTTAGTGTTTCATTTTAGTAAGTCGGCTATTATAATATCGACGTCAGCTGAGGCGTGAATCTTGGATTTTGCGCACCGATATTATAAATGTAAACTTGAACTAAGTTGTTCATAAATTAAAGTTTTGATAGGCGACCCTAAACACATTATTTGTGCTTGCAGCGTAATGTTCCTTAGTTCTTCCCTAGAACTAACGTTATGAAAATTGACCTAATTTTGCATTTTAGTATAATAAAAGCTACTGTTGGCTTATTTATTGGTTCATTCCCTACACCTATACTACAGATTTTTAAGCCAAAATTTTAATTTTAGAGCTCGGCGACGTGCTAAATGTGTGCGACTTCTACCACAGCATAGGCGAAGACGTCTCCAGTGGGCATATGAACATCGCAATTGGCCATTAGATAACTGGGAAAACTGCATGTTTGTAGACGAGTCAAGATTTAATTTAATTCACTCGGACGGCAGAATATTAGTTTGGCGTGAACGTGGCGAACGGTATATGGAGGAGAATATGGCTCCTCAGGAACCTTTTGGTGGTGGAGGCGTTACTGTTTGGGGTGGTGTAATGTTTAATGGCAAAACGGAACTTTTTTTAACATTGGAGCCCATTAACGGTCAGGTATATAGGGAGGAAATTTTAAGCAATATCGTTCTACCATTTGCAAACAATTTTGGGAACGATTTTGTGCTAATTGACGATAACGCCAGACCTCATAGAGCACGCATTGTGCAAGAGTTTTTGGAAGCTAATAATATTACCAGGATGGTCTGGCCTGCAAAATCACCAGACATGAATATTATCGAACACGTCTGGTCTAAATTGAAATTATTGGTAAGTTCTAGGGAAGATCCTCCTCAGACTCTAGAACAACTTGCAGACGCCATTGTTCAGGAGTGGGAAAATATTCAGCAAGAATTTGTCAATAATTTGGTAATAAGCATGCCTCGAAGATGCCAAGAGATAATAAATGTAAGGGGAGGTCCTACTAGGTATTAAGATTTGTTTTGTTTTCGTTAGTTGCAAGTTTTTATAATACCTTCAAGTAAAAAAAATGTTCTATAATTTAAAACGTTTTCTGTTTACCTATAAAAGTAACAACCAAAATTTACATTTTGGATCTCCTAAAGTAATGCCGGGAAAAATAACTACTAAATTTGAAAATTACGTATCTTTTCGAGTACTTTCAAAAGTAATTAAATCTTCTGAAATTTCTATACCTTCTAAAAACTACGCTATACAGAATTTTATAACTTGTTCAGTTGAATTCACTATCCATCTCCAATTTTTGACGAGAAAAATGTACTCCGTGACTATTAATTTAAGACACTTCTTATTAATTAAAATTTCTCAATGCCATGTACTGACTTTTTAGAGCAGTGGTAAAATATTTTTCTTTTATAATGAATAATCGAAGTTTACGAAAATCCAAAGATATCGAGAAACACGTGGCTTCTATTATAAGTAGTAACTTCTGCACAATCCTGTATAATGTGAAAAAGTTCCGAATGAATATTATTCTTTTTATCTGTATCGTTACTAGATTTTATTAATAATAAGTAGGACATTTTCTTTAATAATTATTAATATAGCAAAAAGGAACTTTATGAATACCTAAAGGACTCTAAAATCACATGATTTTCATATAAAATGTAGGTGATATGTTTTGGGCAAACGCGGACAAAAGCAGCGAATAAGCATCTTTAGCTCTATGGCCACGACACTTTTTTATTGGTTGGTTAAACCAATAAACGATGTCCACTTCAATAGTTCATGAATGCAATCGCAAAAAGTTAAGTTTTAAACGCAAGCCATTTGTATCACTAAAAATGGGACCAGACAAAAAAATTCAAAAACAGTTTCGGCAAAAAGTTCCAAGAAAATTGGGACTATATTCAATTAATTTGAAAATCACATGACTTCCATATAAAGTATAGGTGGTATATTTTTTGCAACCCTGTATAATGCTAAAAAATTCTTCGAATAAGCATCATTAGCTGTTTGGCCACTACATGTTTTTTGGTTGGATAAAACATTCATTATGTACCACCAAAAAAGCACTCTCACTTCAATCGTTCATGGATGCAATTGCAAAAAGTTAGGTTCAAAATGCGAGCCGTTTAATCACTAAAAATGGGACTAGACAAAAAATGAAAAACCCGTTTGGGCAAAAAGGATCTTTCTATCCAGTACTGTTATCGGACCTAACAAATTTTAACCCTTTAACGTAGCACGTGATAATTAATAGTTAACTTAGGAAAAAGTAGTAGAAATTAAAAAATAATAATTTACTAGCCCGTGATCCAAACTTGCTACACCCTGTACAAAAATTTGTATTAATTTTGTTAGCTGGACTACTTCAAACTACAAATTTACTTGGTCTTTCGCTTTTTGTGAATAAACGGCCAAATTAGGGGTTCCTTTGTAAGAAGAAGTCGATAATTTCGACTAACCCCTGTATACGGAAAACAAATGAAAATAGAGAAAATCCGGAGAAATTGTTTTTTTGTATTTGACCATGGATCATTTTAGTATGAAAAGAAAATTCAAAAAAAATTCTTCCTAGATTCTCGGAACTGGAAAACTTTTCCAAAAAAGTCAGGGTTTCACTTAACACCCTGTAAAATAGAGTTGCAGCGACTGCTAGCAATAGTGCCTTGAAGTATAAAAACTAGAAGAACTATTCAATTACATACTGAAAAAGTTAAATCAAAATCTTTTTTCGTTTCGAAAATATTCCACTCTAAATTTTATCAAAAATTTAGTTTGTCCCGCTTGAATTGGCCAGCAGTTTATAATTAAAAAAAAAATTCAAATGCCTATAACTTTCTACTAACACATTTCTCTCTCTCAAAATTTAAAAACTGTCGACAAAATGATGTAAAATTTGTTTACAAAAAATAACAAATAAAATACCTGGACGTCTTCATTTTTTTCTTAGGAGGGGCACACCAAAAATTTAACTTTTTTTCGCAAATTACAAAATGTTTTTTTTCCTTAACAAAACATTCCCAGTGGGCTCACTATTAAAACCCCTAAATTTGGTACGGGTCCTGTAAGTAGGAACAGAGATATTCAATTTTGAAATTTCACCAACCGCCACTGCCTAAATGTGGTGTTTTGTGTGACGAAAAAAAATAAATATTATAAGTTTACAGATATGTTTAAGTGAAAGTGTCGAAACTTAAAGGAATCTATAAAAAAAGATAACCTAAGTTAACAACTCGATTCTCGAGAGTTTATTTTTAAAAATTTTCTATTATGCCAGAGGCGTGTACAATATGACTGACTTTATTATGCACTTTACATATATTTATAAGTTTCTAATCTGCTGACAAAGCATGGGAACGACGCTAAGAAAATCTAAGAAAATAGATAAGGATTTCATTAGATTGCGTAATACTAAATAAGCTTGAGTTCTCACGGGATTATAACTCCTCCCCTCTTAGTTGAAAGCACGTACCTTTAAAAAACGTGATTTCAATAAATATATACATATATTTAGAAAATTGATTGATTTTGTTCATTACTTTCAATATCTGATTTACGAATAATAATATTCTTAGATTTCCTTTTACATTTAAGATATATAATAAGGATAATAATTAAGGCAATAATAATATATAGAAATATTGTCCAAAAACTAGTTCGATTAATATAAATTATCGATGACATTTCTTGAAGGTTTCTCTTCTGTTCTTCTAGTTTGGTTTCGATTTCTTTCGTTGCTTTTAGATTGACATAGTTGAGGTCCATAGTAGGAGGGTTGTATTGGGTTGATCGGTGCCATTCAATCTTGCTGAAGTTCAATACTGGAAGATTGACTTCGGAGTAGCTAAGTCGGCTTGACTTGTATGTTTCCAATATGATTGATTTTATTTGTATTTTACAGTCGGTCGGGGATTCCACCAGGTAGGATCCAAACAAGGGTACATTGTCCAATGATTTTTGGCAATTGACTGTACCAATTAGACGATTTGGTGCGGTGATTAGCCATTTTCCATCAATAATTTTTCTTACTTGAATTTCGTGAAGTTGCGTTCTAAAGGGGTGACAGGAAGTAACATTTGTATGATGCTTAATTAGTTGAACTGCACAGGAAGGGCTGTTTTCGATGAAACTGGAATGGGTTTCTTTGCACAGAAAGTTCTGGGGTTGAATTTCTTGACATCCCTGGTCCATATAGGCGTATTTATAGCTGCTAAGTGCTAGGTAGGGTTTGTACGGGATATTTACGACAAATGATTGATTATCAGGAATTGGTAAAGGAAATAAATTAAAATATTGATATATCTCTGATTCAACAAGAGGCAGTTCTATTACAAATACAATAGTAAAATCTTTTATGTAACTTTTAATGTTTAATATTTTTTCAAATATAAGTATATTTTGAGGGTTACTTTCTAGTGGTAGTTTGTCTGTACTTAAATGGCTATTAATATTCTGAATTTCAGTTAATAATTCGTTTGGATCTAGTATCGTATTATGTAAAGTATTAATTTTCGCAAAAGTAATTGTTTCAATTTTATTGAAAATATCATAAATTGATTGATACATTGTTGTTATTTGATTAATAACTATATAAATTAAGAAATATTGTGTTGTATTGGTTTGGTGAATTTCGACTTGTTTTATTGTCTCTTCTATTTTTAAGACGTGTGATTTTAACATCATTTCATTGTGAGTGATATTTGATATCATTGATTTAAATTTACTGATCGTAGACTGCAAGAGTGTAATTTGATTTATTGCGTCAATTTTTATTTTATTTTGATTTTCTTGTAATTTTTTAATTTTTGCATCGATTTGCTCTGCGTCATTTTGATCTAAATTTCCAGTGATACATTTAATAAATGAGCCTAAAGGATTAAATAGGCCTCTTTTGTTTCTATGGACATATTTTGTAGGAATAATTTGCTTTATTAAGTTTTCAGTTCTTTGTTCAAGCGTATATAATGAATTAAAAGAATTAAGATATCTTTTATAATATTCGCTATTATTTCTAATGCTATAAGAAAGATCTTGTGTTTGTTGTTTAATTGTCTCAAATTTTATAATTAAGGGTGCAAGGTCAAAATTTTGGATAAAGGTCCAACTGTTGGATTCTATTTGAGCAGTTCCTAGTCTAAAAGGCAGTATTCCAGGATGATCGTTTAAATCGTGGAATTTTACTATTCCTGATGCGATGGTCCAGCTCCATCTGGAACAAGGGGCATAATTTTAGATTCATTTATATGAATAATTTCTTTACGTTTTGTTTTTGGGTGTTCGATTTCAATTTTATTATTTTCTAGGACTTTCGTTAGGGTGTATGGTCCTAAAAATTTGTTTTTAATTTTGCCCGATCTATTATCGGATTTTTTGTAAACTTGTGAACCTATTATTAAATCTTTCGGGGTTTTGTCTTTATTTCTTTGATCTATAATTTTTTGCTTTAATTCCGTAGATTGCTTTGCAATATTTTCATAAAGAATTTGTGTGTTATTTTTGTGGTTATTTATGTATTCTGTATATACATGAGAGGGTATTAAGTCCATAGGGTCTCTTGAGTCGGTATGTCCGAAAACAAGTTCATAAGGGGTATAATTTGTACTTGAATGTATAGTATTGTTATAGGCAATAATTGCGTATGGCATTAATTTTATTACGTCTGCGTTTGGGTCTGATTCTCTTAAAATGCGTATATGCTCGATAAGGGTAGAGTGTAGTCTTTCTACAGGGGAATTTGATTCGTGGTGATAAGGGGTAGTAAAATGAATTTTAATATTATGTGCTTTTAATAAGCCGTCGATTACTTCATTTTGAAATTCTGAGCCGTTATCTGATACTATTTGTTTTGGCACGCGTAAAAATGAAAAGAATTTAATTAATTGTTCACAGCACGACACTGCATTTCCGGTATAAGGAAGCGCTTGAGCGTATTTTGAGAATTTGTCTATGATAGTTACAAATTTTTGTTTAGCAATAATAAAGGTATCGATGTGTATTATTTCGAATGGTTTACTTGGGGTTTCTGTTAATACGAGAGGCTGATCAGGTGGTTTCCTATTATATTTTGCTCTTTGGCAAATCTCGCAATTATTAATATATTTCGTTACATCGGGTTTAAGGGATTTCCAATAATAATTAGCTTTTAAGAATTTACATGTTTCTTCGATTCCACGGTGATTTGTTTTACTTTCGTGTCGATATTTGATTAGTAATTCTCGTTCTTCTGGTTGGGCGTTATTTATTAATTTGGTACACTCTATCAATTTAAGATTTTTAAAATGATTGTTCATGGCTTGTTGGAAATAAGGCCGTAATTCTTTTGAAAAGAAGTAAATGTAAGTATTTTTATTTGTCAGGTATTCCTTTAAGAAATTAATAATTATTGACATATTAGTAGGTAAAGTTGTATTAATAATTTGGTGACCATCAAAATTTTCACGTTCAGTTTTAATATATGCGTCATAAGGAGATTTTTTGACAATAATTTGACGTGCTTTGTTATTAATTATTTCGTCTAATATAGTCATGTTAGAATAGTTTTCTTCCGCGTTTGTAGTATGTATTGTATTATCGGAATTATTATCTGGGGGTTTTATTTGTATATTTTGTAAAATTTTAATTTTTTGACTGGGTTCATTGACTTTTTCCAGTTGCTTGCTAGCATCATGTGGATCTAAATTTTCGGGGTTAAATTGACTATAGCTGTCTTTTAAAAAGTTTTCGATATCACGACTTATGTCTCCGGGATTATTAATTACTGATTCTGATTCGATTGCATGTAATTGGATACGACTAAGTGCGTCGGCATTGGTATTTTGTTTCCCTTTTTTATAAAGTATTTCATAGTCATACGGGTTCTCGTATTCGTTATTTTCTTCTTGAGAAAAATCATATGTTGGGTTATTACATGGGTACAACGTTTCGTTAAATTCTTGATAATACTGAGAGTCATCATCAGGGTTATTTTCACATTCGGTAGATTCATTGTTAATGTTTTCTACAGATTGGTTAAATAATTCTTCAGCAATAAAATCGCGTTTCGGTGGTGTATTTTGGTTTAATATAGTATTGCCTGAAGAAACATCCATTGGTTCTGGTCTTCTCAGCCTAGAGATTCCAGAGGATTTATTATGCATATTATTCTGATAATTAAAATTTGGTCTTGGATTAAAATTAGGTCTGAAATTTTGGTTGTTAAAATTTGGACGATGTATAGGTCCTTGTCTAAAAACATTAGAGGGTTGTCTAAATTGTCCGTAACCTAAAAATTGGGGTTTACTTTGATTTTGGGCGATTGGCATACGATTAGTTGAATAATTGGGTGTATAATTATTAAAATGTGGTGTTGATTGTTGCGAGGGTACTTGAGAAAAAGTACGGTTATAATTATGCGTTTGTTGAGGCATATTTAATTTATTTTTAGGTACATTTAAATTTACAGAAATTTTGTTGGTTACATTACTTCTATTTTTATAGTAAATAAAATTTTCTTCTTCTGAAGCAAAACTCATTGCTTCTTCAAGAGCTGTTGGATTTTTTAATCGCACTACTAATTGCATGTGGTAATTTAGACCATTAATAAATGTTTTTAAAATTAAATTTTCGTATGCTGTGATTTTTAATAATTTAATTTCGTTTGTGTCATTTGACATATTAATTTTTGACAATAATAAACTACGTGCATCTTGTAGACGCAGACCAAATTGTTGCGGTGTTTCGTTTCTTTCCGGTTTTGATGTTATTACATCTTGCAATAAACAATCAATAGATCTTTGATCGGAAAATGTAGAAATTATTGCTGTTTTTAACAAAGGCCAAGTATTTAATTCTACTCTAGAGGCAATTAAATCGGCTGCTCTGCCAATTAATTTATTTAAGACAGTGTCAAACAGACAAACATTTATGGTTGCACCATTATCTGTTCGATCTTTATGATTATTGAAAAAGTTTTCGCAAGCATTTATAAATCTGTTTATTTGTTTCGGATTTCCATCGAATGTTGGAATATTATCCGCTTGATATCTAATTAGTTGGTAATTTGGTTGATTAGCGTTAGGCATGTTTTGATTTAAAAATAGATTAGCCAAAATTTCGTTAAGATCTTCCACTTTAAAAATTTATAAAACAATAACACTAATAAACAGAGAATATCAATAAATTAATTCGGTAAAATAATAATGCAGGAATGATTGAAAGGAATGCACTTACAGTGATACAATGAAGATTGTGGAGATTTTCATTGATTTCTTTTCTTCTTAAACTAGGGCCCAATAGGAGGAGCGATTCTTGTCTTCTCCCTGGAACTAACTTCTATGAGGTTTGGGACGATGCTTGTTCCCTTGACTCGTACCAATAGGACGTAGGACGATGCTTGTTCCTTTTATTCCCTGGTCAGTGAGCGATATTGCACGCACCCACAGGATTTTCGAAAATTTTTTGTTTGTCCGTTTTTGCCACTAATCGTTGAAACGAAGACGGAGGACACGCACGATGCGCAAACCGTTGACAAAATCCGACCCGACTGCGCCAGTTAACAACTCGATTCTCGAGAGTTTATTTTTAAAAATTTTCTATTATGCCAGAGGCGTGTACAATATGACTGACTTTATTATGCACTTTACATATATTTATAAGTTTCTAATCTGCTGACAAAGCATGGGAACGACGCTAAGAAAATCTAAGAAAATAGATAAGGATTTCATTAGATTGCGTAATACTAAATAAGCTTGAGTTCTCACGGGATTATAACTCCTAAAAGTTAAAAAAAATGTTTTTTGGAAAAACCATATGAGACCGCCAAAAACTGACTTCGGATTCGTGTTCTACGACCCACAATTAGGGTCTGTGCAAAATTTCATGACAAAATTCGGTGCATCCATTAATCCCAATAATTACCAAATTTTTTCATGCGGTAAAAAAACACACCCAATTCTCTGTGACTGACTATCTCTCATCATTAGGTACTACAAAAATATAATAATATTCTGCAATATAGTGATATTTTTAACTTGCTTAGGTTGACAGTTGACACCTTCCCTTTGAAATACAACAGTTGCAAATGAAATGTCAGATTAAGACGTCTTTAAGTTGTAGTTGTAACAAACACTCTTCCTTGGTATTATAAGCTCTGTTAAAAGTTGGGCGACGAAATCGGATTAGTCTGGATCCCTGCTGAGATAATACGTTGTTTTGTTTTGGTTTCTATTATCAAGGATATCATGATCTATTGTTATAACTTATAAAGTAAAAACGTGAAATGGAGATGAGATATCGAAGGTTCATAATGCATGAAAATAATTAAGTTTCTTCAAAGCTAAAGGCTTTGAACAATGTTCAAAGCCTTTAGCTTTGTCGAGACTATGTTCAGAACATAGTCTCGATAAAGTATCACGCAAATGTCGCGGTTGTAATAAAATGAAGAATACAGGGCAACAAAGATGAGGGTTCCATAATACCACTTCTGAGAAAATTCAATTTTTAACTTTTAAGACTTTATTACAACTTAATACAAATCTACAAAAAAGCTTTAAATTTATTTTAACAACAACTAACATTACTCTACTTATAGTACATTTAATGATTCCAACAGGCTTCATTTAAAAGCAAAACAAAAATAAAAACTTCATTACAGTACAGGAAAAACTGGGTAAGGGGAAAAGGAATTCCTTGACGAACATCGTATAAATGCACACTTTCCAGGTGGTTAAGAAGCCTGAAGAAGCACAATATTTACAATGTGCGAAACGTTGTGTGTTTTTAAATAAATTTTAAATTTTATATGTGGTTTACAAAATAGCCTATACCCAAGAAAACTTCCTATAAAAAAATATATTATATATGGCTAAAGAATAAAAAAGAAAATAATATATATATATATATATATATATATATATATATATATATATATATATATATATATATATATATATATATATATATATATATATATATATATACATATATATGTTTGTGAAGGTAAAAAGGTAAATGTGTGAAGAATGTGTTTAGTACTTTTCCGCATTGAGCACCAATCAGAAAAAATGTTATGAAAGGGAGAAAGAGAGAGAAAGAGAGAGAGAGAGAGATATCAAAGAATTATTGGAGACAAGTACAACAAAATTGATTTTTTTATGAATTACATGTTGTGTTCTTCCTAAAACGTTAGAATCGATTCAGTATCCTGCTGCCAATTTTATAAAATCGAAGCGAGAAATAATAATAACCATGCAACCATACCCAATCACTCAGAAAATGATAAAAATACAGCATACACTTTGAATTCTCATTCTCACTCATAATTCTGCATTCATTTTTACTAAAATAGCGATCTGTAATTTTTCTTATGTAAATCATGTGTAAAACATTTTGTTTTTTTACACTTTGTTCACTTTTAACAAATTTTAGAAGAAAATTATCAGCAGTTCTACAGAAGATATGAACACATTTAGTTCAAGTAAATGTTTCTTACATGTGACCAAAAAACAAAAAGAGTTAACGTAACCCCACTAATTACTGTTTTTAGTCTCAGTTCTTTTGTTATTTAAGATGTGCTTATGTAATTTTTGCGACGGGGGTAAGATATTAAACAAAAAAAATTTTTTGCGCATTTTTTAATTTTTAATATAATTTGACATCAGTTATCGCGTCAAACATCATTTTAGTTCTAGTTTCAATCGCAGTGTTTATCGTAAGGCATTTCCGTTTCATTCAATGCAACTAAATTCAATTTACAACAATGAAATGAAGTCTACTTGTCAGGGGTACATATATAAATACGTAAAATTGAGAATAAGTTCTCTAACCACCTGAAAATTCCTTATACAATAAGGTTAATCGTAGGGGCATATAGCCCGGCGAATAGCTGTTTTACCATGATTTGTTCAAATCCTTATTGTATCAGGAATTTTCAGGTGGTTAGAGAACTTATTCTCAATTTTACGTATTTATAAATTCAATTTATTTCGGAACAGGACAGACAATGAGTTAAAAGACTGTACCCGATAGTAACTTCAATAATAATACATATCTGTACTTTAAGTGGCTAGAGCTGCATCCCATGTATTTTATCCACACAGCAGTGGTTATGTATCAGTTTGCATGAGTACAGAACTAGGTATATAATAATATACAAAATTTGGCTTGAACCTGACCAGTTTATTTTACTTTCAGCTTACCCATATACCGACTTAAATATTGACAAACAAAGCAAGGTATTATCGCAGCAGGAATCCGGCGTTGACTGACAACAAACGAGATTATCAGGTGACAATGTTTGTTACCAGCCACAATTTAAGAACTTGCTAATCCGACAGTTCATTTTGGTGAAAGAATTTAAAAACGAAGTGTCAATTTAAACAAGTATTTTATGTATTTAATGGGTTTAATTTCACTTCAGTAGTTGATGATAAAAAGGACAGGGTCAATAGAAACAGATATCTGTTTGTTGTTAAGTTCAGTTATAAAACAAGCGTGCCTTAAATGATAGCGTGAAATCCATATTTATACCTTGCTGAAAAAATGCCATTAACATACAATAACCTTAGTCTTTACACCTAACCAGATTCCTTCTGACATAGTCCTTACTGAACTAGAAAACCAAAATCAAAAAATATCACCCTCGTTGCACCTAAAGAAGTGCAAAATGTCTCTGCTTGCCGGAGAGTGGCTGAAATAATAATGGTACCGAAGCTAGACGAAAAACCTGTTCATGTTAGGTCGTACAGGCCAACTTCCCTGCTACCTATGATCTCCAAGCTATTTGAGAAGTTACTACTCAAGAGAAAAAGACCGATAATGGAAAACAGTAGGCTTATTCCTCATCATTTCAGCTTCAGGTGCAAGCATTCGACTATAGATCAAGTTCTGGTTCATCTTATTACTTATGTCATTAAATGTGCACTTGAACGAAAGCACATCTGTTTGGCAGTCCTCTTAGACGTTGCACAAGCCTTCGATAAGATATGGCACGAAGGCTTGATCCACAAACTAAGCAGTATGTAGATATATTGACGTCATACGTCTCTTGTAGACTTTTTAGATTATAACAAGAAGAGGAATATTCCAACTTAAAAGTAGTGAAGGCAGGTGTGGGAAGCTTTCTTAGTCGTGTCCTCTACCTGCTGTTTACTAGCGACATTCCAGTGCTACAAAATGTTTGCATAGCTACATTCGCAGACGATATTGCCCTACTTGCAGTAGGTGACAATATAGTAACATATACTAGTGGTTTGTAAGTAGCCAGTGATTCCATACTTAACTAGACCAAGTTATGGAAAATTAAATTAAATGATTCTCAATCCACATACATTAATTTTATCAATAAATGGCTACAGAATTCACCAGTATTAGAAATACATGGAATAATTATTCCGCATGCAAATACAGCAAAATACCTAGGCATGGCCCTAGACACAAAGCCTAGGTGGAAAGAACACGTCACAAAGAAAAAATCAGAACTCAACTTGAAATATAAACAATACCGCTGGCTCCTTCGAAGAAAGTCTAAGTTGTCGCTTTACGGTAAAATATAACTATACCTATACAATCAAATTCTAAAACCGGCGGGTGTAGCAATTCGGTATCCAGCAATGGGGATGTACAAGAGACAATAATATCATGATGATCCAGACATTCTAAAACAAAGTGCTACGGGAGATGGCAAATGCGCCGTGATATATACGGAGCTTGGATCTTCACCGAGATCTTAGTACTCCCAAGGTAAAGGATCAGATTAAAAGGATTGCGGGTAAGCATGAAGCAAGGCTTCACTTTCAGGAAAGTGCAGAAGCTCTTCAGCTGCTAAAGACCCAACACCATGTCCGAAGACTGAATAGAATAAAGCCGCTTGAACTCGTGTGATGTGCTGTGTGTTAATAAGCAAGGCATAGTGCGTGAGTGAACGTGTCATTGAACCGATAAATCGCTAGGACATCATTGGATCGACTCTAGTTGTTTTACGTTAAGATATATTGAAGTTAAATTAAATGGTTGGTCAGTTTTAATTAATCTAAACCCTAGGTTTATCTTAAACAATATATAAAATAATCCTTGGGGCCTAAGTAAGTCTACGTACTAGGGGCATCAGAGGAGAAGAGATAGTGATTATGTTAGCAGAAGAATAATATCAATGAAAGTGGTGGTCAAGAATAATTTCGGGGAAAATATTTAACAAGATTAGAAAATCAAGGCAGGGCGTTGTGGAATGTCGCCCAAGAGATGTTGACGCTTCGCGAAAAATAGTCGAATGCGCAGTTAAATTACTTGCTGGCTTGGCTTTGTTATTATTGTCAACTATAACATGTATATATTCATAACATTTGACGTTAAATACTTTTTATATGGACTAATGACTTTATACAATAATTGTAGTTACATATTTTAGAAATATGATATTTAAGACTGATATAATAATTACGAAATTATGATTAAAACAAAAGAGTGAGGTTTGAAAATTCACTTTCGCCATACATATATATATTTATATATATATATATATATATATATATATATATATATATATATATATATATATATATATATATATATATATATATATATATGTATGGCGAAAGTGAATTTTCAAACCTCACTCTTTTGTTTTAATCATAATTTCGTAATTATTATATCAGTCTTAAATATCATATTTCTAAAATATGTAACTACAATTATTGTATAAAGTCATTAGTCCATATAAAAAGTATTTAACGTCAAATGTTATGAATATATACATGTTATAGTTGACAATAATAACAAAGCCAAGCAAGCAAGTAATTTAACTGCGCATTCGACTATTTTTCGCGAAGCATCAACATCTCTTGGGCGACATTCCACAACGCCCTGCCTTGATTTTCTAATCTTGTTAAATATTTTCCCCGAAATTATTCTTGACCACCACTTTCATTGATATTATTCTTCTGCTAACATAATCACATATATATATATATATATATATATATATATATATATATATATATATATATATATATATATATATATATATATATATATATATATATATATATATGTATATATATATATATAAAAGGGAGGAGAATTATTGTGGGCATGTCCGCTAGCAATGAACAGTAAAATGAAAAGTTAGAATGGTAACCCGTACGACACGTGTTTCTGCTCATTGGCTTCATCAGGCCCACGTATGTGACTGTGCCTCTCAACATAAGTCGAGATGCACAAAGTCACATACGCAGTTACGGGTGTAACCTTAAGAAAAGGGGAAAAAAAAAATATATTTAACGAGGACCACAAACAGGAGCCAGTGCACCAATTTGTGGCTTCAGCCAAAAGACCCCTTTTTTGGGGGCAACAATTAGCGTCGCCGACGGAGGCAACTATAGCCAACTGTCGTGGTATCCTATAAGCCCAAGAGAAGAAAAACAAATGCTAGAAACTAGCGTTTTTCCCCCTTTTCTTAAGGTTACACCCGTAACTGCGTATGTGACTTTGTGCATCTCGACTTATGTTGAGAGGCACAGTCACATACGTGGGCCTGATGAAGCCAATGAGCAGAAACACGTGTCGTACGGGTTACCATTCTAACTTTTCATTTTACTGTTCATTGCTAGCGGACATGCCCACAATAATTCTCCTCTCTTTTTTATGTATCGATCCGCGCTAGTTTCTAGCATTTGTTTTTCTTCTCTTGGGCTTATAGGATACCACGACAGTTGGCTATAGTTGCCTCCGTCGGCGACGCTAATTGTTGCCCCCAAAAAAGGGGTCTTTTGGCTGAAGCCACAAATTGGTGCACTGGCTCCTGTTTGTGGTCCTCGTTAAATATATTTTTTTTTTCCCCTTTTCTTAAGGTTACACCCGTAACTGCGTATGTGACTTTGTGCATCTCGACTTATGTTGAGAGGCACAGTCACATACGTGGGCCTGATGAAGCCAATGAGCAGAAACACGTGTCGTACGGGTTACCATTCTAACTTTTCATTTTACTGTTCATTGCTAGCGGACATGCCCACAATAATTCTCCTCTCTTTTTTATGTATCGATCCGCGCTAGTTTCTAGCATTTATATATATATATATATATATATATATATATATATATATATATATATATATATATATATTTTAAAATGTTCGATTTAAGAAAAAAAAAGTATTGGGTATGTCTGTAGACTACCCCAGGAGTCACCCATTCCAATATATGCAGTGAATTTCATAACACCCTGTATATATATATATATATATATATATATATATAACTTGGTAGAAACTCTTGGGGAGTTGGCCATATACTAAAGGGCTAGGAGAAAAAAACTCTCTTTTTTCACTACTGCCGAGCTTTCGGTAATTCTTTATTACCTTTTTCAAGGCTAAAAAGTATAGAGCTGTATAATGTAATACTATAGAAGTTAAAAATAACTTACGTGCAAAGTGAGAGTTGATATAAAAACATCATCACATAAACAATGGTAAACATTTAAGAACAATACATATTTGATTTATTATTGAGGTTTATTTTTGTTAGAAATGCAGTTTTGTACCAGTTCTGGACGCTATATTAACTACCACTCTTACCACACTAAAAAAACTAAAATTAACGTAATTCTAGGCTTACGTAAAAGAATAGAAAGAATAGCCCATCCGTCATTAAGGGAAAAAAATTTAAAAAAGCTTCACGTAATTCTAAAAGAAAACTCATATCCAGACTGGTTAATTAAGAAATATCTATATAATACCACACTTACAGTTAACATAACAATAAGGTCCCAAACTGGAGAAAATTCCAACATAGAGGCAGAGACGTTTAAATATTTCGCTTTACCATATATTAAAGAACTAACATTCAAAATCACAAACATCTTAAAACATCCACAAATTAGAATAGCGAACAAACAAATTAAAAAAATAGGTAACTTATACACAAAAGTTAAGGATAAAGACGAAACAGTGAAACAGTCATCAGTAATCTATCGCATACCATGTGACAACTGTGAAAAGGTGTATATAGGACAAACATCCACAGTCCTCAGAGATAGGCTCACTAGACACAAAAGTGATTGCCGGCTAGGGAAACAATCATGTGCTTTATCAGAACACTACATCAAAGATGGGCACGATTTTGCCTTTAGTAATACTAAAGTGCTGTCCTCCCAACATAACACTAACAAACGAACTTTCTTAGAAATGGTAGAGATTTACCAAGAACCTTCATGCATTAACAAAAACAGAGACATTCAAGATCTCAACATAATTTACTCTCAACTCTTACAAAAATCAACAAATAACATGAATGTAACCTACAATGGAGCGACAAGAATATTATTTAACTAAATCCTCAGGAACCATAGTAGAACCCAGAATGTTATTAATACTCGTAGCATGGGACCCTTAATTAAACCGTTTTTTGACTAAAATACCATGATATCAAACGAGATTATCTTCCAGTTCATTCAGTACAAAAATGCATTTCTAACAAAAATAAACCTCAATAATAAATCAAATATGTATTGTTCTTAAATGTTTACCATTGTTTATGTGATGATGTTTTTATATCAACTCTCACTTTGCACGTAAGTTATTTTTAACTTCTATAGTATTACATTATACAGCTCTATACTTTTTAGCCTTGAAAAAGGTAATAAAGAATTACCGAAAGCTCGGCAGTAGTGAAAAAAGAGAGTTTTTTTCTCCTAGCCCTTTAGTATATGGCCAACTCCCCAAGAGTTTCTACCAAGTTTGATATTTTTGGCCAAGATCATATATAATAATTATATATATATATATATATATATATATATATATATATATATATATATATATATATATATATATATATATATATATATATCTATATATATATATATATACAGGGTGTTATGAAATTCACTGCATATATTGGAATGGGTGACTCCTGGGGTAGTCTACAGACATACCCAATACTTTTTTTATCTTAAATCGAACATTTTAAAAATTTTCAAAAATACCCTAAAACCAGTCTATATTCGCCGCACCTGACTAAGCATACACAAGGCGCTTGACGTAAATTTGCGCGCGAAAAATTAAAAACAATTGAATTTGTTGAAACGTTGCCAGATATTATGAATCTTAATTATTTTCTGTTATTACCCGTAATTTAAGACAAAGGTAAAACAAATTTAAACCTTTTCCGAAGAAGAAACTAAAAAAATGTTAAAAAGGCCACTGGGAAACCACTCACTCCTTTCTGTCCGCAGCCTTAGTTTTAACCAGTAGTTGCCTAACATAATTTAAATATCAATAAGTAAAACTAATAAAAAGTTGCAAAAAATGATTGGTACTTATCTAGCAGGGAATGTACCGAAAATGTCTCTAATTTGCTCCCAAACAAGCATGATTCGTACCATAATGTCCTCATGATTGTCCCGAACACTAAGGTACTCTGGGCCCCGAACCCGTTGAAAGATTTTCTCCATTCAACGCGACTTCGCAGTTAATTCACTGTTTCAATTGGCATACTTACTATAATACACTATTTCCTTCATCGTACCCCGCAAAACGATATCCGTAAGCTAAGCATCTCGGAATCTTGGATTAAGAAACATTAGAAATCGTTTAAAATCTAAAACTTATACGAACTGACGGCAAAAAAAACATTTTAGTGGATAGCGTCACCTCAGACAAATTATTGTCCAACGCTGTTGCCAAATTATAGAAGCAGTGCAGAAGAAATACAGCATTCACCGTGCCATGCGAATATCGATGTAAAAATACATACGTACCATTTTATATTACATTAAAAATGAGAAAAAGCTCTCGTTTTATAAAATATTTTTTTAAATAATGCAATCAACACGAATCGTTTTGCCCCGAATCGGCAACATGGGAGGACCAGACACCTTTTAGAACTAACCGCGTCCTTATTGGTCATAAGCAAAGCTGTCAAACGGGGGTTATTCCAGGGACGGCTCTAACCTAGTCGGGAATAAAATTAGGATTCGATCTGAAAATAAAATACAAATATTTATTTATCCACATTGTGTTATTTGAAAATGCGAAATACGAAAATACTTCGGTTACAGTGATATACCATACAGGGTGTCTGAAAAGTCTTAGCATGGGCAAATATCTTTACTATTGATAAAGGTAGAGACACCAAATTTTAGTTGTATCTTATTGGTTAATAAATCTACTTTTTTATGTAATTTGACTTTTTCAACCCCCTTTGTGGTTACGCTAGGGAGTTGAGGTCAGAAATTCTAAATGCAACCCTATGCCGTGTGGTACCTCATTTTAAAGGCCTTTTCGAGAATAGCAGATGTTACTTCTTGGCAGAGTTCCAAAATGGACTTTATTACTGCCAAAAAGTTCATGGTGGTCATTCTAAACAACTTTTAACGTAATAAGTAAGGCAGGCGCTGTTAGTCAGTTACCAGAGGCGGTGATGCCTAAAGTAAATTCGTACGTATACGGTATTTGACAGAAATAATTTAATTCATGGGCGTTGCCGTGATTGTGTGAAAAAAAATGGTGCCACTACAATATTGTGAATTTCTCACAAGACGCAAAAGTCTCAATAACTATGGTAAGGCTAACCCTTGAATAAATAAGAAGAGGCTTCAATGCCGAAAATAAGTACGTACGTATACGGTATTTGACAAAAATAATTTTATTCATGGGCGTTGCTGTGATTGTGTAAAATAAAAAAAAATGGCCAAGTGCGAGTTCGACTCACGCATATAGGGTTCCGTACCACCGTAAGATTGTGTTTATATATTTTTAATAAATGTGCTGATGTTTCATCCCATATTCTTGTTGTGCGGTGTCACAATGGCACATAGTTAAGAATGTTCAAAAAAGTAAGACGTCATAAAATCGTAGAAATATCTTAAATACGTAGTTGTAGTTTTACTATTGGAGATATATTCTTGAAAGTGGATAGGTTTGGATGTAGACACCAAAGTACATCCCCTGAAATTTCGTGCGCATGTCTAGTACGCTCGGTTTGCGCGTGGTACGCATTTTGGTCTACAGCGCAGATGGCAAAAAACGGAAAATAAAGTCGAAGAAACTGGGGAAAAAGTTATAAAATTAAATACGTAGTGGTACCTTGACTATAGGGGATATATTCTTAAAAGTGAATGGGTTCGAATGTACATCTCCTGAAATTACGTACGAGTTAACTTATCGAAACCAGGAAATCTGTTTTTTTAGTATGGAGTTCAATTCGCGATAGCGCATCGGCATTTGTGTTTAATTTGCCTTTTTTATAAATTATCTTGTAATCAAATTCCTCTAATTTGATCCTCCACCTAACTAATTTAGAAGCAGGGTCTTTTAGTGAGAATAGCCATTGTAACGGCTTATGATCAGTGACTATATTGAATTTTCTTCCGTATAAATATGGACGAAAATATTTCGTAGCCCAAACTAAACAAAGACATTCTTTCTCGATTGTCGAGTAGTTTCGTTCCGAATCGTTTAAAGTGCGTGACGCGTAAGCAATGGGTAAATCTTTACCTATTGGTCCTTGACTAAGAACGCATCCCAAGGAAACGTTACTTGCATCACAAGTCAAATTAAATGGTTTGCTAAAATCTGGGTATTGTAATATTGGTTCATTCATTAATAAGTTTTTACATTTTTCAAAACAAGTAGTAAATTCTTCGTTATGTACTATTTTAGCACCTTTCTTTAGACATTGCGTTAATGGCTTGGTGATTTTCGCGAAGTTATTAATAAATCGTCGGTAGTAACCGAGAAGACCTAAAAATCCTTTAATTTGTTTTGTTGTGGTAGGTAATGGAAAATTTTTAACGGCGGCGATTTTATCCGGATTAGGTTTCACTCCTTCGGGTGTTACGATATGACCTAAGTATGCTACTTCTTTTCTTAAAAATTCCGATTTATCCAATTGAATTTTGAAATTTGATTCTCTTAGTCGTTTGAAAACTTCGGTTAACTTAACAATATGTTCTTGAAGAGAACTAGAAAAGATAATTATATCATCGAGATATACAGCGCACATTTCGATATTAATTCCACGTAGTATGTTGTCCATGACACGTTGGAATGTCGCGGGGGCGTTTTTAAGCCCAAATGGCATACGCAAAAATTCGAAATGTCCATTCTCGGTACTGAAAGCAGTTTTAGGAATATCATCTTGGTTCATTTCAATTTGATGAAATCCGCTGGCTAAATCAAGTGTGGTGAAATATTGACTCTTACCTAATTTATCGAGAAGGTCTGTAATATTCGGTAACGGGTATTTATCGTCTAAACTTTTTTCATTTATCTTACGAAAATCTATAACTACTCTCCACTTCTGCTTGCCAGAAGCGTCTAGTTTTTTGGATACTACCCAAATTGGGGATGACCAGGGCGAATTACTAGGTCGAATAATATTTTGATTGAGCATTTTGTTAATTTGGCTCTCGACTTCTTTTTTGTGAATAAAAGGATAACGGTAGCTTTTCGTATAAACAGGGATTTCGTCAGTGGTTCTGATATGGTGTTTTATTTTGTGTGTAAAAGTCAGGGGTGTTCCTTCTTGGTAAAATATATCTGAAAATTTGTGACATAATTTTAAAATAGCATTTTTTTCTTCGACATTTAAGTGGTCTGTACGTATCTGTGAAAGGTCCAATTTATTTTTAGTGGTATCGTCAAAATTGTTAAGGTCAATGTTCTCTAAATCTTTTTTGCAAAATTTTTCGACTTCTAGAGGCTCAGAAAAATCTAACGTTATAGGCTCGCAAGTATTATTTAAAATAGGTGTTAAAGCCTTTCCATTTCGTGCTATTGTTAAACATTCAGGAATTTCGCAATTGTGAAATTTTTGATGAGGAATGATTATTTCGCCATTTTTTATAGAAGTTTTAACTTTTATAATTTGTTGGCATCTAGGGGAAATAGTAATGCAATTTAATTCAGTTTGCGTTTTATGAAAAGATAATTTTATTTTAGCATACGGGGTGATTAAAAATCCTTTGTCAAAATTTAGATTTGCTTGCAATATTTTTAAATTATCAAGACCTATTAGTCCATCAAATACGTTATGAAATTTGAATAAGAAAAATTTTAGATTTGTTTTTTCTGGTAAATTAAATATTTTAGATGCGGGGATCATTGCACTATATTGATGTGATGATTGTTGGAAAACAGTTGATACAATAAATGGATCATTTTTTATACAATTTGGGAAATATTTAAAAGCTAAATTTGGATTTATAAATGATTTTGTCGATCCTGAATCAATTAAAAATTTTAAATTATATTCAGGGAATATTATATAAGATAGTTCACTAGTATTGGTCGTATTAAGGGATATTATTTGATTTGTCAAATATCCGTGTTCTTCTGCGGGTCTACTTGAAAATTTACGGGTGACTCATCTTCGTCAGTTTGCAACTGTGAGTCGTCTTGTTCATTATAGTAACTATTTATCGGGTATTTACAATATTGAGAATCGTACGGTAGGTCAGGGTTAGGACATTCATTTTGATATTCATCATATGAGTTATATTCTGTTTCTGTAGAATATGGATTTGCATCTGTGTTATATAGTTCTTCAAATGTATACCTGTGCGGCTGATTAGATTGATTTGCAAAATGATTGTTTCTGTTATAATTATTATAGTTAGTATTATCATTATTATTAGCCCTAAACGTTTGTCTGGTTGACACTGTCATTGGTGTTGCCTTAGGTAATGGTTTATTTGGATCGGGTTTAAAGACATTTTTTGGTTTACCAAATACTTGAGAGTTGGTTAAAAATCTTTGTGGGGGCCTATAATTTTGGTTTGGCCTAACTGTTACAGGTTGTGAAGGAAAATTCGATCTAAATTGGTTATTATTAGTATGCGAGTTAAACGGTATGGGTAACCTTTGCATATTATGATTAAAATTTTGGTGATAGTTGGTGGGACGTGTTCCCAAATTTTTTATGTTGGTTTTTATTTGAGATGAGTGATTTTGAAAATATTTTATATTTCCTTCTTGAATTACATACTGTATTGCGTCTGTTAATGTGCTTGGACGCATACATCTTATAGTGGTTCCTAGAGGTTCCCTAAGACCTGATAAGAATGTTTTAAGTGCTAATTTTTGGTAAAGTTCTCGTTTTACAGTAGCTGCAGGTTCAGTCTCATGTGCATCTACGTAACTGCATAATAAATTAAGTAATTCTAGACATTTGTCACAGAAATTTTGGGGTGAATCATTTGGTAATTGCTTTAACATAACTAGATCTCTATTAAGACAACTTTCGTCTCGGCGATCTGCCAAATTTCGATAAAGTGTTGCTTTTACACTAGCCCAATTTGTAACATTTTGAATGTTAATTACCAGGCGGGCATTGCCTGTAAGTTTACCAATCAAAGAGTTTAATAAATAAACATTTTGAAAACTCGTTGGATTAGCAGTATCATAAAAATTAGTTATTATTGTTTCACAGGTTGCTAAATATCTATTTAGTTCTGTGGGATTCCCGTCAAATGTTGGAACACAATTTAAATATTCGGGTTTAAATGTGTTGGCCATATTTTCACGATTTAAAAGTAAATTATTGTTTGAATTTATTTCAGAGTTTAAATTATTTTGTAGACTAGAATTTGTATTGTTGTCGCATAAATAATTTATTAAATTTTGTATATCTTTCGATTCTTGTGACACTTCCGGTTGAGGATGGGAAGTGGAGTCAGAGTCCGCTGAAGGTTCTATATTTAAACTTAAATTGCTTAAAGAGTTTACCAAATCATCGGCAGACATTTATCACTTAAAATTACACTTACATAACTAGGTAGATTATCCTTGGCATTTCGGTCTATAAGAAGAATTGATGACTCAGCAATGTTTGTCTGAAACCAACCAAAAATCTTCTTGCGAAAAGGACTATTCTTGTTCCTTCTCCGTGGTCTTCGCTGAAGATGGTGGGTTGCACAGTTCCACAATGGATTGGGGTTTCTGATGTTTGAGAAGCCACTCTGTATAACACACACCTCCACAAGTCAAAGAGTCACAATGTCCGTTCGATAGATTAATCGGTTCCCGAAATTGATATGTGCGATACAAAATCAATTCTATCGATCCGACCCGACTGCGCCAGTTAACTTATCGAAACCAGGAAATCTGTTTTTAAAAAACGTTTTTATTTCTGAAGTTACAAAATACGAAAATTAGTGCTTTACAGCTTATGTCTATTCTTTACGAATGCTAAACTCTGACTGAACTGTAAAACACTATCACAACAATAAAAGTATAAATTATGCTGTCGTTGCAATTTAATAATGTCTATATAGCAAGTATGGTGGTTGTTGTGGCGACATAACTTACGCATGTCTAGCACGCTCGGTTTGCGCGTGGTGCGCATTTTGGTCTACTGCGCAGATTCTTTTTATCTAAGACATCACACGTAGACTTCAAGCCTAAGTACTAACGTACCGTGGGTGTCTGAAGAGATGGCAAGAGAGAGATGGCAAATAACGAAAAATAAAGTCGAAGAAAATTTGGGAAAAAAGTTATAAAGTTAAATACGTAGTGGTACCTTGACCATTGTTGATATATTCTGGTGTGGGTTCAAATGTAGACACCAAAGTCCATCTCCTGAAATTCCGTGCGCATGTGTAGCACTTTGCGCGTGGCACGCATTTTGGTCTACTGCTCAGATGGCAAAAAACAAAAAATAAAGTCGAAACAAACTTGAGGAAATAGTTATAAAGTTAAATACGTAGTGGTACGTTGGCTATTGGGGATATATTCTTAAAAGTGAATGAACAAATAAATATAAAACGACAAATGAAGAAGTAGAAAAAGTTGGAAAAAAATTAGAAAAAAATGTGCCCCACAAAATAAAAAATAAATGTGCACGAAGACTGGTACGGTATGGCACAAGAGGTCGACCAACGGTCGACATATGTCCCGCCGATTATACGATTTACGATTTATAATTTTTATAGGCTAGCCATTTAAAATGAATTAAAATATGTGGTTTGCGGTAAAATGTTTCTTTTCTGAAAACTCTTAAAAGAAAGGACCTCAACTCCCTAGCATCACCCCCAAGGGGATTGAAAAAGTCAAATTACATAAAAAGTAGATTTATTAATCAATAAGATATAACTAAAATTTGGTGTCTCTATCTTTCTTAATAGCAAAGATATTTAGCCATACTAAGACTTTTTAGACACCCTGTATGTTATATTACTTTAACCGAAGTATTTTCGTATTTCGCATTTTCAAATTATACAATGTGGATAAATTTTCAAATCGAATCCTAATTTTATTTTCAACTAGGTTAGAGCCGTCCCTGGAATAACCCCGTTTGCAAAGCATTATTTATTACTAGCCAATATGCTCTAGTCATATGCAACCACTTATACACCGGTGCATATTGTAACCCTATGTTTTTATTAAGAACATAGTTTTAACTACAACAGTAGTATCTTCCGCTTACCCTATTTATTTTCTTTGAGTAGTATTTTCAACGTTTTCAACAAGTTACGGTCATTGTTGGAATATTTTATTCTGCTCCTTAAAACAGTTTTATACTTTGCAGTGTTTATTGAATAATCCTAACACATTTAATTATTTATTACAGTGCTATTTAATAGATTATCGTATGGGCTGAGTGTTGTAGACTATTAAGTTTTGCAAAACAGATTTCTGGATGTTTAGTTTGGTGTTTGGTGGTAGTTTTCGTTTGAACAGCTGATCCCTGGATTATTATAGGTATTTTAACTTTTTGAAATTTAGTGTTTTGAGTTAGTTATAGTAAATTTGAGTTAGTAATATCATTTCACCAGTTTAAAAAAGGCAGTATTTTTCGTGTCATAGTATGATGTTTATTTCTTTACAATGCTTTTATTGTGATTTTAGTGTTTATTACTTTTTTTAACTGTAATGAAATGTACCGAGAGTGATATTAGCTGATATAAATAGATAACATCCTTTGATCTGTGTCAAAATGTTGAGAAGCGGATTAATAAGGGTGATAAGTTGTCAACCTAATTACTTTTTGGTTTAGATTTTGGTTAGTTCTAGTTTGAAAAGTACAAAAGTTAGTGTTTCCTCACTTTTTTGTATACGTTAGCTTCATACAATTATTCCGAGTTATTTTTGTTAAACTGTTGCTAGTTTTTATTGGGCAATTAAAATTTCTTTGTTTGAAGCTAATTTTGGATAGGTAGCATTTTCCTCTAAAAATGTCTGGTCCGCTTATTTGAAAATTATTATTGTAATCTTTGTTTGAATAGCTGTAGTTATAATCCCGTGAGAACTTAAGCTTATTTAGTATTACGCAATCTAATGAAATCCTTATCTGTTTTCTTAGATTTTCTTAGCGTCGTTCCCATGCTTTGTCAGCAGATTAGAAACTTATAAATATATGTAAAGTGCATAATAAAGTCAGTCATATTGTACACGCCTCTGGCATAATAGAAAATTTTTAAAAATAAACTCTCGAGAATCGAGTTGTTAACTGGCGCAGTCGGTAGGATTTTGTCAACGGTTTGCGCATCGTGCGTGTCCTCCGTCTTCGTATCAACGATTAGTGGCAAAAACGAAAAAAAAAAACAAAAATTTTCGAAAATCCTGTGGGTGCGTGCAATATCGCTCACTGACCAGGGAAAAAGGAACAAGCATCGTCCTACGTCCTATTGGTACGAGTCAAGGGAACAAGCATCGTCCCAAACCTCATAGAAGTTAGTTCCAGGGAGAAGACAAGAATCGCTCCTCCTATTGGGCCCTAGTTTAAGAAGAAAAGAAATCAATGAAAATCTCCACAATCTTCATTGTATCACTGTAAGTGCATTCCTTTCAATTATTCCCGCATTTATTATTTTACCGAATTAATCTATTGATATTCTCTGTTTATTAGTGTTATTGTTTTATAAATTTTTAAAGTTGAAGATCTTAACGAAATTTTGGCAAATCTATTTTTAAATCAAAACATGCCTAACGCTAATCAACCAAATTACCAACTAATTCGATATCAAGCGGATAATATTCCAACCTTCGATGGAAATCCGAAACAAATAAATAGATTTATAAATGCTTGCGAAAACTTTTTCAATAATCATAAAGATCGAACAGATAATGGTGCAACCATAAATGTCTGTCTGTTTGACACTGTTTTAAATAAACTAATTGGCAGAGCAGCCGATTTAATTGCCTCTAGAGTAGAATTAAATACTTGGCCTTTGTTAAAAACAGCAATAATTTCTACATTTTCCGATCAAAGATCTATTGATTGTTTATTGCAAGATGTAATAACATCAAAACCGGAAAGAAACGAAACACCGCAACAATTTGGTCTGCGTCTACAAGATGCACGTAGTTTATTATTCTCAAAAATTAATATGTCAAATGACACAAACGAAATTAAATTATTAAAAATCACGGAATACGAAAATTTAATTTTAAAAACATTTATTAATGGTCTAAATTATCACATGCAATTAGTAGTACGATTAAAAAATCCAACAGCTCTCGAAAAAGCAATGAGTTTTGCTTTAGAAGAAGAAAACTTTATTTACTATAAAAATAGAAGTAATATAAGCAACAAAACTTCTGTCAATTTAAATGTACCTAAAAATAAATTAAATATGCCTCAACAAACGCATAATTATAACCGCAATTATTCTCAAACACCCTCACAACAATCAACACCACATTTTAGTAACTATACACCCAATTATACAGCTAATCGTATGCCAATCGCCCAAAATCAAAGTAAACCCCAATTTTTAGGTTACGGACAATTTAGACAACCCTCTAATGTTTTTAGACAAGGACCTATACATCGTCCAAATTTTAACAACCAAAATTTCAGACCTAATTTTAATCCAAGACCAAATTTTAATTATCAGAATAATATGCATAATAAATCCTCTGGAATCTCTAGGCTGAGAAGACCAGAACCAATGGATGTTTCTTCAGGCAATACTATATTAAACCAAAATACACCACCGAAACGCGATTTTATTGTTGAAGAATTATTTAACCAATCTGTAGAAAACATTAACAATGAATCTACCGAATGTGAAAATAACCCTGATGATGACTCTCAGTATTACCAAGAATTTAACGAAACATTGTACCCATATAATAACCCAACATATGATTTTTCTCAAGAAGAAAATAACGAATACGAGAACCCGTATGACTATGAAATACTTTATAAAAAAGGTAAACAAAATACCAACGCCGACGCACTTAGTCGTATCCAATTACATGCAATCGAATCAGAATCAGTAATTAATAATCCCGGAGATATAAGTCGTGATATCGAAAACTTTTTAAAAGAGAGCTATAGTCAATTTAACCCCGAAAATTTAGATCCAGATGATGCTAGCAAGCAACTGGAAAAAGTCAATGAACCCAGTCAAAAAATTAAAATTTTACAAAATATACAAATAAAACCCCCAGATAACAATTCCGATAATACAATACACACTACAAACGCGGAAGAAAACTATTCTAACATGACTATATTAGACGAAATAATTAATAACAAAGCACGTCAAATTATTGTCAAAAAATCTCCTTATGACGCATATATTAAAACTGAACGTGAAAATTTTGATGGTCACCAAATTATTAATACAACTTTACCTACTAATATGTCAATAATTATTAATTTCTTAAAGGAATACCTGACAAATAAAAATACTTACATTTACTTCTTTTCAAAAGAATTACGGCCTTATTTCCAACAAGCCATGAACAATCATTTTAAAAATCTTAAATTGATAGAGTGTACCAAATTAATAAATAACGCCCAACCAGAAGAACGAGAATTACTAATCAAATATCGACACGAAAGTAAAACAAATCACCGTGGAATCGAAGAAACATGTAAATTCTTAAAAGCTAATTATTATTGGAAATCCCTTAAACCCGATGTAACGAAATATATTAATAATTGCGAGATTTGCCAAAGAGCAAAATATAATAGGAAACCACCTGATCAGCCTCTCGTATTAACAGAAACCCCAAGTAAACCATTCGAAATAATACATATCGATACATTTATTATTGCTAAACAAAAATTTGTAACTATCATAGACAAATTCTCAAAATACGCTCAAGCGCTTCCTTATACCGGAAATGCAGTGTCGTGCTGTAAACAATTAATTAAATTCTTTTCATTTTTACGCGTGCCAAAACAAATAGTATCAGATAACGGCTCAGAATTTCAAAATGAAGTAATCGACGGCTTATTAAAAGCACATAATATTAAAATTCATTTTACTACCCCTTATCACCACGAATCAAATTCCCCTGTAGAAAGACTACACTCTACCCTTATCGAGCATATACGCATTTTAAGAGAATCAGACCCAAACGCAGACGTAATAAAATTAATGCCATACGCAATTATTGCCTATAACAATACTATACATTCAAGTACAAATTATACCCCTTATGAACTTGTTTTCGGACATACCGACTCAAGAGACCCTATGGACTTAATACCCTCTCATGTATATACGGAATATATAAATAATCACAAAAATAACACACAAATTCTGTATGAAAATATTGCAAAGCAATCTACGGAATTAAAGCAAAAAATTTAGATCAAAATGACGCAGAGCAAATCGATGCAAAAATTAAAAAATTACAAGAAAATCAAAATAAAATAAAAATTGACGCAATAAATCAAATTACACTCTTGCAGTCTACGATCAGTAAATTTAAATCAATGATATCAAATATCACACACAATGAAATGATGTTAAAATCACACGTCTTAAAAATAGAAGAGACAATAAAACAAGTCGAAATTCACCAAACCAATACAACACAATATTTCTTAATATATATAGTTATTAATCAAATAACAACAATGTATCAATCAATTTATGATATTTTCAATAAAATTGAAACTTCAATTACTTTTGCGAAAATTAATACTTTACATAATACGATACTAGATCCAAACGAATTATTAACTGAAATTCAGAATATTAATAGCCATTTAAGTACAGACAAACTACCACTAGAAAGTAACCCTCAAAATATACTTATATTTGAAAAAATATTAAACATTAAAAGTTACATAAAAGATTTTACTATTGTATTTGTAATAGAACTGCCTCTTGTTGAATCAGAGATATATCAATATTTTAATTTATTTCCTTTACCAATTCCTGATAATCAATCATTTGTCGTCAATATCCCGTATAAACCCTACCTAGCACTTAGCAGCTATAAATACGCCTATATGGACCAGGGATGTCAAGAAATTCAAAACCAGAACTTTCTATGCAAAGAAACCCATTCTAGTTTCATCGAAAACAGCCCTTCCTGTGCAGTTCAACTAATTAAGCATCATACAAATGTTACTTCCTGTCACCCCTTTAGAACGCAACTTCACGAAATTCAAGTAAGAAAAATTATTGATGGAAAATGGCTAATCACCGCACCAAATCGTCTAATTGGTACAGTCAATTGCCAAAAATCATTGGACAATGTACCCTTGTTTGGATCCTACCTGGTGGAATCCCCGACCGACTGTAAAATACAAATAAAATCAATCATATTGGAAACATACAAGTCAAGCCGACTTAGCTACTCCGAAGTCAATCTTCCAGTATTGAACTTCAGCAAGATTGAATGGCACCGATCAACCCAATACAACCCTCCTACTATGGACCTCAACTATGTCAATCTAAAAGCAACGAAAGAAATCGAAACCAAACTAGAAGAACAGAAGAGAAACCTTCAAGAAATGTCATCGATAATTTATATTAATCGAACTAGTTTTTGGACAATATTTCTATATATTATTATTGCTTTAATTATTATCCTTATTATATATCTTAAATGTAAAAGGAAATCTAAGAATATTATTATTCGTAAATCAGATATTGAAAGTAGTGAACAAAATCAATCAATTTTCTAAATATTTATATTTATTGAAATCACGTTTTTTAAAAGGTACGTGCTTTCAACTAAGAGGGGAGGAGTTATAATCCCGTGAGAACTTAAGCTTATTTAGTATTACGCAATCTAATGAAATCCTTATCTGTTTTCTTAGATTTTCTTAGCGTCGTTCCCATGCTTTGTCAGCAGATTAGAAACTTATAAATATATGTAAAGTGCATAATAAAGTCAGTCATATTGTACACGCCTCTGGCATAATAGAAAATTTTTAAAAATAAACTCTCGAGAATCGAGTTGTTAACTCTGTTGGATTTTTTGTGTTGCAGTATTTTAACTTTTTGAAATTGAGTGTTTTGAATGAGTTAAGTAGTAGGATTTCCTTATTTAAAGATAATGAAAATATTATTTTTTTAAACCTGTTACATGGCAGGGACTAGAAAGATTTGGCAACATCTCACGTAAAAACAAATGAGTTTTTTCTGTAACTGACATTGCTCGTGGTTTTTTATATGGCCATGTGTTTATTACCAGTGGTGCGCTGAGACTAAAAAAAATTTTTTTGAGGGCCGATATCAACCTTTTTTTATAGTGAAGGGCTATTTATGAATATTTTTATTCAATCTGAATTCATATCAGGATTTACTGGTTTCAATATATGCAGTGAATTTCATAACACCCTGTATATATATATATATATATATATATATATATATATATATATATATATATATATATATATACAGGGTGGCGCGGATCTAAATGTACATACGATACCATAAGATAGAGACCACCTTGGGGGTTCTAAATCACCCACATTTAGTAGTCCAATCTCTAACCTTTACCGAGATACAGGTTGTTTTATAAGTTTTGCCTAAAATTTATTTTTGTAATATTTCTGTAAGCACTTGAAATAAAAAATTCATAATGGGTAAGAATATTTTGTACAATTTGTGGGTTTAAAATGCCGTATGCAAAAGTTCTAAAATCCAGGTCCGTACTTAAAATAAAATTAGTTTTTAATTCTTTTTTAAATTCAACACCCTGTATATCGGATTTTTGAAACTTGTAATTTCTACTCCAAACAAGCATAAACATATGATTCTATTGACATGGTTTTCAAAGTTGCCGCACTTACCACGAAGTCATAAAAAATAGGCGTTTTTAAGAAATCAATGAGAAAGTACATTTCAAATAAACAAAATCTGCTAAAAAATAGTTGGTAGCCTGATAAAAGTGTCCATATAGACTAGAAATATTATGCACTACTTGTCGGATTAAAATGACATACGAAAGTGATAGAATCCAGGGCCTCACTTAAATAATAGGCCCATTTGTAATTTTCGAAATTTGACACCCTGTACATCAAATTTTGAAAAAAAAAAAGAATTTGGAACGAGCATAAAAACTGAAATTTTTGACATGACATTCAAAGTTGCCACACTTATTGCTTTATCGTAGAAAATAGTACTTTTGCAAATCTACATTTAGGTAAATTGTTTTATTAACAGTATTAATGGTTAAAAACAATAAGGATTGAATTCAAGAAATTGGGAATAAATATTAATAACTAGAAGTGTGAAGAAGTCAATGGCGGTCATTTTGACAATCTTCTAAAATAATTTATTTTATTGTTAAATTATGTGTTTTTGAGGAACAGTATGGCCTTGTACTATGTATGATTATCTTTGTGTTATTTTAATTAATTGTTGTTGATTTAGGTTTATTTTAAGTTGTTCTAGGTATTAATATTTATTCCCAATTTTTCGAATTCAATCCTTATTGTTTTTAACCATTAATACTGCTAATAAAACAATTTACCTAAATGTAGATTTGCAAAAGTCCTATTTTCTACGATAAAGTAATAAGTGTGGCAACTTCGAACATCATGTCAATAATTTCAGTTTTTATGCTCGTTCCAATGCATTTTTTTTCAAAATTTGATGTACAGGGCGTCCAATTTCGAAAACTACAAATGGGCCTATTATTTAAGTGAGGACCTGGATTCTATCACTTTCGTATGTCATTTTAATCCGACAAGTAGTGCGTAATATTTCTAGTCAATATGGACACTTTTATCAGGCTACAAACTATTTTTTAGCAGATTTTGTTTATTTGAAATGTACTTTTTCATTGATTTCTTAAAAACGCCTATTTTTTATGACTTCGTGGTAAGTGCGGCAACTTTGAAAACCATTTAAATAGAATCATATGTTTATGCTTGTTTGGAGTAGAAATTACAAGTTTCAAAAATCCGATATAATTTTAAAAAAATAAAAACTAATTTTATTTTAAGTACGGACCTGGATTCTAGAACTTTTGCATATGGCATTTTAAACCCACAAATTGTACAAAATATTCTTACCCATTATGAATTTTTTATTTCAAGTGCTTACAGAAATATTACAAAAATAAATTTTAGGCAAACCTTATAAAACACCCTGTATCTCGGTAAAGGTTAGAGATTGGACTACTAAATGCGGGTGATTTAGAACCCCCAAGGTGGTCTCTATCTTATGGTATCGTATGTACATTTAGATCCGCGTCACCCTGTATAGTAAAGTGACCAAATATGGAATAGGTGCTTAATATGGAATATCGATTTATTTTAAAAACTATTTGCGCCATTTACTAACTGAGGACATACATCAACAAACGCTTATTTTTGCATTGCCGCGAAGTCTTCGTAGCCATGTTTGCATTAGTATGGATCATACCGCCGGTAAACACTTATGCTGATATTGAAAGTTTATTTCCTGGCAAGTATTTTTCTGTTTTCTGGTAAGACGTCTCAGTTTAATTGAATTCCTTTGATTGCATGCCTATCCTCGAATGTCATTGTTTTTTATTGTTGGCATTGTTAATCGTTAATTTTATGTTTTTAGCAAAAAAACAAGGTTCAATTTAATGTGAGGTTAGTGCCAAATATGGAATACACCTGAGCAAACCTGAGAAATCTGGATCCAGTGTATATTATGCAGTCACTGGGCACACGAAGAATTCTCAGGTGCACTGAGCGAGCATTTGGTTTGTAACTTTCTCAAATAACTTGTGTTTGTGCCTTGCACGATTAAAGAATCTTTTTGTTAATAAGAAAGTCGTTTTTCAGTTGCTTAAAATTTTTTTTTAAATTTGCTTAGATGATATATTATTTTCTTTGAAAGCAGATAGTTTTCTGGTTGATGTGTTTGTAGATAGTACTATTATTTTTTAGGATTAAATAAACGTTTATTTAACATATTTTATTTATTTAATAAGGTATTCCATATTAGGCTTAAAAATATAACACACAGAAATATGCAACTTTTTGTTTATTAGCTCATAATTTCTCTTATGAGAAATTTAATCCCATATAACCCCAAAAATATTTTCAGATGATCCTTAATAAAAGGCTTTAGTAATATAACAAACCATTTTTGCACAAAAGAAAAATTTTAAACATAAATAACAAAATGGTATTCCATATTTGGTCACTTTACTCTCTCTCTCTCTCTCTATATATATATATATATATATATATATATATATATATATATATATATATATATATATCTGAGTTAAATATAGCAAACCTTAAAGACAAAAACTCAGTACTGGCTGGCCCCGAAAATAAAAATTTGCTGAAATTATCCAGCTAATGGTTAGGAAGAAATATTTATTTTATTCGCTAGAGAGTGCATATAAAAATTATTGAAAGCATGCCTTCAAATTTGAAACTAATTTAAGTAGAAACAAAAACTTGGCAGAGACAAAATACATTGTCATAAAATAACTCTTTAAAATAACTGTAACATAGCAGGTAATAGGCAGTTATCAAAATTGTTTTTTTTTTCACAAATAGCGCCACCTTACTGTGTAACTACGTATGTACATTCCGGAAGCCCGTCGCCACTGGTAGCATTATCATCCGTTTCATCAAAAATACTAATATCACCATCAAAAAGTGCAATAAAACTAGATAAATCGACGATATAAGTGTTATTTGTTTGCTTTTTCCGAAAGGTTTTATTTTATTTCCTTTCTTTTTATTTCAGCAACATATGTATCTAATTTCATCTACAAACCGACGAACGGCAAAGTATAACAGAGTTAAAAGTATATACAACAGTAATAGTCTAAAATAGTCTAAATTTATCGAAAACGTATATCAATAATTTTAAAACGATTTCTATATAAATCAAATATCTGATATTAATATTGAAACTGCAGAGGCTTCCTATTGATTGCGGTTCTGGACGTTGCGTCGATGTTACCATGTAAGTATGGCTGAACTATAACGCAGGAAACTGAAGCACGTCCACCCATTCAAGCTAGACTATACCAAACCACTGAATTCTTTGTCTTCTGCTAACATTAAAAGAAATTTCAATATAGATATTTAGTAGAGATCGATATACAGGGTGTCCGAAAACTCTTAATATGTTAGTATATTAGTAGTTTAACTTTTCAACCCCCTTGAGGGGTGACGCTAGGGAGTTGGGGTTAAAAATTTTAAATGCAACCTTATGCCGTGTGGTACCTCATTTTAAAGGTCTTCAAAAAAGAAACATTTTACCGCAAACCCGAGGTCCGTATCTTAATTCATTTTTAAATGGCAAGCCTATAAAAATTTAAAATCGTTAAAAAATTAAAAATTTAAGTAAAAATTTAAAAACGAATTAAGATACGGACCTCAGGTTTGCGGTAGTATGCGGTCTATGTTTCTTTCTTGAATACCTTTAAAATGAGGTAACCACACAGCCCCCTTTTTCAACCCCCTCAAGGGGTCGAAAAAGTTAAATTACGTAAAAAGTAGATTTATTAACCAATAAGTTACACCGAAAATTTGGTGTCTCCATCTTTAGTAATAGCAAAGATATTTGCCCATACTAAGACTTTTCGGACATCCTGTATGTTATTATATTATAATATATCGTATTCGTTTCGATTTTTAATTTTGTTTTTTAAAATAATCGCACCTCAGTGCCAGGAGACCCTTCGTTTTTGGTGAAATTTTGTTTTCAGTTTTTTGTCCCGCTTGTTTTTTGTCCCGCTTTTGCCTAAACCAAATATGGCCAGTTTACCTTACACCACATTACCCTCCACGCATGTTATGTTTTTTATAATGCGATATCGGGATGTGACTCATACGTAATAGGAATAAAACCGGTTGCACCAATTGTTTAATAGGGATGAGACCGTTTGCACCAATTGTTTCATCATTCAATTTCACTATTCAATTTAATACATTTTTTGGATCTAGTTGACTCGGGGGGGGGGGGGGGGGATCTGGACCCTCTGGATCCCCCAGTTTATATGCCACTGGGGGCGACGCTAGGGAGTTGAGGTCAAAAATTTTAAACGCAACCCTAAGTTGTTAAAAGACAAGCCTTTAAAAATTAAAAATCGTGAAAAAAAATTAAAAATTCAAATACTTTTATTTCTCTTATTACTTTAAAAGTTGTTCAAATTGATCACCATGAACTTCTTGGTAGTAATATACTTGATTTTTTAACTCACTTCTGGGATTTTCGAGAATGGCAGGTGTTACTTCTTGGCGAAGTTTCAAAATCGACTTTATTACTCCCAAGAAGTTCATGGTTGTCATTTTGAAAAACTTCTAAAGTGGTAGTAAAAGAAATAAAGGTACTTAAATTTGTAATTTTGTTTTTTTGCGATTTTTAGTTTTTATAGGCTTGCCATTTAAGAACGAATAGATACGGACCTCGGGTTTGCGGTTGAACCACATGGTAGAGGGTTGCATTTAAAATTTTTGACCTCAACTCACTAAGTACGTAAGAAAGCAGATTTATTAACCAACAAGGTCCACCTAAAATTTGGTGTCTCTATCTTTATTAATAGCTAATATATTTGCCCATACTAAGACTTTTCGTACACCCTATATATTGAAAAATTGAGACACCCGTTTTTTTTAATACGGAACTTCATGAAGTAAATTGGGTTTATTTTAATGTAAGCCTTTCTCTATACTGAAGGTTAATATAGAGGAATTAACATAAAGCAAAATAAATTCATAAAACTTAAGCAATTAAAAAATGTATTAATTGACCAGAATTTACTTACCAAATTATGCCGACTTTTAAACCATGGTATCATATTATATTAAAATGGTATTTTTATTTTATAAATTCATATTAAACAGATTGAATTCTTATGTGATTTATTAACCGAAAAGAAACCTGAACTTGACTCAGTTTTACGTTGATTTTCCAGGACGCTCTGAAAACGATGACCAAATGACCACATTTCAATAAGTATGAAAAACTCCAGCCTTAAATCACTTAGTTGGTCTTGCACTACTAGGGTTTTCCAGAAGGGATAATATATTGTCTTTAGAATATGAGAAACATGCATCAGAAGAATTATAGAAGGACTAGAAATTTTTTCACCTCGTAGATTTTTGAAACGAAGCGTTATTGGACTTTTATTAATTTATTTTAGCCAAGGAATTGCCTGTAAAAATTTCAAAAAAGTATTGCCAAAAAACGAAGTTTATTTGTTTTGCTCAGCATCGCATAACGACATTTGTGAGATACAGGGACGTGGGGTCCATGGAAGCGGGGGAAGCACCTGTCCCCTTCCCTAAACTTTTTGGAGATAAAAAATAAATTTCTATACATTAATAATGCATAATTTTTAAGATTATACTACTCGTACCCTGGCGAGCAAAAATTGAGGTCCCCTAGGAAGTTGCAAATAATTTTAGGAACAAAAATATTAAGGGCATTGTACTAGTGGGCGCTTAATCATTTGTTTTCGAGAAATGTTATCTGTTATATTTGTTATCTGCCATGTATTGTCTCCGTATTTACTTCTTTTATGGAATAGCGGGCCTTCTCTCTCACATCGGTGCCTATTTTTCTGTTTAGCATTGATTTCTCTCTATAAAACCTATCGGTCGCACGCGCACGGTGTAATATTTGTAGTGTTTATTTCACAGGTCCTAATGCCGTTAGATCCTATTGCTGTGTCAAGACTTGTAGTGTTGTTACAAGATGGCCAAGGACAACGTGAGAGCCTTTGTGGCCCACAAAAGCCCTATGAGGATACTGGCTTAATAACCAGAAGACCAGGATCAGGCCGAAACAGAGTAACCAGCCAAAGAGATGACTGTTTTTTGGTGTCCGCAAGTTTACGGAACGGACTAGCTTCTGCGGTTTTGCTGCAAAATCGACTCCAAGAAGTTAGAGATGTAAATGTTAGTGAATGAATCCGTCAGAAGAAGGCTTCGTGCTGCTGGATTGTCTTGCACTAGGTTGGCTACAGGTCTAACATTGCGCCGGCATCGATTTGCAAGATTGGCTTTTGCCCGAAATCAAGTGACATAGAATGATGAGGACTAGAGTGAGCTATTGTTTTCAGACGAGTCGCTTTTTTACTGCATCAGACGGACATCGGCGAGTATAGAGAAGACCCGGAGAAAAATACAATTCAGTTTGTATTGATTAGCGATTTCCATTTGGCGGTGGGTCGGTTCTGGTTTGGGCGGGAATCTCTTCACAAGCAAGCACAGAGTTGGTCTTCATACGGAATGGCTCCCTGACAGCTCAAAATACATTACGGTGGTTCTAGGAGATCATGTTATGTCTTTCATGATCACTATGGACAAGTATGGCATTTTTATGCAAGATAATGTCATGAGCAGCCAGAGTTGTCACTGTTGTCAGAGAGTATTTGGATGAGGTGGGAATTAGGTGCTTCGATTGGCCAGCCCTCAGTCCAGACATGAATCTCATCGTACATGTCTGGGATGAAAAGGGACAACGTATCCGAAGGCATACACTAGCTCCAAAAACTGCTCAGGAGCTGAGAGAGTTGCTATTGCAGGAGTGGGATAACATCGACCAAAATCGATCCTTAACTTAATTGAAAGTATGCCTCGTCGACTTCAAGCAGTTATTAACGCAAGAAGAGGGAATACACATTATTAGTGATAGGTTTTTTTCATTTTTATAGTTGCAAATTGATCCTAATAACAAAAGGTCAAACTTAATTTTAAATGTAAATTTGTTGCTTTTTCAGAATAAATCATAAAAACCAAAAAAATACCAGTTTAATATTGAATACCTATTAAATTTAGCCTACAAGATACAGTACAATGATTTACAATGTTCAAATATGAGCTTAACAGAAAATTCCAAAACGACATTGCAATGTGACTTTAATTTTTTCTTGGCCAGTGTATATTTTTATAAAAACGTGGATTTAATTTCTTATAATATATCTGAAATCTTACGTAAACATAAAAAATTTAACTGCGTAAACGCAACCAACTTCTGTCACGTTGCCGTCGTGGCGTGGGCCTGGAAGCGCGTTTCGCTAGGACCGCAGTTCGCCTAGTACGCCTTCATGTAGGTTATTGACCATGCTTAGAGGCAACGGAATGCATTACGCGAGAAATGTTGCAAATTTACGGCAATCTAAATGTATTTACGGATTTTTCGGGATGTATTTCTCTTTTTTTCTTGCAATGTGAATGTGGACAATAATTTAGACTGTGTTTGTGTCGTATATAGTTTATTAAAATAAGGATTTTCTAGTCGATACAATGTTTTTTTAATTATTATCGGATCGCTTCCCCCTTTATAATTGTCGCCGCACGCCACTGCTCGGATATTTAAGACATCGTTGAGTCAATGTTTTATACTGTATCTGTATATTGTGTGCGATAATGATTAAAATATTAAATCCTCAGGCCTAGCCTTCCAGGTGATCCTGCGTGCTCTTTTATGCGTTCATGAAAAGACGGGCGACTTATATATCGGGTCTTTTAAAAAATCTTGTTACGGCTTTTAGTTCCGGTGCATTTCATGAACTATCCATCGCCATCGCTCAAGTATCGAGGCACATGTCCTTTTTCTTCGGGCATGTCGAAGGAAAACATAAAACCGAATAACTTCCTCGATAAACCAGGCAACGTTCCGCTAAATTTGCATTGATTTCAGGCTGGAGCAGCTGCAATGTGTGTAGTAGGTACACTTATGCTGAAAAATAATGGCGGAAATTTATTGATTACCTAAGAGTAATGCTGTTATTGCCGTCTTCCAATTTTTTTAAAAACCAATTTGTAATGTTTTGGTTATAGAGTATGTAAGATTTTTAGGAGTACAGTAATGTAAATTGTAGCATAAATGAACCTATGCTGTTTTTTTTTAAATCCTGAAAAACCAGGTTGTCTGAAATCAAAATTATTCAAAATGATTCTTTTTATTTTATTATGTTCTCGGATATAGTTTGGTCTACAAATTCGATTTGATTAAATAGTTTCATAGATCTATCGCTAGAGGAGGGGTTATCCTATTCTTTCGAAATTAGCGTAGTATAGCAATTTGGGCTACTATTTCTAAATTTTGGCTACATTTTAACAAAAATTAAAAAGCAATTTTTGGGCTATTTTAAAGCATTCTAAAATGATTTTCGGGCTTCTCTACTACAAAAAAAATGCAAAATAACTACAAAGATAGGAAATGTACCTATAACACCACATTTATCTTATAAAAGAAAATATTGATATTTTTGTACATATCGTATACTATTTCATCAAAAACGATTGAAAAAGTCACTAAAATAATTAATTTTTAAAAATTTGTTGCACGGAGTATCTTCCATTTAAAATCGCCAACAAGAACAGTTCCACTTGAAATTTAAAGCGGACTTTCTTGCTCAAAACCAAGAAATCCCGCTGCCTGTATTAGTTTTTACTAGAATAGCAATTTTGTACAATGTTTTATACAAATTATGTGCACACACAAAATTTTTAACAAATTTTTGACAAAATTAAAAAATGTTTTACAAAAGGCATAAGATAACAAATGTTTTAAAAACTTTTTTTACCAAAAAAAATTAAAGAGTGAACAACCTTACTTTAACGGTTTTATAGTTTTTGTTATTACTGAAGGTAGGTATTTTTTATTTAACTTTTGCGAAGCGAGAAGATGTTAAACAGAAAATACATAATTCAGGGTGTCCTACTTCGTAATTTAAATTTAATAATAATAATAATAATAATAATAATAATAATAATAATAATAATAATAAAGATGTTTATTTGACGCCATTTTTCAACAACTAACACAAAAATTTTAGATTTTGCATGTGTCATCTAGAGACCCGGCAATTTAATTTATTATGGATCGTTATACGACGGCAGAACGTAACTGTTCAAACTTACTACAAAAATCCCCATTCTGATGTGAAAAGAAATTGTGTAAACTTCATATACTTTTTGGGCGTAATCATGTGCCAAGTGACAACGCAATTGGCAATCTTATTTGAAAATTTGAAATTTCCGAATCGTAGTGCTCATCCAATGAAAATATCGCTAGGGTACGTAAGTATGTTGGGGAAAATCCCAGAACCTCAGTTCGTCGCCGATTTCAACAGTTTAACATAACGAAATGCTTTCTGCATTGAATTTTGACCAAATATCTGGGCTTGCACGTGTATGCGTTAGCTAATTTTATCTTTGAAGAATGCAGAATTTTGCACTACAATTATCTTTTCCGACGAAGCTCATTTCCACCTCGGAGATTATGTGAGCAAGCAAAATTGTAGAATTTGGAGAAGTGAAAATCCTTGAGTGATTGAAAAAAAACCTTTACATCCTCTTTGTGTAATAGTGTGGTGTGCATTGTGGGCTGGACAATTTTTTCATGAAAATGACGATGGTGAAACAGTTAATGTTAATGGCGAACGCAACCGCAATATGTTAAGAAACTTTTTATGGTCCCAGTTATATAATTTGCACCTTAACAATATGTCCTTTCAACAAGATGGCGCCACATGTCACACGGTGAGGAAAACTTTTGATTTGGATTGGCCGCCTCATTTCTCCAAATGGTGAAAATGAGTGGCCTGCAAGATCATTCGATCTAACCCCTCCCGTTTTTTTCCTGTGTGGCTTTCGCAAGGACAAAGTCTATTCTAACAGTCCGCAGATGATTAATGACCTGAAACAAAACATTCGTCAAGTTATTGGTAAAATTGAAATGGAATTGTACCAAAATGTTATTGACACTTTTACGCAAAGAATGGTCATCTGTAGAAACAGCCGATGGGGACATTGGGAGAGTATTTTTTCTAAAAGATAACTGCATACTTTTTAATAAAATAATCAAGCATCTTATTTTTCCAAAATTATTGGTTTTATTTAAAAAGTAAATTCCGAAGCATCTAATGAGAATGGGACACCCTTTATGTAGGTGTAGCAGGTGAGCACTTTAAAAATTAATTTCTATTGTGTACATATTACCACAGGCAATATAACTATAATTACGTACAAATTAAGCTTTACCGTGGCTCGAAGTTAGCCCCGCTTCCAGTGAAATATACAGATATAGAGTAATCAGCTTAAGAAAGTAATTTTTAGTTTTTTTACTTTAACTTTCAATACTACTTTATAAAAATTATGTAGGTATATTTTTTAAGCAAAGGTACTTTTAATGCCCCAGATAGAGGGTGGGTAACATAAAATTCGAATACTGTTGGATTTTTCTCCAACTGAAGCACTATTTTATTTTAAACACATTAAATTATTTTTATTTTTGTTTTAAATCGGGAATGTAAATTTGACAAAATATTCGGATGCACCTAAAGCTTTCAGATACAATTCAGATTTTTCATACAGTACAAAATGTTCATGCTACTACTCCGAAACATTAGCTAAAAAAAATATTTGATACCGAGTCGAGAAAAATAAATTTTTATGCATGGTGGGAAATCAAGACAAAATGTGATGTTTTGTCTATTTTTACTATGAATGTGTTTGAGTATTGTAATACGAGTACATTGTACCTAAATATAATACAACTTGACTTGTTATTAGAACTGACTAGTTAATATAATTTACGCGTTACTGTTGACGAAAGGCACAATAGTGTGCAATGTCAAATTTCAATACTTAACTTCATTTCGCGAGGGACGTTTCCTGCAAAGACTTTTGTAGATTTATTCTAACATTCTTACAAATAAATTTACTTTCAAGCAATAGCTTATAAGAATAATAATTGCTGCCATCAAAAAGTAGTTATTATGGTAAAGGCTAAGATGTATGACAAGAAGCCATCGACTAGTTCTAATGTTGCGGGGCAGTTTACTTGAGGGGTGTACTAATTTAAACTCATTAGTGCCACATGCTAATGCCCTTTCAATATACCTACCAAAAATAAATATACACTCTTCAACATCGTTGGTATGAGCCAACAAACATGGCGCCACTTATAAATGTATCAAACAGCCCACTACCAATAATTAAAGCTCCTGTAAGTAAACACAAAAAGTGTACATAATGAAACACGATAAAAGTAATTTAACTGTTTAATTTTTTTAAAAACAATAGCAGGCATCGTAGCATTTCAATTAGATGTACTTAATAAAAAGGAAAATGGAAAAAGGAAAATGATAATCTTTAACTAGCTCTAGGAAGTTTTAACACTTTTACAACAGTGGAACATTACATTAAATCAATTTCCTTTATAAATATTATTATTCAAAACGTTTGGCTATTCTTAGCATTTGCTTTTTCTAAGCGATTATAAAATTAGTATCAAAATTAAAAATTAAAATTAAAAAATTAGATTATAGTACTTAGCTTGTTTGTTGTGTTCATCGCTCGTACTCGGGAACGCCAAGAGTCATTTTCGCAACAAATAATATTCTTAGTGGAGCGCATTGCTCCACTAGTCTAATTGAAAATGCTTAAACAGGGATATACGTCCAAGATCTCTCAAAACTGTCAAAAATCCGAGAACGGCTAAAATAACATCAAAGAAGCAGTCTACGAAGCACCGTAACATGTTCTCAAAAGAATATCGTGCAAAGATGCTTTAATTATTAATCATTTAGACAATTAATTAGGTAAGTAAATAATTAAGCTGGGGGTTCCCTAAAAATGACAATATGATCCAATTCCAACACACTAAACTATAGGTTCGAATCCACATCGATTCAAAACATACACAGAATAAACACTATCGTATATTGAATTGGATACCAATTCTCTCAATGACACACTCTATTCCATATTGCACAATACATATTAGGTTTCTTTCAATCATTAGTTTGTCATTGTGAACCAAGAGGTTGTAAGATTGCTTGAAATATTAGATTTCTTTCATTGGTTTTTAATAGGTCGTTTAAATATTATAACAATTATTTGATGCAGTAATACCCTATTCTAAATTCAATACAAAATACCTATATCATTGGTTTCAGTAAATGTTTATTTGTAATAATATCCAACTTACTTAATCGAAATACTTATCATTATTGCAAAGCTTTTTAGATATGTTTTACTTACATACTATAAAACACTGAAGTCCACTCCAGTCCACACAAACACTGAAACACTCCAGCCTCAGAATTCCAAAAGATCTATTATTTTTGGCGTTCCTTTAATGCAATAAACAGACAGGCTGCAAGCTTAAACGACTATTCAACGAACAAATACCAACAGCACAATTTTAACCTCTCCAAAGGGTGACCGCGAGCAATATAAGTAATATGTCAGCCAACAATCGACCCATTGAATTAGTATTTTTTATTATTTCTCTAATACCTTAACGTTGGGTTGCACAAACAATTTAATCACGAATTAATCTAATAAGACACTTGTAATGTGACCGCACTTATGCTAACGTCATTGCCAAATATGACTCTAAACGTCAATTAAATTTACTACTTGATTAAAAGTTTTGTGCAACCCGCTGTATATGTTTTATTGGAGTATTTATTTTAATTAACATGATATAAGGATTATTGACTTAATTTTTAGATTTTTTATTTAAACTGTAGTTTTTTTTTGTTCGTTTAATAAAATATATTGCAATTTGAATCACACCGCCTACAAATAGCTAGTTTTCGCCCAATTATATTTAAGAATACTCATCAAATAGTTTAATTTTTTGGCTCTAACAATTCTACTCTCTAAGCAATAACAGAAATGTATTGGTTTTCAATAATATTTTGGACATTAAAACATTATGATATAGTTTCCAAAGAAGTAGGAATACTTTTGAACTCCAATAGTAAGTCTATATTTAAAGAAATATTTCTTAAAATTATTTCAATAATGTTTTGTTGAGGCAATATTAACTTTAATATAACTAATGTGACCATGGTCAAAAATAATACTATTATTATAGACCGCCTTTCAGGCTCGGTCTATATACCGAGCCCTTGGTCAGAAAATGTGTGTATGTTGTCGTCCGTTTCGACATTTTCACCTTTTCAATTTTTATAGACCGCCTTTCAGGCTCGGTCTATATACCGAGCCCTTGGTCAGAAAAATGTGTGTATGTATGGCCGTATGTATGGCCGTATGTTGTCGTCCGTTTCGACATTTTCACCTTTTCAATTTTTTTTCTCGAAAACGGTTAGAATGAGGGCAACCAGATTTTCTGGGTTAATAGAGGGATAGTGCGGCTAGCTTCGGTAAAAAATTCAGTTATACCGGGTGTTCCGTTTCGGAGATATAAAACGTTAAAGTCGAAATTTCAGCGATTTCCTATGGGATCGATTACAGGTCGCAAAACTTAATTAAATCGATTTAAATTTTCGGAGGTTGTGGAGGTCAGGGAGCTTCAGAACCCTATTGAAACTGGCGGTATTCCTAAAATGGGAAGTAATTTTTTTGAATTTTTTTATGTCGAAAAATGCCCTTTGTAGACCCCTCTTTGGCGCTTAATAAGTCGAAGCCGGAGCATCGGACAGAAAAACGTATTTGAACATAAAACTAAAGAATCTCAAATACTTTCTTTTTCCAATACATTTACCTATACCTAAAACGACTGGAAATTGTAAAAATTTGGGAAAAACTGGAAATTACCATTTTTCGTGCAATTTTATGACAGTTTTTAATTTTTTTGGGGGTCAAAATGGATTCAAATTGAAATTCCATGTACCCTATCGGAAAGAGCTCGCCGAAATACGTTACAAACGTATTTTTTGGTTCCTTTATTCCTAATAGGAAAGGAGGAATTGATAATTAAATTTCGGTTTTTGACAATTTTTTTTCATGACATCTCTACATTCGAATCACTCTGTATCTTTTCCTATCTAATTTCTTTCAACTTTTTCAACGCTATCCCTTGGGGATATAATCAGGCTTTAAAATGAATCCCGAATGGGTGATCCAGGGCCTGATTTAGGGGGTAAAAACACATTTTTTCTGTTTTTTTCCATCAAAATTCATCTTTAAATGGCGTTATTATGTATTGTTTCTCTTATTTAACAGCTCTTTTTTGGTTTATTTTCTTCCGTCATCATCTGAGAACACTGCTAACTAATTAAAACTCCATATTTTTGTGTTAAAGTTATAAATAAATAGGTTTTCTTCCTTCGGCGCAGGAAAAATTTTAAAAACCGCGAATGTTAAACCATGCCATGAAAAAAAACAATTGAACTGTGACGCTTTACATCGAAATTAAAATATGACCTGTCAAAATGTCATGAAAATAACAGTTTTTGTAGCGATATTGGAAGCTTCCTGGACCGATTTCGGCTTGAAATATACATGGCAAAGGTAAAACGGAGTTTATATTTTTAATTACGGTACATTTCATTGGACGATGTAAGCATTAAATACATATTTTATTGGTTTTGCTGAGGCCCTGCATTGCATTATAAAAATCAATTTCTATACGGGGAAATGTATTAATTTAATTATAATGTATAAAATGTCACAATTTGGCTTAAATGTCAGCATTTTGATGCGAGATTGGAAGGAGTGTGGACCAACTTCGGCTTCAAATTTACCAGGCAAGGGATTTAGGGACCTTATACTTTCGGTAGAAAGACATTTCATTTCATATTATACAGATTAAATACCATTTTAATCGATTTTCCTATGACGCTACAAAGCATCATTGAAGATTCTAATATGAAGCTCAGTGGCATCGAAAAAATTCAAAATATGCATTTTATTTTCTAACCATGAGCGTGTATACCTTTGGGGCAATATATTAATTATTATTGAATAATTTTAATTTAATTTTAGGGAAATGACTTGATTCGGATCGTTTTAAAGTAACCAGAACGATTCGAAAATACATTTTATACCTTCCGGCATGTGCATGATTGTATATATGTCTACAGGGTGTCCGAAAAGTCTTTGTATGCGCAAATATCTTTGTCATTGGCACGAAGAAAAACTTAATGAGTCTTATTTCAACGAAATCGTAAATTTTTCATTCCTTTGTGTGGTTGTTTATATGTTGGTATGTATACAGAATGTCCAAAAAGTCTTTGTATGCGGAAATATTTTGCCGTTAGTACGAAGATAAAATTAATTGAGCCGGTTTTCAAGAACATCGAAAATATTTAAATTACTGTGTCGTGGTTGTTGTGTTTGTATGTATGTATAGTACAGGGTGTCCGAAAACTTTGTATGCGCAAACATATTTGTCATTGGCACGAAGAAAAACTTAAACGAGTTTTATTTCAAGGAAATCGTAAAGTTTTTATTCCGTTGTGTGGTTGTTTATATTATTATGTTGGTATTTATACAGAATGTCCAAAAAGTCTTTGTATGCGGAAATATCTTTGCCAAATTTAATTTTAGGGAAATGAATTGACTCGGATCCTTTTAAAGTAACCTGAACGATTCGAAAGTACATTTTAGACCTTTCGGCATGTGGGTGATTCTGTATATGCCTACAGGGTGTCCGAAAAGTCTTTATATGCGCAAATAACTTTGTCATAAGTACGAAGATAAAATTAATAGGGTCGGTTTTCAAGAAAATCGAAAATATTTAAATTACCATGTGTCGTGTTGTGTTGTGTTTTTATGTATGTATACAGGGTGTCCGAAAAGTCTTTGAATGGGCAAATACCTTTGCCTTTCGTACAAATAGTAACTCGATGGTCGGATTTAAAGCAAATCGTAGGTATATATTTGCATTTCTATGTGTACGGATTTATATGTTTGTATACAGGGTGTTGGAAAAGTCTTAGTTTGGAATGGGCAAATACTCCTATTAGTACTTAGCATTATTAGGTCGATTTTCAAGTAAATCGAATATATTTGTATTAATATGTGTTTATGCTTGTACGTGTGTATACAGGGTGTCCGAAAAGTCTTATTATTTGCAACTCCTTTTATTAGGACCAAAATAAACTTAATTAAGGCGGATTTCAAGATAATTGTCTATATTTGTATTACTATGTGTTTATGCCTGTGCGTGTGTATACAGGGTGTCCGAAAAGTCTTATTATTTGCAACTCCTTTTATTAGGACCAAAATAAACTTAATTAAGGCGGATTTCAAGAAAATCGTCTATATTTGTATTACTATGTGTTTATGATTGTACGTGTGTATACAGGGTGCAACTCCTTTTATTAGGACCTAAATAAACTTAATTAAGGCGGATTTCAAGAAAATCGTCTATATTTGTATTACTATGTGTTTATGCTTGTACGTGTGTATACAGGGTGTCCGAAAAGTCTTAGTATTTGCAACTCATTTTAATACGACCAAAATAAACGTAATTAAGGCGGATTTCAAGAAAATCGTCTATATTCCTATTTAAACGTGTGAGTGTTAGATTGAATGTATACAGGGTGTCCAAAAATTCTTGGAATGGGCAAATACTCCCATTAGTACTTAGATAAACTTTATTAGGTCGAATTTCAAGCAAATCAAATATATTTGTATTAATATGTGTTTATGTTTGTATGTATGTATACAGGGTGTCCGAAAAGTATTTTTGTTGGCAAAAATAGTTTCTACGTGTAGGTGTTTGTATGTATGTAGCGATGGGGTCACGAAGGGCGGTCTATTCTCTATCATCAGTCCGAAGGAGTGTGATATCTTCCTTAATACTTGGCCTAGAAACACGAAATTTTCAGGGCATGAAAATGATGATATTACCGACCTTATAGAGCCCCCTCGGGGGGCGATTAGGCGGTCTATGCACCCTAGTTATAGACCGCCTTTCAGGCTCGGTCTATATACCGAGCCCTTGGTCAGAAAAATGTGTGTATGTATGGCCGTATGTATGGCCGTATGTTGTCGTCCGTTTCGACATTTTCACCTTTTCAATTTTTTTTCTCGAAAACGGTTAGAATGAGGGCAACCAGATTTTCTGGGTTAATAGAGGGATAGTGCGGCTAGCTTCGGTAAAAAATTCAGTTATACCGGGTGTTCCGTTTCGGAGATATAAAACGTTAAAGTCGAAATTTCAGCGATTTCCTATGGGATCGATTACAGGTCGCAAAACTTAATTAAATCGATTTAAATTTTCGGAGGTTGTGGAGGTCAGGGAGCTTCAGAACCCTATTGAAACTGGCGGTATTCCTAAAATGGGAAGTAATTTTTTTGAATTTTTTTATGTCGAAAAATGCCCTTTGTAGACCCCTCTTTGGCGCTTAATAAGTCGAAGCCGGAGCATCGGACAGAAAAACGTATTTGAACATAAAACTAAAGAATCTCAAATACTTTCTTTTTCCAATACATTTACCTATACCTAAAACGACTGGAAATTGTAAAAATTTGGGAAAAACTGGAAATTACCATTTTTCGTGCAATTTTATGACAGTTTTTAATTTTTTTGGGGGTCAAAATGGATTCAAATTGAAATTCCATGTACCCTATCGGAAAGAGCTCGCCGAAATACGTTACAAACGTATTTTTTGGTTCCTTTATTCCTAATAGGAAAGGAGGAATTGATAATTAAATTTCGGTTTTTGACAATTTTTTTTCATGACATCTCTACATTCGAATCACTCTGTATCTTTTCCTATCTAATTTCTTTCAACTTTTTCAACGCTATCCCTTGGGGATATAATCAGGCTTTAAAATGAATCCCGAATGGGTGATCCAGGGCCTGATTTAGGGGGTAAAAACACATTTTTTCTGTTTTTTTCCATCAAAATTCATCTTTAAATGGCGTTATTATGTATTGTTTCTCTTATTTAACAGCTCTTTTTTGGTTTATTTTCTTCCGTCATCATCTGAGAACACTGCTAACTAATTAAAACTCCATATTTTTGTGTTAAAGTTATAAATAAATAGGTTTTCTTCCTTCGGCGCAGGAAAAATTTTAAAAACCGCGAATGTTAAACCATGCCATGAAAAAAAACAATTGAACTGTGACGCTTTACATCGAAATTAAAATATGACCTGTCAAAATGTCATGAAAATAACAGTTTTTGTAGCGATATTGGAAGCTTCCTGGACCGATTTCGGCTTGAAATATACATGGCAAAGGTAAAACGGAGTTTATATTTTTAATTACGGTACATTTCATTGGACGATGTAAGCATTAAATACATATTTTATTGGTTTTGCTGAGGCCCTGCATTGCATTATAAAAATCAATTTCTATACGGGGAAATGTATTAATTTAATTATAATGTATAAAATGTCACAATTTGGCTTAAATGTCAGCATTTTGATGCGAGATTGGAAGGAGTGTGGACCAACTTCGGCTTCAAATTTACCAGGCAAGGGATTTAGGGACCTTATACTTTCGGTAGAAAGACATTTCATTTCATATTATACAGATTAAATACCATTTTAATCGATTTTCCTATGACGCTACAAAGCATCATTGAAGATTCTAATATGAAGCTCAGTGGCATCGAAAAAATTCAAAATATGCATTTTATTTTCTAACCATGAGCGTGTATACCTTTGGGGCAATATATTAATTATTATTGAATAATTTTAATTTAATTTTAGGGAAATGACTTGATTCGGATCGTTTTAAAGTAACCAGAACGATTCGAAAATACATTTTATACCTTCCGGCATGTGCATGATTGTATATATGTCTACAGGGTGTCCGAAAAGTCTTTGTATGCGCAAATATCTTTGTCATTGGCACGAAGAAAAACTTAATGAGTCTTATTTCAACGAAATCGTAAATTTTTCATTCCTTTGTGTGGTTGTTTATATGTTGGTATGTATACAGAATGTCCAAAAAGTCTTTGTATGCGGAAATATTTTGCCGTTAGTACGAAGATAAAATTAATTGAGCCGGTTTTCAAGAACATCGAAAATATTTAAATTACTGTGTCGTGGTTGTTGTGTTTGTATGTATGTATAGTACAGGGTGTCCGAAAACTTTGTATGCGCAAACATATTTGTCATTGGCACGAAGAAAAACTTAAACGAGTTTTATTTCAAGGAAATCGTAAAGTTTTTATTCCGTTGTGTGGTTGTTTATATTATTATGTTGGTATTTATACAGAATGTCCAAAAAGTCTTTGTATGCGGAAATATCTTTGCCAAATTTAATTTTAGGGAAATGAATTGACTCGGATCCTTTTAAAGTAACCTGAACGATTCGAAAGTACATTTTAGACCTTTCGGCATGTGGGTGATTCTGTATATGCCTACAGGGTGTCCGAAAAGTCTTTATATGCGCAAATAACTTTGTCATAAGTACGAAGATAAAATTAATAGGGTCGGTTTTCAAGAAAATCGAAAATATTTAAATTACCATGTGTCGTGTTGTGTTGTGTTTTTATGTATGTATACAGGGTGTCCGAAAAGTCTTTGAATGGGCAAATACCTTTGCCTTTCGTACAAATAGTAACTCGATGGTCGGATTTAAAGCAAATCGTAGGTATATATTTGCATTTCTATGTGTACGGATTTATATGTTTGTATACAGGGTGTTGGAAAAGTCTTAGTTTGGAATGGGCAAATACTCCTATTAGTACTTAGCATTATTAGGTCGATTTTCAAGTAAATCGAATATATTTGTATTAATATGTGTTTATGCTTGTACGTGTGTATACAGGGTGTCCGAAAAGTCTTATTATTTGCAACTCCTTTTATTAGGACCAAAATAAACTTAATTAAGGCGGATTTCAAGATAATTGTCTATATTTGTATTACTATGTGTTTATGCCTGTGCGTGTGTATACAGGGTGTCCGAAAAGTCTTATTATTTGCAACTCCTTTTATTAGGACCAAAATAAACTTAATTAAGGCGGATTTCAAGAAAATCGTCTATATTTGTATTACTATGTGTTTATGATTGTACGTGTGTATACAGGGTGCAACTCCTTTTATTAGGACCTAAATAAACTTAATTAAGGCGGATTTCAAGAAAATCGTCTATATTTGTATTACTATGTGTTTATGCTTGTACGTGTGTATACAGGGTGTCCGAAAAGTCTTAGTATTTGCAACTCATTTTAATACGACCAAAATAAACGTAATTAAGGCGGATTTCAAGAAAATCGTCTATATTCCTATTTAAACGTGTGAGTGTTAGATTGAATGTATACAGGGTGTCCAAAAATTCTTGGAATGGGCAAATACTCCCATTAGTACTTAGATAAACTTTATTAGGTCGAATTTCAAGCAAATCAAATATATTTGTATTAATATGTGTTTATGTTTGTATGTATGTATACAGGGTGTCCGAAAAGTATTTTTGTTGGCAAAAATAGTTTCTACGTGTAGGTGTTTGTATGTATGTAGCGATGGGGTCACGAAGGGCGGTCTATTCTCTATCATCAGTCCGAAGGAGTGTGATATCTTCCTTAATACTTGGCCTAGAAACACGAAATTTTCAGGGCATGAAAATGATGATATTACCGACCTTATAGAGCCCCCTCGGGGGGCGATTAGGCGGTCTATGCACCCTAGTTATAGACCGCCTTTCAGGCTCGGTCTATATACCGAGCCCTTGGTCAGAAAAATGTGTGTATGTATGGCCGTATGTATGGCCGTATGTTGTCGTCCGTTTCGACATTTTCACCTTTTCAATTTTTTTTCTCGAAAACGGTTAGAATGAGGGCAACCAGATTTTCTGGGTTAATAGAGGGATAGTGCGGCTAGCTTCGGTAAAAAATTCAGTTATACCGGGTGTTCCGTTTCGGAGATATAAAACGTTAAAGTCGAAATTTCAGCGATTTCCTATGGGATCGATTACAGGTCGCAAAACTTAATTAAATCGATTTAAATTTTCGGAGGTTGTGGAGGTCAGGGAGCTTCAGAACCCTATTGAAACTGGCGGTATTCCTAAAATGGGAAGTAATTTTTTTGAATTTTTTTATGTCGAAAAATGCCCTTTGTAGACCCCTCTTTGGCGCTTAATAAGTCGAAGCCGGAGCATCGGACAGAAAAACGTATTTGAACATAAAACTAAAGAATCTCAAATACTTTCTTTTTCCAATACATTTACCTATACCTAAAACGACTGGAAATTGTAAAAATTTGGGAAAAACTGGAAATTACCATTTTTCGTGCAATTTTATGACAGTTTTTAATTTTTTTGGGGGTCAAAATGGATTCAAATTGAAATTCCATGTACCCTATCGGAAAGAGCTCGCCGAAATACGTTACAAACGTATTTTTTGGTTCCTTTATTCCTAATAGGAAAGGAGGAATTGATAATTAAATTTCGGTTTTTGACAATTTTTTTTCATGACATCTCTACATTCGAATCACTCTGTATCTTTTCCTATCTAATTTCTTTCAACTTTTTCAACGCTATCCCTTGGGGATATAATCAGGCTTTAAAATGAATCCCGAATGGGTGATCCAGGGCCTGATTTAGGGGGTAAAAACACATTTTTTCTGTTTTTTTCCATCAAAATTCATCTTTAAATGGCGTTATTATGTATTGTTTCTCTTATTTAACAGCTCTTTTTTGGTTTATTTTCTTCCGTCATCATCTGAGAACACTGCTAACTAATTAAAACTCCATATTTTTGTGTTAAAGTTATAAATAAATAGGTTTTCTTCCTTCGGCGCAGGAAAAATTTTAAAAACCGCGAATGTTAAACCATGCCATGAAAAAAAACAATTGAACTGTGACGCTTTACATCGAAATTAAAATATGACCTGTCAAAATGTCATGAAAATAACAGTTTTTGTAGCGATATTGGAAGCTTCCTGGACCGATTTCGGCTTGAAATATACATGGCAAAGGTAAAACGGAGTTTATATTTTTAATTACGGTACATTTCATTGGACGATGTAAGCATTAAATACATATTTTATTGGTTTTGCTGAGGCCCTGCATTGCATTATAAAAATCAATTTCTATACGGGGAAATGTATTAATTTAATTATAATGTATAAAATGTCACAATTTGGCTTAAATGTCAGCATTTTGATGCGAGATTGGAAGGAGTGTGGACCAACTTCGGCTTCAAATTTACCAGGCAAGGGATTTAGGGACCTTATACTTTCGGTAGAAAGACATTTCATTTCATATTATACAGATTAAATACCATTTTAATCGATTTTCCTATGACGCTACAAAGCATCATTGAAGATTCTAATATGAAGCTCAGTGGCATCGAAAAAATTCAAAATATGCATTTTATTTTCTAACCATGAGCGTGTATACCTTTGGGGCAATATATTAATTATTATTGAATAATTTTAATTTAATTTTAGGGAAATGACTTGATTCGGATCGTTTTAAAGTAACCAGAACGATTCGAAAATACATTTTATACCTTCCGGCATGTGCATGATTGTATATATGTCTACAGGGTGTCCGAAAAGTCTTTGTATGCGCAAATATCTTTGTCATTGGCACGAAGAAAAACTTAATGAGTCTTATTTCAACGAAATCGTAAATTTTTCATTCCTTTGTGTGGTTGTTTATATGTTGGTATGTATACAGAATGTCCAAAAAGTCTTTGTATGCGGAAATATTTTGCCGTTAGTACGAAGATAAAATTAATTGAGCCGGTTTTCAAGAACATCGAAAATATTTAAATTACTGTGTCGTGGTTGTTGTGTTTGTATGTATGTATAGTACAGGGTGTCCGAAAACTTTGTATGCGCAAACATATTTGTCATTGGCACGAAGAAAAACTTAAACGAGTTTTATTTCAAGGAAATCGTAAAGTTTTTATTCCGTTGTGTGGTTGTTTATATTATTATGTTGGTATTTATACAGAATGTCCAAAAAGTCTTTGTATGCGGAAATATCTTTGCCAAATTTAATTTTAGGGAAATGAATTGACTCGGATCCTTTTAAAGTAACCTGAACGATTCGAAAGTACATTTTAGACCTTTCGGCATGTGGGTGATTCTGTATATGCCTACAGGGTGTCCGAAAAGTCTTTATATGCGCAAATAACTTTGTCATAAGTACGAAGATAAAATTAATAGGGTCGGTTTTCAAGAAAATCGAAAATATTTAAATTACCATGTGTCGTGTTGTGTTGTGTTTTTATGTATGTATACAGGGTGTCCGAAAAGTCTTTGAATGGGCAAATACCTTTGCCTTTCGTACAAATAGTAACTCGATGGTCGGATTTAAAGCAAATCGTAGGTATATATTTGCATTTCTATGTGTACGGATTTATATGTTTGTATACAGGGTGTTGGAAAAGTCTTAGTTTGGAATGGGCAAATACTCCTATTAGTACTTAGCATTATTAGGTCGATTTTCAAGTAAATCGAATATATTTGTATTAATATGTGTTTATGCTTGTACGTGTGTATACAGGGTGTCCGAAAAGTCTTATTATTTGCAACTCCTTTTATTAGGACCAAAATAAACTTAATTAAGGCGGATTTCAAGATAATTGTCTATATTTGTATTACTATGTGTTTATGCCTGTGCGTGTGTATACAGGGTGTCCGAAAAGTCTTATTATTTGCAACTCCTTTTATTAGGACCAAAATAAACTTAATTAAGGCGGATTTCAAGAAAATCGTCTATATTTGTATTACTATGTGTTTATGATTGTACGTGTGTATACAGGGTGCAACTCCTTTTATTAGGACCTAAATAAACTTAATTAAGGCGGATTTCAAGAAAATCGTCTATATTTGTATTACTATGTGTTTATGCTTGTACGTGTGTATACAGGGTGTCCGAAAAGTCTTAGTATTTGCAACTCATTTTAATACGACCAAAATAAACGTAATTAAGGCGGATTTCAAGAAAATCGTCTATATTCCTATTTAAACGTGTGAGTGTTAGATTGAATGTATACAGGGTGTCCAAAAATTCTTGGAATGGGCAAATACTCCCATTAGTACTTAGATAAACTTTATTAGGTCGAATTTCAAGCAAATCAAATATATTTGTATTAATATGTGTTTATGTTTGTATGTATGTATACAGGGTGTCCGAAAAGTATTTTTGTTGGCAAAAATAGTTTCTACGTGTAGGTGTTTGTATGTATGATGCGATGGGGTCACGAAGGGCGGTCTATTCTCTATCATCAGTCCGAAGGAGTGTGATATCTTCCTTAATACTTGGCCTAGAAACACGAAATTTTCAGGGCATGAAAATGATGATATTACCGACCTTATAGAGCCCCCTCGGGGGGCGATTAGGCGGTCTATGCACCCTAGTTATAGACCGCCTTTCAGGCTCGGTCTATATACCGAGCCCTTGGTCAGAAAAATGTGTGTATGTGCGTATGTTGTCCGTTTCGACATTTTCACCTTTTCAATTTTTTTTCTCGAAAACGGTTAGAATGAGGGCAACCAAATTTTCTGGGTTAATAGAGGGATAGTGCGGCTAGCTTCGGTAAAAAATTCAGTTATACCGGGTGTTCCGTTTCGGAGATATAAAACGTTAAAGTCGAAATTTCAGCGATTTCCTATGGGATCGATTACAGGTCGCAAAACTTAATTAACTCGATTTAAATTTTCGGAGGTTGTGGAGGTCAGGGAGCTTCAGAACCCTATTGAAACTGGCGGTATTCCTAAAATGGGAAGTAATTTTTTTGAATTTTTTTATGTCGAAAAATGCCCTTTGTAGACCCCAATTTGGCACCGAATAAGTCGAAACCGGAACATCGGACAGAAAAACGTATTTGAACTTAAAACTAAAGAATCTCAAATACTTTCTTTTTGCAATACATTTACCTATACCTAAAACGACTGGAAATTGGAAAAATTTGGGAAAAAGTGGAAATTACCATTTTTCGTGCAATTTTATGACAGTTTTTAATTTTTTTGGGGGTCAAAATGGATTCAAATCGAAATCCCATGTGCCTTATCGGAAAGAGGTCGCCGAAATACGTGATTTGCATATTTTTTGGTTCCTTCATTCCTAATAGGAAAGGAGCAAGCGATAATTAAATTTAGATTATTTACGATTTTTTTTCATGACATCTCTACATTTGAATCACTCTGTATCTTTTCCTATCTAATTTCTTTCAACTTTTTCAACGCTATTCCTTGGGGATATAATCAGGCTTTAAAATGAATCCCGAATGGGTGATTCAGGACCGAATTTAGGGGGTAAAAACTCAATTTTTCTGTTTTTTTCAACCAAAATTCATCTTTAAAAGGCATTATTATATATTATTTCTCTTATTTAACGATTCTTTTTTGGTTTATTTTCTTCCCTAATCATCTAAGAACACTCCTAAATAATTAAAATTCCATATTTTTTCGTTAAAGTTATAAATAAATACCTTTTTTTGCATCGGTGCAGGAAAAATTTTAAAAAGTGCATATATAAAAGCCGTGCCTTGACAAAACAATTGAACGGACCCTCTTTACATCGAAATTAAAATATGACCTGTCAAAATGTCATGAAAATAACAGTTTTTGTAGCGATATTGGAAGCTTCCTGGACCGATCTCGGCTTGAAATATACATGGCAAAGGTAAAATGGACTTTATATTTTTAGTTAAAATACGTTTCATTGGACGATTTAAGCATTAAATACGAATTTTTTAAATTTTTCTCAGACCATGCAAATGCATGTCAAAATCAATTTCTATACGGGGAAATTTATTCATTTAATTATAATGTATGAAATGTCACAATTTGGCTAAAATGTCAGCATTTTGATGCGAGATTGGAAGGAGTCCGGACCAACTTCGGCCTCGAATTTACCGGGCAATGCATTTAGGGACCTTATACTTTCGGTAGAAAGACATTTCATTTCATATTATACCGATTAAATACCATTTTAATCGATTTTCCTATGACGCTACAAAGCATCATTGAAGATTCTAATATGAAGCTCAGTGGCATCGAAAAAATCCCAAAATATGCATTTTATTTTCTATCCATGAGCGTGTATACTTTTGGGGCAATATATTAATTATTATTGAATAATTTTAATTTAATTTTAGGGAAATGACTTGATTCGGATCGTTTTAAAGTAACCAGAACGATTCTAAAATACATTTTATACCTTCCGGCATGTGCATGATTGTATATATGTCTACAGGGTGTCCGAAAAGTCTTTGTATGCGCAAATATCTTTGTCATTAGAGCGAAGAAAAACTTAAATGAGTCTTATTTCAAGGAAATCGTAAATTTTTCATTCCTTTGTGTGGTTGTTTATATGTTGGTACACAACAGAATGTCCAAAAAGTCTTTGTATGGGGAAATATCTTTGCCAAATTTAATTTTAGGGAAATGAATTGACTCCCTTTTAAAGTAACCTGAACGATTCGAAAGTACATTTTATACCTTTCGGCATGTGGGTGATTCTGTATATGCCTACAGGGTGTCCGAAAAGTCTTTATATGCGCAAATAACTTTGTCATAAGTACGAAGATAAAATTAATTGGGTCGGTTTTCAAGAAAATCGAAAATATTTAAATTACCATGTGTCGTGTTGTGTTGTGTTTTTATGTATGTATACAGGGTGTCCGAAAAGTCTTTGAATGGGCAAATACCTTTGCCTTTCATACAAATAGTAACTCGATGGTCGGATTTAAAGCAAATCGTAGGTATATATTTGCATTTCTATGTGTACGGATTTATATGTTTGTATACAGGGTGTTGGAAAAGTCTTAGTTTGGAATGGGCAAATACTCCTATTAGTACTTAGCATTATTAGGTCGAATTTCAAGTAAATCGAATATATTTGTATTAATATGTGTTTATGCTTGTACGTGTGTATACAGGGTGTCCGAAAAGTCTTATTATTTGCAACTCCTTTTATTAGGACCAAAATAAACTTAATTAAGGCGGATTTCAAGAAAATTGTCTATATTTGTATTACTATGTGTTTATGCTTGTGCGTGTGTATACAGGGTGTCCGAAAAGTCTTATTATTTGCAACTCCTTTTATTAGGACCAAAATAAACTTAATTAAGGCGGATTTCAAGAAAATCGTCTATATTTGTATTACTATGTGTTTATGATTTTACGTGTGTATACAGGGTGCAACTCCTTTTATTAGGACCTAAATAAACTTAATTAAGGCGGATTTCAAGAAAATCGTCTATATTTGTATTACTATGTGTTTATGCTTGTACGTGTGTATACAGGGTGTCCGAAAAGTCTTAGTATTTGCAACTCATTTTAATACGACCAAAATAAACGTAATTAAGGCGGATTTCAAGAAAATCGCCTATATTCCTATTTAAACGTGTGAGTGTTAGATTGAATGTATACAGGGTGTCCAAAAATTCTTGGAATGGGCAAATACTCCTATTAGTACTTAGCATTATTAGGTCGAATTTCAAGTAAATCGAATATATTTGTATTAATATGTGTTTATGCTTGTACGTGTGTATACAGGGTGTCCGAAAAGTCTTATTATTTGCAACTACTTTTATTAGGACCAAAATAAACTTAATTAAGGCGGATTTCAAGAAAATTGTCTATATATGTTTAAAAAAGCAATAGGTTCTGTTATGCATAATTAAAATATTCCCCTTTTTTTAGGAACAACGGTCAAAACTGAAGAAGACCTTCTTTATCTAGAAAAGCGTGCAGCTGATACGGAAAGTCTTCTACAATTCTTAGATCAACTGTTTGACAGCCTCAATGGTAGTACATTCAAAATAACACCAGGGAAGGAACTTTGAATTGCAGTAATCAAAGGGTCAAAACACATATATTTTTGGAAAAAAGCAATCAATAAATAAAGCACATTTATTTTATTATGGATAACGGCAAACCCTTCCTCCCTAGAAGCCTAAAAAATCTTATAAAAACCATTAGGAACTTCATTGAACTTTTTAATGAGTTAACCAGCTTGGGATTTGCATACCTGATGTCCAGGACTTTTAATTAGGACCCTCTAGAAAACTTTTTGGGCAAAATCCGCCAGAGAGGACACAGAAACATTAATCCTATACCAACACATTTTGATGCATACTACAAAAGTTTATTGGTAAATCAAATGACATCTAAACACTCAGTAGGAGCCAGTTGTGAAGATGATAACTTGGAAATCTTCGTGATTCTCCAAAGGCTTGTTTCACAAGTTAGTTTAAAAATGTTATCAACAAATTTAATGCAGTGTTCAAAACCAATTTTTATTTTTTTTTAATGGTTTCTTTTTACTTTTATAGGGGCTACCAGGAAAGATGATGACCAGGCAGAACAAGAGACCTTTTGCACTGTCCAAGGGCGTCGCCAGCCATGGGCCTAGAGGGGGGCAAGATGAGCGAGAGGATGAGGAATATGAATTGTAGGTACAAATGATTAAAATTTTTCAAAAAAGGTTTTTAACTGAAGAACAATTTATAAAAAAAATGAAAAGAAATTATAAATTAAAGAAATTTAAAGAAAATTAACTGAAACATTATCTTTTCGTTTTTCTTTGCAAATTTATTGCACAAATTCCACGGCTCTGCTTTCCTTAGTCAGTCAGCCTTGGAGGGCAATTCAGAGTTAACGAGTACTTGTCTAGACGTATACCTACGTTTATTTCCGAAGATCGAGTGCAATCGGGATGTTTTTGGTTGCGCTTTGCATCCCTCATGTAATTGGTTGAAGCAAGATGGCGACGTTTTTGCCTTTAACACACTAACGCACTTAGATATACAATGTTACAAATAATAACAGTTTCGTAAATCAATCGTTGCATTGTACGAGAAAATGTTCACTTATCAGACTATAACACAATTAGGGTTGTCAGACCTCCCGATTTTATCGGGATCGTCCCGATTTTAAAGGGTATATTTCGCGTTCCGACACACTTCAAATCGGGATGCGATTTGTCCCGATTTTTAAAATTTTCTAAAAAAACATAGTTTTAGAACATGTACCATATTTTTTACGTTTGAATTTCATAAAAAGTTGATATTTTTGCTTATTGTATGCTTTTTCTGTTCATTTACTAAATACTAGTGCAAAAAATAGTTTCCCGATTTTTTACCTCGAGTCCTGATTTCTTAGCTTAGCAGCTTTTAAACGTTAATACCAGATTTTGAAGATGTTGGATCTGGCAACCCTACATTGATATATGTTTGTATGTAGCATCCCTACGTTAAGCTTTGGAAATAAACGTATACGTCATAACGAGTACAAGTTAACTCTGGATTGTCCTCCAGGTGAGGCAGCGACAGCAGTGCTGCCAACTACCGTGTGCTAAGTTCTTAGCGCCATTTTCAAACGACTCCCTTTTCATTTCATTTACATTCACCCATCTATCTACAATTTTTCGAACCTCCAGGGGGGGGGGGGCAGCAGCCCCCCTGCCTCCCTTGGCGACGCCCCTGGCACTGTCCCTGATTTACTGGACGTTTCTCTTAAATCTGTGGAAAGTATAGCTCTAAGGTATGTTGTCGGCTACTTGGTTAAAAAAATAAGGAAGCAGCCGTGCAGTTGCAAAGAGAAGTTTTTTAAAAAGAAGAGTGCAGATGATCAAGATGAATATGATGAAGACTTTTTGCGAAAGAAACGATACAACCCCAAAGTCCTATATCTTAAGTATGTAAGCACCAATTTTTTAAACAAAATTAAAACAGCTCTTGCCATTATAAAATATATTTTACAGCGAGATTTACACAAATTTAATATAGTCGAATACATTCTAAAAGTTTTATGTAACAGAATATTCTTTACAGATTGTTATCACGATACTACAATAAAAAAACAAGTATTTAAATATTTTATTAAAATGAATGTATTTAACTACACCAAACAAATAAATCGAATTTTAAGAGGTGCAGGCCAGAGACCTATTCCAACAAATGCCCCAAAAATATTCATTACAGTCAAAAAAGTCTACTTAAATGTAGCTAAAAGAAGAAAGGTAGATATTTTTTAATAAAGACAAAATTGTTATTTGTTTTGTTTTCTGTTTTATTCGCTACTGTAATGGTAAATGATACTTTTTATAGCTTTTTTATCCAATTTGTAAATACTTTTTTTCTACTTACTGTACCTGTTATATTAACATTTGAAGTATATTAAATACATTAATAATTAGAAAGTAATTAACGTGTTTTTTTATTATAATAAAATTATGAGTATACTGACATACTCAAAAAGAAGTACATTTTCCTTTTTTATTACAAGTGTAAGATTAAATTATTACTTTTCCATAAAAATTTTATTTTTAAAAGATTCATAAATTCCTTACTAATTTCTGTGGATTGCCATCTAGTGGGCAATAGCCGAAATTTGATTTATTTGCATAAAGCAGAGATATACATCGAAAGCCAGAGCATCATCTCACACCGACCCAGGAGGTGGCGCCAAAGTAGCACGGAACATGTTGGTCTATTCGTTTACACTTCAGTGTCCAATCTATTACCCCTAAACTAACCCTAAGACATTTTTTGGCGACTTAAAACCATCCAAACCAAACCCGAGGGTTTACCATTGTTGTCTTTATGTATTTACATTTGGCTGCATTGTACAAATAAGGATAACAATATGATTTTGATTTTTGTGGCACTCTCTTTGTTTGTTTACGTTTAATTACGTTGGATAAATAAAGAGAGCACATGGTTTTGGTTTGATGGTTTTGAAGCGCCAAAAACCGCCTCTAATCTATAGTAATATTCCTTTCAGGTGTCTGATGCCCCGGAGCGACTCGCCCCGGAGTCACTCGACACCTTTCCGAAAGGAACAAATTGACAAGTTTGACATTAAGCTCAATATAAGTAATGCACGAGAGGACAGGGGGGATAGGGCTCGAACGGTTCAGGTGCTCGAAGCCTCAGTTGAATGGAACAACTGTGTGCTGCTCAGGAGCTGTACCGGAGCTCCTCCTTGGGGTGAAAGGAAGATGCCTTATGTCTGGTTTCTAGGGCACATAATCGACGGCCCGTGGGTAAAAGTAGGTAAAAATTAACTTGTGAGTGACGTCACGGCCATAAGAAACAACGGCTTGTCGCCTGATTCTGAACGGTCGGTTGTTTACCCGGGAACACTCGGGCGCACCCGGGCGTTGATTCTGAATGTGCCCCAGAATCTACGTAGGGTGGATATCTTTTGTCTTTTTTAATAGGATGAGACAAAAAGGATAAAAGATGATAAGGGTTGATTGGATTAATCATTTTGCGGAGACGATTATTGTATTATCGTTGTATTCGGCAGGTTCGATGTATTTTAGAATAAACTCCAGGAGTGCATTCAGAATCGACGCCGGGTGGATAAAAATTAACTTGTCAATGACGTCACGGCCATAAGAACAACGGCTGGCCGCCTGATTCTGAACGGTCGGTTGTTTACCCGGGAGCTTTGCCGGGAACACCCGGCATTGATTCTGAATGCGCCCCAGGTTATAATGAAAACATTTACAATTTAACCTATATAAACAAAAAATTAACTTAACTATACAATTTGAAAACGTAGTTATGCATGTCCGCTTGTAAAGCACCTCTCAGCAAGACGGGACTTTTGGAGTAAACACTTTTCACTTTATTTTCAATACCCGAACGTTAGCGTATTCACTCCTTTTGCTCCGAATTTAATACTCGAATAGACGGAGTGCATCTAGGTACGTCCGGAGTGAAAATAGTTCTAATCTCAAACGCACTTGTAGTAATATGCTTTAGGTGTCTTCCTTTCACCCCAAGGAGGGGCTCCCGTACAGCTCCAGAGCCACACACAGTTGTTCCATTCAACTGGGGCATCAAGCACCTGTAGTGCAACTCCGGGTGGTTATAGTTTTCTATAATCGACACAAAGCGATCGTGTTGTTTTTGTCGGCCGGTCATTTGACAGCGAACGTTAAACAGAGCGAAAAAATATCGCTTCGTCTCTACAAATAGAATTCTACGACCTCGCGGAGTCCCACCTCTGAACCGTTCGAGCCCTATCCCCCCTGCCCTCTCGTGCATCACTTATCACTTGAGCTTAATGTCAAACTTATCGATTGTTCCTTTCGGAATGGTGTCGAGTGACTCCGGGGCGAGTCGCCCCGGGGCGTCAGACACCTGAAAGGAATATTACTTTTGTTGATTTAACCTAACAAAAGTGCGGGTAATGACAAAAGAAAATGCTAGTAATTTTTTTAAAAAGTTTTTGTAGTAAAAAGGGTACAACGCATTAACACTGCAAATAAATGTCAAACAAAAACAAATATTTGCATTAAAAAAAAAAGAAATTGTGATATTATCGTGAAAATTCACCAAAAAAATTGAGAAAAAAATATCATAGATGTAAAACCAGCTTTATAAACAATTGCTAGAATTTCCTTTCGGTATAGTAGGCTGTGCAAAAAAGGACGCCACGCCATAACTTTTAGTGTACCTATGTTATAAAAATATAGTGACTAATATTTTTTGGATTTGTCTAGAACTGTAATTTATATTGCAGCTTTTATTCGTTTTAAACTGTATTTTTCAATACAAATAGTGAACATATAAACGAAACTGAGATAAGTCCATAATTTACTATTAAGTAAGTACATTCATCATAGCAATAACACATTGATAATTTATTTGCAATGGGATGTAACCGACAATTCTTTTAAAATAACTATCAAGCAGTTAAATAGAGTGCATAATTCTTTATTTATTTGTAATAGCGGATATTCTTATAACAAAACAAATTAATTGTATTAGCAAATCAAATTTGGTAAGGACCATTCGTCCAGTATTTTACAGGGATGCCCATTCTTTTATCTCCTATTCTGTATTGTGGGTGTCCTGTAAAATGCCCTGTATTTTGTCCTTGATAAAAAAATATTGCAAATGTACATTTATTACAATAATGGTGAGATTTTCTGTAATATGCTTAATATGTGGGTAAAGTAATTTGTGTAGTGGTCAGCCTTTAAAATTTTTATAATAAATTTCATATCTACGTTTATCTGGATATCTTTAGAAACTCATTCAAATTGGTGTCATCTATTGCATAAATTATTTGCTTGTTTCAATTCTCTAGATCTAACTTGTCTCCTCTATTACAATAATGTCGTGATTTTCTGTAATCAACCTTAAAATGACAGCCTACAGACTAAGCTACAGGCATTTGTCATATTCATGTACAATTTTTTTTATAGTAAAAATATTTACATATAAAATAAGTAGGTGTACCTATTTTATATATAAAATATGGACATTTAGCTCAGGTTGACTCTTCCAAAACAATTGGCTTTGAGCAAAAATTGTTAGAAGCACCTTAATTGTTCTACATTGTTGGGGGGACATATCTCAGGATATCTGCTAACCTAGTAACAACTAAAATTGCTGCTGTGATTTTTAAAGATTATTTGAATATATTGTAACTATTATTTCGCCTATAGCTTTTTTTCTTTGCGCTGCAGTTAAAAGTGTTTAACAGAAAAATTGTAGATATTGAAAAAACCTTTCATTTGGATTTTTAATCATTCAAATCCATCTAATATTTAATGAAATATATACAAAAAAAAATTGCCATTTTATTAACAATAAATAACTTTGGTAATTATGTAGTATACGGTTTTCAGCTATTTTTGCGTTTTTTGGGAAAATTTTTTTATGGTCACATTCTACTACTGTCTTTCCTAATTGCAAATATAAGTGCTCACATAATAAAAAATTATGAGCAAACCTGACCACCTTTTTGCTCACCAACCTGAACAAAAAGGTGGTCCGGTTTGCTCAGTTTTCATTGATATAGATACATATATCTATATCAATGAAAACTGAGCAAATCTGACCACCTTTTTGCTCTTTTGCTCACCCAACTTGAGCAAAAAGGTGGTCAGGCTTGCTCATAATTTTTTATTATGTGCACACTTAGGTATATTTGCAATCAGGAAAGACAGTAGAATGTGGCCATAAAAGAATTTTCCCAAAAAACGCAAAAATAGCTGAAAACCGTATACTTACTACATAATTACCATAACTTTTTTAAAGAAGAATTTTGGACTTCTCGGAGAATACCAGGAGATGATTTTTTATATGCTTAATGTGTCTTATTCGTTTCAGTCTAATTAAATTTTAAACTTAAGTTGAGTTCTGTACTTTACATGTTATTCTATTTGTTTACTTGGTTTAGACTACAAAGGAGCAATATTTAAAATTCTTTTGACTTTTTAGACAAAACTATATATCCCAGCTTGGACGCAACAATTCTTTGAGACTTACATTATCTTTTGGTGTAATTGGCAAATTGGTTTCTATGTTAATTTGCATTGTTACTGTGACAAACCAAAATCTCATAAATTTGTTAATTTTTTTTATAAACATTTAATAATATTTTTTCGGGAATGATCCATCGAATCGTTGTCGGACTTGATTCTTTGGTTAACTGATATTCTTATGCAGCTTTAAAACTAAAATTAATCACTCTAAAAAGAAATTTAAAGAAAATTAACTAAAACATTATCTTCTCGTTTTTCTTTGCAAATTTATTGCACAAATTCCACGGCTCTGCTTTCTTTAGTTAGTCAGCCTTAGAGGGCAATTCAGAGTTAACGAGTACTTGTCTAGACATATACGTTTATTTCCGAAGATCGAGTGCAATCGGGATGTTTTTGGTTGCGCTTTGCATCCCTCATGTAATTGGTTGAAGCAAGATGGCGACTTTTTTGCCTTTAACACACTAAAGCACTTAGATATACAATGTTACAAATAATAACAGTTTCGTAAATCAATCGTTGCATTGTACGAGAAAATGTTCACTTATCAGACTATAACACAATTAGGGTTGCCAGACCTCCCGATTTTATCGGGATGGTCCCGATTTTAAAGGGTATATTTCGCGTTCCGACACACTTCAAATCGGGATGCGATTTGTCCCGATTTTTAAAATTTTCTAAAAAAAAAAGTTTTAGAACATGTACCATATTTTTTACGTTTGAATTTCATAAAAAGTTGATATTTTTGCTTATTGTATGCTTTTTCTGTTCATTTACTAAATACTAGTGCAAAAAATAGCTTCTCGATTTTTTACCTCGAGTCCTGATTTCTTAGCTTAGCAGCTTTTAAACGTTAATACATTATTTTCCTACCTGTCAACAATATTTCTGTGTCCGGTGTTGCCACGTTTACTTATTTTTTATGAAAAAGTTATAAATTAGGAATAATAAAAAGCTAACCATAACAAACTAAAGTTACTATTCTGTCCAACTTAGTCAACAACATTTTTAAATTTTAACCTACATCAGACCTAACCAAAATCCTATTGATCAGTAATCCAACACCTGCATGCTGATGCATGCAACCATATCTGAACAAAAACGTGTATACCCAACCCAAGCAAACCTCAGCAAAAAGGTGGCCAGGTTTGCTCAATTTTGATTGATATAGATACATATACATATATCTATATCAATGAAAACTGAGCAAACCTGACCACCTTTTTGCTCAGGTTGGGTGAGCAAAAAGGTGGTCAGGGTTGCTCAGTTTTCATTGATATATGTAGATATATATGTATCTATATCAATCAAAACTGAGCAAACCTGACCACCTTTTTGCTCAGATTTGCTTGGGTTTGACTGGGCTTGCTTGGGGCTGTCTGTCACTATTGCTGGCTAAATACTAAACTAAATTACTGTTATTAGGGAAAATAAAATGCTAATATTGCCATCTCTTTTTTGGATTTATTTATTGCACAAGTTACTATTCTGTCCAACTTAGGCTACAACATTTTAAAATTTTAACCTACATCAGACCTAACCAAAATCCTATTGATCAGTAATCCAACACCTGCATGCTGATGCATGCAACCATATCTGAACAAAAACGTGTATACCCAACCCAAGCAAACCTCAGCAAAAAGGTGGTCAGGTTTGCTCAGTTTTGATTGATATAGATACATATATATCTATATCAATGAAAACTGAGCAAACCTGACCACATTTTTGCTTAGGTGGGGTGAGCAAAAAGATGGTCAGGGTTGCTCAGTTTTGATTGATATATGTAGATATATATATATATATATATATATATATATATATATATATATATATATATATATATATATATATATATATATATGTATCTATATCAATCAAAACTAAGCAAACCTGACCACCTTTTTGCTCAGGTTTGGTTAGGTTTGCTTGGGTTTGACTGGGTTTGCTTGGGGCTGTCTGTCACTATTGCTGGCTAAATACTAAACTAAAAAATTACTGTTATTATGGAAAATAAAATGCTAATATTGCCATTTCTTTTTTGGATTTATTTATGGCTGGAAACTCTTAAAATTTGTGGGAAAAACGATTTGTAAATTTGGCAACAATGCGTCTTTCCATCAGAAATTTCGAGAATGTGTACCATGGGCTGTGTGTTTATTTTCTTCCAGTTTTTGATATTTTCTCTGTTTTTTAAATGTGTTTTTACATAAATTTGCTGTTTATAATATAGAGAGATGCTGGCCATTTGGTCTTAACCAGTGCCATTAACCTACATACACACACACACACACACACACATAAATTTGCCTAAATATGGTTTAGAAAAATAGTGTGTAATGACTTGTATACATGTGTTTAAGTAAAAGTGCCGAAATTTAAAGAACTTAATTGGAAAAGCTAACCTAAAAGTAAAATTTTTTTTTTTTTTGGAAAAACCATGCGAGACCGCCAAAAACTGACTTCAGTTTCGTGTTCTACGACCCAAAATTAGGGTCTGTGCAAAATTTCATGAAAAAATTTGCTGTTTGCATTAATCTGAATAATTACCAAAATGACAACCTCTCGGACAACCTACAGACCGAACTACAGATACTTGTCATATTCATGTACAATTTTTTTTTATAGTAAAAATATTTACATATGATAGATAGATAGATAGATAAGAATTTATTGGTTCCATAATTCCCACACAGAATAGAACATGTCAAAAAATGAAATATATCAATACAAAATAATACATATATATATATATATATATATATATATATATATATATATATATATATATATATATATATATATATATATATATATATATATGAATAACATTTTAGGCTCTTATACATAAAATTTAAAAAATACAAAACATGGATAGCATCCCTCGACAAACAAACACAAAATGTAAAATGTCTGACCCAACCTCTTACAAATAAAAAGAAAGAAAACACCTCAGTCGGATTTCAATGTGAAAATATCACAGATTGATCGTTCAGGAACTCTTGAAGTGAATAATATGCCTTCAAAATCAGCATACTTTTTTAGTCTCATTTTCAACTGGTTGGTGGATAGAGAGCGTTGATCACTTGATAGTTTATTCCATATTTTTTTAATAGAGAATTCTACATTTCTTTGAATGTAGGAATATTTTGTTTTATTAGAAATCAGGTTTTGTTTTTTTCTTGTGTTATAATTATGAGTCAATAAACTGTTTTCAAATAAATCAGGATTTTTCTTTATAAATATGACCGATTCTAAAATATATAAGCTGCAGACCGTTAATACTTTTTGCTCCACAAATGCATTTCTACAACTATCCCGTGGTCCAAGACCGAAAATACCTCTAAGACACCTCTTTTGAAGAGTAAACACCCTTCCAAATTCCACTGAATTTCCCCAAAAAATGATGCCATATGCTATTCTAGACTGCATATAAGCATGATACGCCACCAGAGATGTTTCACGGTCTACACTCATCGACAACATCCTTAAAGCAAAAATATATCTGGACAGGCTCCTTGATAGCATGTCGATGTGTTTCTTCCAGTCCAATCTGCTATCCAGCTGCACTCTCAGAAATGTCACCTGTTCTGTTGTTGTAATTTCTCTTGAATTGTAATTTATCTGATACATTTCAGGTTGCCTGCCTAAAGGCAGTACCTGAGTTTTTTCAATATTTAAGATTAGATTATTCTTTAGAAACCAATTATCCAACACATTCATCGATTCACAAATTGCATTCTTACATTCATCCTGGGTTCCCTCGCTAATGAAATAAGTAAGTGTATTTTATATATAAAATATGGACATTTAGCTCAGGTTGGCTCTTTCAAAAAGGTTGACTTTGAGCAAAAATTGTTAGAAGCACCTTGATTGTTCTACGTTGTGAGAAGGGCATGCCTGAGGATATCTGCTATCCTAGTAACAACTAAAATTGCTGCTGTGATTTTTAAAGATTATTTGAATATATTGTAACTATTATTTCGTCTGTAGCTTTTTTCCTTTGCGCTGCAGTTAAAAGTGTTTAACAGAAAAGTTGTAGATATTGAAAAAACCTTTCGTTTGGATTTTTGATCATCCAAATCCGTCTAATATTAATGAAATATATAAGGTAAAATACCCGATAGCTGACACTTTAAGGGACATTTTGATAATAATTACATATATTTGCATTGGTTTTATTTGGTTTTGAAAGAATGGTAATATATTGAATATTGGCAGTATGATTTATATTATCACCTACAATGATAAAAATCGTATTTTATATACTTAGTGTTTTTAGGTAATGTAATACAATTTCGTGACAGGTGTAAAATACCCAATAGTTGACATAAAAAAAACTGAATGTACACATTTATTGACACATTTTTGCACCAAAAGTTGACATCTAATTTCTGAAGATTTTATTGACAATGTTTCTGAAATGCTTAGTTTCCCTGTGAAATTATGAAGCTTTTTTTTATCGATAATGTTAAGGTATTTGAAAAAATATGTCTATAACATACAATATTAAAATTTTCGCTAAGTTATGTCGTAACACCATATGTTGACACTCTTAACCCCATTAGTTGACACTAAGCAAATGTAGGTAATTAAAAAACAAAAATGCAATAACAATACATTTATTTTTAATCATTTATCAATAACACATGAAATAAAAGTTAACTAATAAACTACTTCCTGCCTTAGTTAAAAAAAATTCCAACTTACTTAAACTAAATTTAACAATTTTGGTATTACAAAAATTATTATGAAACGAGATTAAGTACTTATATAAAAAAAATGCTAACCATCTGCAGCAAATTTTTTTTTGAATTTATACTTCAAACGATTTCCAGACACGATTATATCTGGAATCATAAGCTTTTTTTACAATCTGCTTTAAGCTGATAATGCTTACATCATTCTCATTTAATTGTCATGGGTGAAAAATGTTCGCTATAAATTCATAAAATGTTTGTCCCATCATCCAGCCTGTGCCTGACTTTCCCAAACAGCACACTGACATCTTATGTACGTCCTATGGAAGTCCGAAAATTGTCAAAAACACGTCCAAAGGATGTCCAAATTTGGTCCATGTTTGGTCCAATAGAAGTCCAATTGATGATACAAATGTCACAAATTATGACATCCGCGGGATGTCCAATTTAGGACGTCCAATGAATATCCTCTAGTACAACATCCATAGGATGTCCCTTAAGGATGTCCATTAGAATATACAATTAGATTTCCAAAATACAAGATTTAAAAACCAATTTAACACTCCTTTTGCTTATAAACCTGTTTTCGCATTTTCTACTTTTATACAATATCACTTAAATTTTATTATTAATTGCTAAATTACCTTGTATGTACCTGCATAATCCATTTACTATATTATCCTGTTGACATTACTTACCTTTTTTATACATACTTACTTTCACTTTCACATTTTCTACTTTTATACAATATCACTTAAATGTTATTATTAATTGCTAAATTACCTTGTATGTATCCATATTACTTACCTACCTTTTTTTATACATACCTAAGCAGCATTCCTGGGAGACTTATACTCCTTATGGTATTAGTTTATGAATATGTAACAATGTATTTGAAGTTATTTCTGTTCGGAAAACAACGATAAGATAAATGCAACACGGCGCCCTCTTGTAATAACTGGTTCAATTGTTTAGTTTACCAATTTTCTGAGTGAGGGCGCTATATCGAAATACAATACATGTCCAAAATTGTACATCCATAAGCACTAAAATAAATGGATATCCAGTGGACCGTTCAAAAATGTCCATAGACGTATTGGATACATTATGGACAAATTTTGACGCGTACGTCTTGTGCTATCTGGATAGGACGTTCAAGTACATCTTGGACATGACGTCCATTAAATGTTCCGAATGGACATCCAATGGAAAATTGCCAATGTGAATTATCAAAATAGACACCTAAAACCGTCGCGTCGGTCCAATAGATTTACAAAGATGTACATCCGTGTGCCTCCGTTACAAAGCCATGTATATTCTGGATTATCAACGGAGATCTAAAAACCTCTATGACCAATGGCGTTACAAAAATTAACATCTATGTGACCGTCGTTACAGGACAAAGGATATTCTGGATTCCCAATTGACATCTAAAATCATATGTCCAATGGCTGTACAGAAATGAACATCCATGTGACCGCCGTTACAGGACAATGGATATTCTGGATTACCAATGGACGTACAAATTTACATGTCCATTGGAATTACATAAATGTATATCCATATGACCTCTGTTATAGGACCATGGATATTCTGGATTACCAATGGAGGTACAAATTTACATGTCCATTGTCATTACATAAATGGATATCCATATGACCTCCGTTACAGGACCATGGATATTCTGGATTAACAATGGACGTACAAATTTGCATGTCCATTGTTATTACATAAATGGATATCCATATGACTTCCGTTACAGGACCATGGATATTATGGATTGTACCAATGGACGTACAAACGTACATGTTCATGGGCATTACATAAATGGATATCCATACGACTTCCGTAAGTGGTCTATGGATGTCCTGACCCTCTAATGGCTTTAAAATGAACGTCCATTGGATATTGTGTGCTGTTTGGGTTCCTATTCCCCATGTTTCAGGGACACTTAGGGTCAGTTCTTTTGGTATTCTCTCATATCGGAATATTACCATGGTGGGTGCTACATCACCAATAGCATTCCCTGTTACCAAAGCAGTTAGACATTCTTTTTCGTCATTATTGACTATTTGATAAACATTTTTCTCCTCTTTCTTAGCAAGTACTTTTTCTCCCTTGGGATTCAGGAAAAAAGCAGCTTTATCACTGTTGAAAATTTGTTTGGGATGCAGTAAAATTGAATCATGATTGGAGACCTTTAAGTATTCAAAAACCTCTGCGAGCCAACTATCTACTTAAGTTTTGTTACTGAAGCTCTTGTGCATGTTTGGGGTGTTCAAATTCCAATGTGTGGATGCCTTTTGAGAAAGAGCGAATATCATTTCTTCCCAGGCCGATTATTTGTGAAGGATTAGGCCTTTTAAGTTCAATTATCAGTTGCTGGACACTATCCAAAAGTTGGTTTTTGCCCAGTGGAAAACCTGCTTTTGCAGTTTCAATTATCCATTTACATGAAATATCTTCTTCCTCTTTGCTAATATATAACTTAAGACCCATTTCTACTAACACGACACATGGCTGTAAAGGACCACCTCAACAAAATGAAACTGTACCAGGGAGACCTTAGCTGCAGACTATGCGGTAGAGACAGGGAATCAGTTCAGCACATAATCTATAATTGCGAGTCACTAGATCGCAAGCATCACCAACTATTCGGGCAACCAAAGTTAAAACCGGAGGAATTGATCACCCACTCCCTTGTGGACCTGTACAGGCTTGTGCAGGAAACTGGGATAACAGAGCGGGTGTAACAAATATTATTGGGTAGGCACAATAGGCCTCTAGTGGCCGCAGTGCTTCCGGTCTCGGACGGAGCCCAAGGAAGAAAAAAAAAAGACCCATTTCGCTGTTTCTTGGGTATTTGCTCTTCAATTTGTACTAAAGCATAATTCTTGGGACATTATGTTTTTTAGCGGCAGAGGACACGGGAACACCTCTGTCACAATCCTCTAGTGTAGCAACCATGTGTTCTGGAGCATAATTTCTTAGTTTTCGTCCATGTGACGCCATTTTAATTCGCTTGTCTAAGTCAAAACCTAAAAAGAATTAAAAGTTGACATCAAGGCACCAAAAGTTGACAGGGGTGTCAGCTATTGGATCTAAGCACGTTACACTTGCTAAAGTCTTATTAGCCGATGTTTTTCATCGAAAGAAACAAAAAGAGATGAAAACTAATTTTAAACGATACTAACCGTCGCGGAACCAAAAGCTGACACTACTGTCAACATTTGGACCCCATACATATTTTGGACCCAATACTTGACACAGCCTCCTAAAAACCTTACCTCTGATAAATAAAAAGCATAACGGTTTGAAAAACATTCTCATATACCTAATTCCTTTTATATGTTAAATATTAGCTATCAATAAAATCCAAAACTTACCTAATTTATAACAAAAATGGAAATTATGAATTTTTTACGCTTTTTAATTGTTTTCGGTGTCAAAATAGATCCAAAACAAAATTCTAGATACTTGGTCGGGAAGAGCTCGTTAAAGTACGCTTTAATGTCTTAGGACGACCCTTACTAAGGGTGCTGTAAAAAGAATTGAACGAAAACTACTTATCATTTGGTATCATTTATGAAAAGTTTTGGCTTTAAATATAATGCCAAATATGCACAAAAGTAGTCATTTTATTCTTTAACTGTTTTAACTGTCTGTAATTTGCCTTTTTTTAAATTACAAAATACTGTCTTTTGAATTTTTAACAAGAGCAAAGGACAAGTTGCTTGTTTTTTAATTTTTTACCCCTATACCAATATTTAACTCTAGTACCACTTTTATTTGGTTCCAACGTTTTTTAACTGTGTCAAATTTAACCAAACTTGTATAAAATAATGTTTTTAGGCAAAGTTACATGTTGAAAATATTTTTTTAGTAAATGTTGTTCTAGATACAAAAATAAAAAACTTATTAAAAAACTGGATCAAACTTACTGCAAAGTTCATTTAGTTTGTCCAATAAATACAAAAATAACTAGTAAGCACAATAAAAAAGATCACATTTCGGTGTGCCTTTCATCACATTTAATGCAAAGAATTGTCCTTCTTGAAACATCTTAAACTAGATTTTTTATATAGCAAAAAATAAAGCAAACACTTTTCACAAATGATACTAAATGTGTAGTTTTCGTTCAATTATTTTTACAGCACTCTTAGTCAGGGTCATCCTAAGACATTTAAGCGCCCTAGGTTAACAAAATCAAGCGCCCTTAGCTCATATGAGCGAAATAAGTTGAAAAATCCGCAGCGGCGCATGCCGGTGCCTGGCACCTTAGGGTTGCAGCCTCGATTAGCCTAATGGTTAGAGTGGGCCTGCTCTTAATTTCTTTTACATTGTAATTATTCGTTATTATCAAACAAAGGTTTTAGTGTTTAAAAAGTGTAGTAAAAGATAAATTAAAGGTTTTTTGTTTTGAATTGTTTTTTAATTCGGTTTATGCACCTTGCTACTTAGTAAAAAAACCAAATAAAGTCAAATGTTCAGTTATTTGTACAAATTATGTCAATTTTGCATCAATCTTGATATAGTTTTTGCTGCCGTTTCCTATTTTTCTAAAAAAAAAACAGTATTTGGAACAATAATTGGCGATAAAAGTACATAAAAAAGATAAATTTTGTATAAAGGAATATTTTTGTACATGTTTGGTGAAATTTGAAAAGCCCAGATATGTCGAGTATAAAAAAATTGGCAAAAAATGAAATTTGTACCAGAGTTTAAAATTGGTACATGAGTAGGAAATTAAAAACAAACAACTTTTATCTTTAACATTTTTCGAAATTTTAAGAAATATCCGCTTTTTTGGACATTCTTGGGAAAAAAAATGTCAAATTTGACAGTTACAAAAATCACGTGGCTGCTCATATGCATGTCATTTGACATCATTTTTAAAGCAAAGACTAATAACAAAATCAGAATTTTCTTTAACCTATTAGGAAATTTTTTTTCCATATATTATGATGCGGACTTTATGTGTGACACTGTATATAGAATAAGTTTGTGTTATTTCAGATCAAATAATGCCTCGCACAAAGAAACAGTCAACTGACAAAAAGCGTAAATTAAAAAAAGAAAAACGTCAAGATCAAATTAAAAAACCTATTGCAGAGATTAGAAAAAAAGATAGGATTCGTAAAATAATTAAGCGGCAGGATCCTGCATACACAGAAATTGAAAAACAAAAAATTATCGAAAAACGTAAAACCCTTTATTCTGAAGATAAAGAATTGTATGAAAAAAGTAAACAACAGAATGCTGAAAGAATAAAACAAAAAAGATTAGATCCTCAATTTACTCAACGAGAAAACAAATTGCTTCAAGAAAGAATGGCAAATAAAAGATTAGATCCTGAATTTACTCAACGAGAAAACAAATCGCTTCGAGAAAGAATGGCAAATAAAAGATTAGATCTTGAATTTACTCGACAACAAAACAAATTGAATAAAGAAAGAATGGCAAATAAAAGAAAAATAAACGAATCCGATGATCTTCCTAGTAAAAAACAAAAGAAATGGTCTAGTGCATTTGAAAAATTTAGAGAAGCCATTCGAGAAGGCCCAGATTCTGTTTGTTCCTGTTGTAAGAGATTGTGGTTCAGCTCTTCTTGTGGAAAAATAAATCGCCAAAAGGTTGAAAAAGAATTAGAGCCAGCTTTTTGCACTGCAATTTTTAATAATGGAAATTCTGACATTTTCTGTAATTCCTGCCTAGATTCCATTCGCAAAAAAAAAATTCCTAAATTATGTGCCAGTAATTATAATATAGTTTTTCCAGTTCCAAATGAGTTAAAGAACCTAAGTGTATTAGAGGAAAGGATGGTCTCCTTACGCTTGCCCTTCATGAAAATCACGAGTGGATTCCAGAAGCAATGTTCCATTACTGGGCAAATCGTCAATGTTCCCTTGAATATAAATACAACAACTGACATTCTTCCTAGGAACGTGGAAGACACACATACCATTCAAATAAAATTGAAAAGAAAAATGGAATATGAACGTGCCTACATACATGAAACGGTACGACCTGGTGTTGTATTGAAAGCACTCGATTATTTATTAGATCAGTCTTTGTATCGAGAGCAAAATGTGAAAAAATCCGATAATTGGGAAGAAAGTATTGATAAATATGTTAATTCTCAATCTGTAACTGATAATATTCAAGGGGACGCCAAGACGCAGAAAAATGGTAAGTTCTTTATAACATTATATCTTAATTTTAATTTTTTACAATCAATTTTTCTACAAACACAAGTTAACTTTTTTTGAGAAATTATTTTAAAAGTTTGAACAATTTGTTTTATTCATACATAGGAATAATTTTAACATTTAAAATACATATTTTTATTATATTTATATATTTCTTTAAATTACAGATCTAACCCTTTTACAAGACTGTGTTGATTTAGAAGAATGGATTTTAACCGGTTCTCCTGGTACTTCCAGAGATAATAAAATTACAGAAATAACTGAAATGGAAATTACTACGTCATTGAAAAATCTGTCTCTTTCTAATCGACATAAAAGTGAAGAAATCCAAGAAAATCTGCCGTCTGTTCTTCCTAATCACAAACCTGAAAAAGATATGTGGGCAGATGAAAATCTAGTGGATGATGAGCCAGTGAACCCTGGTGGACAAGAAACTCTACTGGACAATGACCAGTTGGAAAATATATGCTTTGCTCCTGGGGAAAATAATAAACCACTGCATTTAATGATGGACAAATATGCAGAAGAATTGTCATTTCCTACCATATTTTGTGGTCAGAAAAAGGAAGTCCCCGATAACATTAGCTATTCTGATCAAGTTAAAATCCAAGCACAAAATGTCGATAGAAGGTTTGCTAGGACCGACTTTCTGTTGTATATGTCTAAAAAATTGCAATTAATGTTTATAATGCATGCAGTAAGAATAGCTCTACGACAAAAAATAAATCAACAAGGGGATTATACCGCCGGAGAAATTTTAAAGCCGGATGTACTAAATCAGTTAATTAAAAACGATGCTGGATATATGTTTTTAAAGAAAATTAGAAATTCTCCAGCCTACTGGATGAACGAACAGCGTAAATTATTGTCTATGATTCGTCAATTTAACATTCCGACCATTTTTTTAACAATAAGTGCAGCTGAGAGCTGTTGGCCAGAATTAATTGTTGTTTTGACAAAACTGGTGGATGACAAAATTATTGACGAAGAGGAGGCTCAAAATCTTTCTTACAGCGAAAAAGTTCGATTGATTAGGGCAGACCCAATAACCTGCGCTCGATATTTTGATCACAGATTTCGTTTGTTGTTTAAACATTTGAAAAGTGATCAGGGGCCATTTAAAGAAAATCCCATTGAGCATTTCTATTATAGAATAGAATTCCAAAACCGTGGCTCACCACATGTCCACGCTTTACTTTGGTTAACGAATGCTCCACGGTATGACTCTAATAATCCAGAGAGTGGTAAGATTTGTTCTAATTTTGCTGATAAATATATAACTTGTAATAGTGAACTGGTAAGTGTTCAAGATATTATTAATTATAATATTCACAAACATACTAAGTCATGCAGACGTGAAGTTAGAGGTAAGTTCATGTGTAGATATGGTATACCGTATCTACCCATGGATTGTACTATAATACTAGAACCGTTAGAATCCAAAGATGAAGGTTTTTTAAATCACATGAAAGAAAAGTACCTTAACATTAGGGAACTTTTAAATAAAAAAAATTCTATGACTTTTGAAGTTTTTTTAAACTCATTAACTCTCGAGAAGGAAGACTATTTATCAATAATACAATACAACATACGAAAACCTACAATGTTTCTGAAACGAACCCTCGATCAGTGTTATGTAAATCATTTTAATGAAGAAATATTTTCTATGCAAAGGTCGAACATGGACATTCAGTTTATATTAGATCCCTATGCTTGCTGCAAATACATTGTATCGTATATTAATAAAACAGATCGAGGCGTTTCAGAAGTGTTACGTGACGTAGTACATGAAATAAAAACCGGAAATTTGAATTTGAAAGCACAGCTGAAAAAAATTGGCAATGCTTTTCTAAATGCTTCAGAAATCAGTGCGCAAGAAGCAGCATATAATGTTTTAAGAATACCCATACATGAAACTTGTACTGCTCATGTATTTATAAATACAAAACCAAAAAACCAACGTTTGCGTATGATGAAAAGTTTAAAAGCTATAAAATTGTTACCACCTAACACTACAGACATTTATGTACCTGGCATTATCGAACATTACATACAAAGACCTGACGAACTATCTAATGTATGCCTCGCAGATTTTGCGGCTCATTACACTTTTAAAACAAATATTACCAATTCCAAAAAGGAACTAATTTTAAAAGATAACAGTGGCGCAATAACTTATAAACAACATGCTAATATAATTTCATATGTTCGTTATGGCTTACAACAAGATCCTGTTAACTTTTATAGGGAACAACTAATGCTTTACGTGCCATGGCGTAACGAATTTGAAAATGTCGATCAACAATTTGCATATACTGCAAATTTCGAAACCATTAAAATAAATAGAGCAAAATATGATGTTTTAGATAGCAAAATATTGGACGATGCTTTGGAAAGAGCGGAACAACGTGAACATGACGTTGCGGATCGGTTAGGAGACCCTTTAGATCCAGAATTCATGGCGTATGCCATTGACGACCCTGAATTCGATCCATTCAATATTTTGGATGAACCGAATGATAGTACAGTTAAGTATACTTATCCTACACCTTTTCAAATTCCCGATGATCAATTTAACAATTTAATTGAATCTCTTAATTCAAAACAATACGAGTATTTAAATCACGTATTGGATTGTATTAATAGACGAGAAATATTTTACAATATTCTCGGTGGAGGCGCCGGGGTAGGGAAATCAACATTAATATCTGCTATATTTCAGTCATTATTGCGATATTACAATTCAATCGTAGGGAACGATCCCGATACTCTCAAAGTGTTGCTGACCGCGCCAACGGGAAAAGCAGCGTTTAGTATCGAGGGAACCACTTTGCATTCAGCTTTCAGTCTACCAGTTCAACGACCTCATGAAGAATTGGTTCCCTTAAGTGACGACTCTGTAAATACAATATTTAGTCATCTGTGTAATTTAAAATTGATTATTATTGATGAATTTTCAATGGTAGGTTGTAGAACGTTACATCATGTAAATAAAAGATTACAACAAATTTTTAGGTCAAAAGACGACTTTGGTGGAACTTCAGTAATTATGTTTGGCGATTTACGTCAATTACCACCTGTCGGTGACCACTGGATTTTCGAACCACTAAAAAGCAATAATCCATACTACGAAATCTGTGGTACCTATTTGTGGGACAAATTCACTTTCTTCGAACTTACCGAAATAATGAGGCAAAAAGATGACAAGGCCTTTGCCTCGGCTTTAAATCGCATGGCAAATGGTATAATGTCATTAGACGATATACAATTATTCCAAACTCGACTGGTATCAGATGAAGAAAATTTACCTGAAAATATTATTCATTTGTTTAGAAGCAATAATGAAGTAGACGAGTTCAATGAACAGAAGCTATCCACACTAAATACAGAACATACGGATAGTGTTGCAAAAGATGTTATTAAAGGCAGCTGTAGCGAAAGACTTAAACAACAGTTTCTCAAATCTGCCCAAACCTTAAGGAAATCTGAAACTTTTGGTTTAATGCTAAACTTGAAGTTACAGATAAGTGCAAAATATATGGTATCAACAAACATTGATACGGCAGATGGCATAGTCAACGGCGCAGCCGGTACACTAACAAAGATAGAATATGATGATAATCAAACTGCGAAACGCTGTTGGTTAAAATTTTTCGATTCTAGGTCAGGAATTGCTGCCCGACGAAAACATGCAAATTATATGAAAAACAACGACATCCCCGATACATGGACACCTATTGAAAAATGCGCTAAAGCCTTTCCAGTCAAAAAAGGTAGCAACGTTATGGTAGAACGTTTGCAATTTCCTTTGCTAATAAGCGAAGGAATAACAATTCATAAAAGTCAAGGTGCCACTTATGAACAGGTCGCGGTACATCTGAAAAAAGGTACGTCTAGAAATGCTATATATGTAGCATGTAGTCGATCCACTAGTCTCCGAGGGCTTTATATTTTCGGTAATTTCGACCCACCGAAAAAACCAACTTATAAAGATAAAGCGCTTGGCGAATTGGAAAATTTGCGAAATACCAAATATCTTCGTAGTACATTTAAACAACAGTACTATGAAAGCCAAAAATTAACATTTATTTATCAGAACGTTCAAAGTTTAAAAAAGCATTTTGGTCTAATAAAAAATAATCCTCTTTTTGTAAAGGCGGATATTCTACTACTTGTAGAAACATGGTTAAACAACGACGACATAATTGAACTTGCAAATTTTGAATGTTTTGCTAAAATATGTATGAGCGCAAAAGAACAAAGAAAGCCCTATGGTATTTCGTGCTATAGAAAGAAAAATAGTGTTGCTAATAATACATGTAATAATATAAGGCTTTATATTAAAACGATTTCTTACCGTACTTTTCAGGCAGTGACATTTACATGTAACAATATTTACATAATTGTAGTGTATATTCCTCCCAAGCTAGCGGCAACAGATGCATTAAAATGTTTAACAGAAATTGTGACAGGTAATAATGGACCTACCATTATAGTAGGAGATTTCAATCAAGATTTGTCTGTAAGTAACACAAATTGTTTACAACAATTTTTAATAACTAAAAATTTTACATCACAGCTCGATAGAAACCAGTCAACAACTAATGCAAAAACCCATATCGACTGGTGTTTCTCTAACGTAAAACAAATTAAAACACATATTTATACTACAGTATATAGTCATCATAAAGCTATTTCTTTTAACTTGTATGAAAATAGTGTTGCAAATTATAGTTTTCTAAATGATTACCAACAAAATAAATCTTTGTCGAATCTAGATAAAATAAATATTAAACTTGATGACGATAATGATAATATATCAAATCATAGTAATAATTCAATAGATATAGTCGCATTAGACGATGACAACGACTATACTAATATGACAATAGACGACTTTAAAGATGAAACTGTTGTTAACTCCTCTGCCCCCACAGTAGGAAATTTTCAAAAATTTGGTCTAAGTAACCCAGACGGCGTTAGCTGTTACGCCAATTCCGCAGTACAATGTTTAATGTCGATAGCAGAATTTCGTAATTGTATTCCAAATTACAATAATCTGGTTATTACTGACGCGGATAAAATTAAAAATAGTCTACATAAAATAATAGCTGGGAGAGTTACAAATTGTGTGGAACTTCGTGGGTTGGTAAGTGACCAATATGCAGCACGAGAAGAAGACGATGCGCACTTATTTCTTATCGATCTAATTAATAAGATGGGAGACGAAATATTTTTACGAAATATTCGTTTCTCATATATCCCAAATTATCAATATTGTGAAAACTGCCTTCTTCGAACCGGAGGACAAGAAAGGGACACTTCATCGTGCGTTCTTTATTTTCCTCCAAATTCCCCACAAATAATCGACTTTTATACAATGTTTCACGCACGAGAAACCGATATTCGATGTGACATGTGTCAAAATCATGTAACAAGTAGACCACAAATTGTCACTGTATCTAAATATTTAATTATTTGTTTGCAGAGAATCCAACACGTCAATAATAGGTCTGTTAAAATTTTTACTACCTTTAGAGATTTTGACCCAGATGAAATAATATTGCCAGTAGGACTCTTTCAAGTAAAAGGAGTTATTAAACATTTTTCAAATGATCCCAATAGTGTATTAGCTGGCGGCCATTATATATCACACATTAGATATGGTGACGAATGGTGGGAATTTAATGATAGCACCGTTACCAAAAAACGATTTGATAAAACATTAGCCAATGTTACTCTTATACTTTTAGAAAAATGCGATTAATAAACTATAACAATTGGTCTCGATTTTATAAACTTATAGTTTTATAAGTCTTATCATTGTACACATAAAACTATTAATATTTGTTGATGATACCCAATAAGAAGGCGAATAGATACAACTCTAAATAAACTATATTTTGTTCAGCGACATTTGAAATATTTCTATTTTATTTGTCTTTTATGCTGATAAGGTATGTGACTTATTTGCACAATAAACTTAACTAATCCAGTTACAAAAATGAACATTAGTCATGCCATATAAGCTAATGCATTTGCATCGTATTATTAGTCTACAGGATAATTCCTTAGATTCTTGTATATTGAAAACAAAGTGACCATATTTCTAGTACTTGAACACTAGACATAACTATAATAATATGGCAAAAAAAAATCCAATAGAAATTAAAATCAGGCGATTTCAACGATTAATAGAAAAAAATACCAATTTAAATTGGTATTAAATATCTATGAATACTGAACAATTGTAATTAAATTAATGAGGAAACAAGTCAACATAGTTGCCGAGCTTCACCACCAAGATGCTGCCTCCCATCAATAAACAAAGACTCTCTAGAAAATAAAAATGGGCATCTTGGAAAAAACAATGCTAAAGTACGGTGGGCCCTAGAAATGTAACATCAATTCTAGTGAGCAGCAGTGAATCAGTTATAAATATTCTAAAACTGAAATTCAATTATATTAACTGCAAATTAATTGAATTATACTTATACACTTTTGTAACTGATTCTAGAAATATGTTTGACCAAATATAGTATAATATCATATAAGTAATATATAGTCGTATATATAATAGTAAGTATAATATATAACCATAATAATATAAAATAAAATTATAGTAATCAGATGGGAGTTAAAAGACTTAGGAGTATTACGGTCACTGGCAAATCCAGGATTTTCGTCTGAGGTTATAAAAATTTCTATTGTCGTAACGTCTACAATGATGATATAAAAAATAGTATCAAATTGCTGCATTTTTAGGAGCTGCAGCCCCATCGCGTCCCCCCTGGATTCGCCACTGATTACGATCAAAGATCAGTAAGAAATCGAGCTAATTGTTTACCGCTCCACCAGTTTCCTCATATAAAAGCAGGGTGGTGGGTGGAGGTGGAGCCTAGATTTATAATGATTAAAGTTTTAATTTAATAATAAGTTAAAATTTAAGAACTGAATATTAGAAATAAGCATTTTCGATATACAGTAACATCAGCACTCATATATACATATACATCGTTAAAATAAAATTTCGTTCATTATTCTGTATACAGTACATATGAACCCATTAAAGTTAATAAAATATTTCAATAATTAATAACTTACCAAATGACTTTCAAATTATATTAAACACATATGTGTGTATAAATTCTTAAACTTAAATATTGAAGCAATATAATATATTGCTATATGTACTAAACATATATTTAAATTTTTTTATATAACATTCAAAGTAAATTACTTTAATTGAAATAAATCTAGTGAGTAAACCGTGAATCAGGTGATTTATAATAAAAAATTTAAATATCCATATCCAATTATTTAATTTAATTATATTTATATATTAAATCTAATCTTATATTTTAAACGAAATATAAGCTATAAAATTATATTTAAGCTTAAATTTTATTTTTTGTGAATAATCTCAATTGTTATATATTTAGTAATTTTTGCGTAAAAGCCAAAAAATATTTTCTAACCTATAAAATTATTATAAAAACAATTTAAAATTTCTTTTTAGGGAAATCCAGATTTGGCTCTGCTGGTACTTTAATTAACTAAATTTGAAAATAAATAAATATATATTTTTATATATTCTAAAAACAAATGTTACATAACCAAGGCGTTATATTCATAACCTATTTAAAGTTAAATTTAAACATTCATTTAAATAATAACTAATTTATACTCGAATCTTATTAAATATTTACTTATAACTTTTAATGCAAGCAACTGATTCTAGAGCCAACTAAGCATCTAGAGAGCCTCACATTACACATATTATTATTACATAGGTAAACAGGGTCACTTAAGTCGCCCTGGTAATGTGAGAAAAAATTACTATTGTTCAGTATAATTATAAAAATACAACACCTAATTCTATAATTTACGTTTTTTTTCAGGACGTAGTATTATTTCAGCTGCGTTTTCATAAAGTTTTCAAAACACCCGAAAAATAATTTAAATTTTAAATATTCTACGAAAAGCCTTACCTAAAATTTTTAACATCTAGAGTCAAAACCCCAATTTCTGGCATTGGCCAAATTTAATATACAATCGCAAACTGTCATTTTCATAAGTGTCATTACATAGATCAAAAAAATACTATTTCTATACTCAACAAAACTAATATAGTTATTTATCGATCCATATCCACCATTTTAAGTCTTAAAATTATTATTCCAAACTACGTCAATAATTTTATTTTTCAATTATGAGACTATATGACAGTTCAAAATCTAAATATCAGTAAATTTTAAAGTTTCTTGTAAAAATGCATCACCATAAAATAGTGAGACCTTTTTGAAAACTTTATGTAAACGTAACTTTTAAAATAATTATTAAAAATGTTAACAATTTTTAAAATAATTTTCAGATTCTCAAAAAAGATTTGCATTTAAAACCCAAAGAAAAGTACGTTCCATATAATTAAGAAATTTTTTGTTTTTACTTGTTATTTCCTACCATTTATGAGAGAAAAATATCTAAATATAATTACCGATAAAATCAAATTTACTTATGGACAGTTTAATAAACATAATTTATAACTAACAACCATAAATTTTAATTTTATTGTCACTTTAAACTGTTTTAAATTCTAAATCTGAATAGTGAATCTGAAGATTATTTTATTTACCGACGAGCAAAAAACGAGATCACCCCGATATTTGCTTAGATTTTTTTTTTTAAAAAGTAATTTTTTACTGCTTTACATTTGTTAATAAAATTTATCTGTTAAAATAAAAATTCTTTTACTAAATTGCCAATCATTTATGTATATACTTCCTATTTTAACTAATTTTGAGGTAGATCAGTTTTTTGCTCATATTAACATTTACTTATTATTTATACACTTAATTAAAAAATTTAAAACTTTGATATTAATTCTCAGACTGTCTAAAAATGTCTAATTTAATTAACAAATATTGTAAATTTAAAATGACAAATAGATGCCTTTGTTTACAAATCGCATTGGAATTTTAACCTCAATTTAATCTTTATGACTATTCTAAATCCTAAACGTCTAGTAAATTTGAGAATTATATATGTTTAAATAATTGTATTGCTATATTCGTATTAAACGTAGTATGTAAAAGATAAGCAGGAAAAATTTTATTTGCTAATACAATTGATGATGCATAGTTAATTATAACGATATTTTGTTATTTTATATTACACTTTTTTATTAAATACACTATTATTATACTCGTATATATTATTCAAGGTAATATAGGTACTTTTATATTATATTATGTTTAGCTATAATCGTAATCTAAATATCTTGTAATATTTTAATTTTTAATATATTAGTTAGCAAAAACTATAGGAAATGTAGATAGTACCTATTTAAGTTATGATGATTTAGGAAAAATTATTGAAATTATTATAATTAGTTAAATACTACAGATATAAAAAATAAATATTGTATTCTATATTAGTAATTAATTTTATAAAAACTGCTATTAAATAAGTAAAAGATAATGTAGAATATCAACAGCGAAGCCACTACACAGATATGCTTGGGTTAATATATCATTGAACATGACAGATGCTAACCTTATGTCATTTTTATTGAATGAAAATTACCAACATCACCACAGGTAACTAATTTTTATATAATAACAATTTGATTGATATCTAATTACATATACCTTATTTAAAATAAAAATTATGATTAAAAGAAAGTATATTTTTAAATTATTTTGTCATGCCGTTTATTAATAATTATATAAGTATCAAAAATAATATAAATTTTCAAATAATTAACATTCCGCGGCTACAAATTTAGTATTTTTTAAACAAAATTTATTTTTACAGAATATATTGGTAATGCAAACAACCCAAGAAAACTATATGTATGTTCTTTTTAGAATAGAAAAATATCTGATGTGGGCATGTGAGTATAAAACAACTTGTACTAATCATTCGTATTATATCTAATCGATAATAAAATTTATAGGAATCTAATAACAAAATTATACTTCTACTACACTGATATCATTCAAAAAATATTTTTAACCTACTCCCTTGGTACAAAATAAATTGAAATATATAAACTTCTGATTTATTGTTGTGCCAAATGTTATATTATATGAACAAATTAAGCAAAATTAAGAATATTTCAGAGTAAAAAATAAACTACATAATATACACTTTCGCGTTTTACTAACGTTTTTCTATTTTTGAGGTTACTATGAACTGCATACTGCGAAAACCAAGTGGACACTTTAATCTACAAAACATCAAAAGCAGTAATTACAACATTTTGGTTAGAACGACGAAATGGTCAAAATTATATAAGCAATCTTTATTATTAACCGTTACAGATATAAACTCATATTATATTCAGGTTTGTATGATACTTAAAATATTAATAATTAAATAAATATTTCTCCATTCATTAAGCGAACGCATTTAAATTTTTAGTTAAAAATTTATTTAAAACTTTGTGTTTTCAACCCTATACTACAAGGTGGCAACTATTTAACTGACTACTATTTATATATTGTAAACGGTAATTTCTACGAAGTTGATTAAATTAGAAAAAATGTGCCATTTTTAAACCATTTTTAAAATCCGCTTTTTTACTATTTTTTTGTTTCAATCCTAGCTAAATCAAATGAAAATAATAATTGAAAAAATCATAGCGGTACTGACAATATTTTTAAAATTTTCCTTATTATGTATAATTTGTGCCGAAACGCAAGTAAATACGGTTGAGCGATACATCATTGCATTTAGGGCAAAACGTCCTCTGAAAAAAAATACAATACAAAAATCCAGGTCCTTATCCGTATATATACAAGAACTAATAACGCCATTTAGTAAAGAGAAAAAATACGGAGTTTTATTTAAATAACGTTTTTCTTAAATTTTAATCTTTTGAGTTATTAAAGAAATTAATTTTAGACGTTTTTAACAAATCACCCTAAATCTCATGAATCAAAAACAATTTGGCAATGCAGTTGCTGAATCTTTAAAAACATTTAAAATGGCATTTTCTTTAATTTAATCAACTTCGTAGAAATCACCCTTTACAAAATAACAGTAAAGGTCAATTAAATAGTTGTCACACATATTATTTAAATATTTTGCAATAAACTCATTCCGCAATAACGAACTTCTTATAATTAATTTATTGTATTATTTCTAGGCCAAAAATTTCATGCTACTTTGAAGTGAATTCAAAAATTCCGTTTTTCTAATACAAGACAAATTCGATGGTTTTGTAGGAATAAGCATAAAATGCTGATTAGAAACTACTATTCCAAAAATATTTCCTAATTCAAAGAGAGCAAATTTAGGCTACAAAATCGGATGCGAAAAATAAAACTTATCAAAAATACAAAAATCAACAATCTAAAACATAAAGTAACGGTAAGAACTATGCTATTTATTTTCCTTTGTAGGCTATCTTATCTACAAACAACTCATATTTTCTGGTAAAAACGAAAACAAAAAAAAAACAAGTTGTCCAACTGCGAACAGAAATTAATTTATTTTATATCACTTATTTAGGCATACTATTTCATATAAAATTATAGTTAGTTTTTTATTAATAATTAAATCTGTTAATAATATACAGAGTGTCCGAAAAGTCTGCTATTAGTAAAGATAGACACCAACTTTTAGATGTATCTTATTGGTTAATATATCTATTTTTTTTTGTAATTTAACTTTTTTATCCTCCTTAAGGAAGAAATCAAAAATTGTAATTGCAACCCTATGCCGTGTAATACCTCATTTTAGTATTTTTTAAAAAGGATACATTACACTGCAATCCAGAAGCCCGTGTCATAATTCGCTTTTAAATGGCAAGCCATTAAACATTAAAAAATCATGGAAATTGACTTTATGATTTCCAAGTTCATGGTAGCCCTTAAAAACAGCTTTAAAAATAATTAGAGAAATGAAGGTACTTAAATTTTTATTTTTTCCACGATTTTTCATTTTTATAAGATTGCCTTTTAAAAACAAGTTAAAATACCGACCTCGGGTTTACGGTAAAATAAGATACACCTAAAACTTGATTTCACTATATTTACGAATAGCAAATATATCTGCCCAAGCTAAGACTTTTTAAACACCTTGTATGTACAATATAATATTAAATCTAAATATGCGTAGTTATCAACATTTTTTTTAGATTTGATTGAATTTTAAAATTTTAACATTACTAGGATATTTCAGTGGAAAACATATGAATGAGCCCAGGTATAGAAAATTGTTTATTACTCTACTCTTAAAAAATATGCAACCTAAGAATTTTATTTTGATAAATTTTTTTATAAAGTATAGTTTTAGATGGATTTATCCTATTATATACACAAAAATATTTCGCAGCGTTATAGTGTTTATCAGTACATTTTAGGAGATCGGAACTACTTACTTTGAAAAATCTTTATTTGTTAGCAATAATATTCATCATATGGGTACTTAAATAATATATAGATATATATTTACAGTGGCTTACATTACAACCCTCATTCAGAGAAGTCCAATGTAGCAAGGCGGCCGGAGTGCGGCCGAGGCTGGTGGAAGCCCTTGGTACCCTCTATGACGCGGAGATGGGAGGACGAAAGGAACCTTTCCGCATGGCTTACAGGGTCAATGAAAGATTGTTTGCTAAAGAAATTAGCTTGAAGTGTGATGGTGGGTAGGTATTTTGCTATTTTAAAATTTACGTGTTTGCTGACTTGCTGAAAAAATCTGCGAGAAAGCCTGCTGAAATAGAGATCAGAACTAATTTGACTGTAAAAAACACATTAAAAGTGCTCGACACAGAAAAATCGTTATTCACGTTCGACGCGATACAATCTTTCTATTAGATTTAATTTTGATGTCTTTATATTAAATAAAAAAATGTATATCAACAGTATGCTTCAAATACTATTGAACATTTGTACTAAAATTAATAAAACTAAATCTTAGCAATCATTATTATATTCAAAATTAAACTGTTGTCACGTAGTATACCATTTCTAAAAATAAATTATTAAATACTGTCATTTTACTTTGTCATAGCTTTTCTGCAACATTTTTAAGATTGTGTAATAACTTTAATACAATCAAGATTCTTACTTTTATATCTACATTAAGTTTTGTTTTTCTTTTCAGATAACAACAAAAGAATAAATAAATGAAGACCCGATGTTTAGCTGAAGATCCCATATTACGCATACTTAGTTACTTAGTAAATATGTAAACCTATTTTATGTTTATCCTAATAATTAAAACTTTTATTGTACACATATAGTTGTCCATATGGTTTTCTGTGGTTTCCCATTATGCATTTTCCTCATTAGATTGAATATTCTATAATGATTTATCTCATTATCCTTATTAGTTTTAATCAATGAAAAATAAATTAAGTAATAGTCCCTTACATAAAGTAATTCGAATCAAACGTAAAGCTTTTTAATTTAAACAATCAGTCAATGAGGATTTTCCAAATGGACAACTATTAAATAGGTATATGAAAAAACTATGGCCACAGCTATACTTTGTTAATGAAAAATGATACTTTACTACCAAAATATGACTAATTATATAGGCTTGTAAAGTATATACTTGTATTTCTATGTATGGAAGCTTGTATATATACAGGATCTCCGAAAAGTCATGAAATATGCAAATTTTGTTGCTATTAGTACGAAGATAAAGTTGATTGAGTATATATTCGTAATTAAAGGTATGTTTCGAGAAATCAGTGGCGTGCCCGAAGGGCTCGCCACCAATCATCATCCAATTCGGTCACCGAACGAAGATTAACAAGTCAAATTTCAAGCAAGCATATATATATATATATATATATATATATATATATATATATATATATATATATATATATATATATATATATATATATATATATTTGTATTAGCATGCGTGTATACAATTTTTTTTATTGCAACATCAGTGGCGTGCCCGGAGGGCTCGCCACCAAATAATGATCACACTCGTCCATCTCACGAAAACAAACTTAATATATGTATGGTTTCAAGCCTATCGAAAGAAAACAAGCTAAATTTAGGAGGGTTTCAGCCAATATTTATATTTATACGTATACGTGTTTGTATGTATGTAGCGATACGGTTACAAAAGGCGGTCTATTCTCCATCATCAGTCCGAAGGAGTGTGATATCTTCCTAAATACATGGCATAGAAACACGAAATTTTCAGGGCATGACAATGATGATATTACCGACCTTATAGAGCCCCCTCGGGGGGCGATTAGGCGGTCTACGCAATCTAGTTATAGACCGCCTTTCAGGCTCGGTCTATATACCGAGCCCTTGGTCAGAAAAATGTGTGTATGTATGGCCGTATGTATGGCCGTATGTTGTCGTCCGTTTCGACATTTTCACATTTTCAATTTTTTTTCTCGAAAACGGTTAGAATGAGGGCAACCAGATTTTCTGGGTTAATAGAGGGATAGTGCGGCTAGCTTCGGTAAAAAATTCAGTTATACCGGGTGTTCCGTTTCGGAGATATAAAACGTTAAAGTCGAAATTTCAGCGATTTCCTATGGGATCGATTACAGGTCGCAAAACTTAATTAAATCGATTTAAATTTTCGGAGGTTGTGGAGGTCAGGGAGCTTCAGAACCCTATTGAAACTGGCGGTATTCCTAAAATGGGAAGTAATTTTTTTGAATTTTTTTATGTCGAAAAATGCCCTTTGTAGACCCCAATTTGGCACCGAATAAGTCGAAACCGGAACATCGGACAGAAAAACGTATTTGAACTTAAAACTAAAGAATCTCAAATACTTTCTTTTTGCAATACATTTACCTATACCTAAAATGACTGGAAATTGGAAAAATTTGGGAAAAAGTGGAAATTACGAATTTTCATGCAAATTTTTGACGGTTTTGAATTTTTTGGGGGGTCAAAATGGATCCAAATCGAAATTCCATGTGCCCTATCGGAAAGAGCTCGCCGAAATACGTTAGAAACGTATTTTTTAGTTCTTTTATTTCTAATAGGAAAGGAGAAATCGATAATTAAATTTCGATTTTTTACGATTTTTTTTCATGACATCTCTACATTTGAATCACTCTGTATCTTTTCCTATCTAATTTCTTCTAACTTTTTCAACGCTATCCGTTGGGGATATAATCAGGCTTTAAAATGAATCCCGAATGGGTGATCCAGGGCCTGATTTAGGGGGTAAAAACACATTTTTTCTGTTTTTTTCCATCAAAATTCATCTTTAAATGGCGTTATTATGTATTGTTTCTCTTATTTAACAGCTCTTTTTTGGTTTATTTTCTTCCGTCATCATCTGAGAACACTGCTAACTAATTAAAACTCCATATTTTTGTGTTAAAGTTATAAATAAATAGGTTTTCTTCCTTCGGCGCAGGAAAAATTTTAAAAACCGCGAATGTTAAACCATGCCATGAAAAAAAACAATTGAACTGTGACGCTTTACATCGAAATTAAAATATGACCTGTCAAAATGTCATGAAAATAACAGTTTTTGTAGCGATATTGGAAGCTTCCTGGACCGATTTCGGCTTGAAATATACATGGCAAAGGTAAAACGGAGTTTATATTTTTAATTACGGTACATTTCATTGGACGATGTAAGCATTAAATACATATTTTATTGGTTTTGCTGAGGCCCTGCATTGCATTATAAAAATCAATTTCTATACGGGGAAATGTATTAATTTAATTATAATGTATAAAATGTCACAATTTGGCTTAAATGTCAGCATTTTGATGCGAGATTGGAAGGAGTGTGGACCAACTTCGGCTTCAAATTTACCAGGCAAGGGATTTAGGGACCTTATACTTTCGGTAGAAAGACATTTCATTTCATATTATACAGATTAAATACCATTTTAATCGATTTTCCTATGACGCTACAAAGCATCATTGAAGATTCTAATATGAAGCTCAGTGGCATCGAAAAAATTCAAAATATGCATTTTATTTTCTAACCATGAGCGTGTATACCTTTGGGGCAATATATTAATTATTATTGAATAATTTTAATTTAATTTTAGGGAAATGACTTGATTCGGATCGTTTTAAAGTAACCAGAACGATTCGAAAATACATTTTATACCTTCCGGCATGTGCATGATTGTATATATGTCTACAGGGTGTCCGAAAAGTCTTTGTATGCGCAAATATCTTTGTCATTGGCACGAAGAAAAACTTAATGAGTCTTATTTCAACGAAATCGTAAATTTTTCATTCCTTTGTGTGGTTGTTTATATGTTGGTATGTATACAGAATGTCCAAAAAGTCTTTGTATGCGGAAATATTTTGCCGTTAGTACGAAGATAAAATTAATTGAGCCGGTTTTCAAGAACATCGAAAATATTTAAATTACTGTGTCGTGGTTGTTGTGTTTGTATGTATGTATAGTACAGGGTGTCCGAAAACTTTGTATGCGCAAACATATTTGTCATTGGCACGAAGAAAAACTTAAACGAGTTTTATTTCAAGGAAATCGTAAAGTTTTTATTCCGTTGTGTGGTTGTTTATATTATTATGTTGGTATTTATACAGAATGTCCAAAAAGTCTTTGTATGCGGAAATATCTTTGCCAAATTTAATTTTAGGGAAACGAATTGACTCGGATCCTTTTAAAGTAACCTGAACGATTCGAAAGTACATTTTAGACCTTTCGGCATGTGGGTGATTCTGTATATGCCTATAGGGTGTCCGAAAAGTCTTTATATGCGCAAATAACTTTGTCATAAGTACGAAGATAAAATTAATAGGGTCGGTTTTCAAGAAAATCGAAAATATTTAAATTACCATGTGTCGTGTTGTGTTGTGTTTTTATGTATGTATACAGGGTGTCCGAAAAGTCTTTGAATGGGCAAATACCTTTGCCTTTCGTACAAATAGTAACTCGATGGTCGGATTTAAAGCAAATCGTAGGTATATATTTGCATTTCTATGTGTACGGATTTATATGTTTGTATACAGGGTGTTGGAAAAGTCTTAGTTTGGAATGGGCAAATACTCCTATTAGTACTTAGCATTATTAGGTCGATTTTCAAGTAAATCGAATATATTTGTATTAATATGTGTTTATGCTTGTACGTGTGTATACAGGGTGTCCGAAAAGTCTTATTATTTGCAACTCCTTTTATTAGGACCAAAATAAACTTAATTAAGGCGGATTTCAAGATAATTGTCTATATTTGTATTACTATGTGTTTATGCCTGTGCGTGTATACAGGGTGTCCGAAAAGTCTTATTATTTGCAACTCCTTTTATTAGGACCAAAATAAACTTAATTAAGGCGGATTTCAAGAAAATCGTCTATATTTGTATTACTATGTGTTTATGATTGTACGTGTGTATACAGGGTGCAACTCCTTTTATTAGGACCTAAATAAACTTAATTAAGGCGGATTTCAAGAAAATCGTCTATATTTGTATTACTATGTGTTTATGCTTGTACGTGTGTATACAGGGTGTCCGAAAAGTCTTAGTATTTGCAACTCATTTTAATGCGACCAAAATAAACGTAATTAAGGCGGATTTCAAGAAAATCGTCTATATTCCTATTTAAACGTGTGAGTGTTAGATTGAATGTATACAGGGTGTCCAAAAATTCTTGGAATGGGCAAATACTCCCATTAGTACTTAGATAAACTTTATTAGGTCGAATTTCAAGCAAATCAAATATATTTGTATTAATATGTGTTTATGTTTGTATGTATGTAGCGATGGGGTCACGAAGGGCGGTCTATTCTCCATCATCAGTCCGAAGGAGTGTGATATCTTCCTTAATACATGGCATAGAAACACGAAATTTTCAGGGCATGAAAATGATGATATTACCGACCTTATAGAGCCCCCTCGGGGGGCGATTAGGCGGTCTATGCAATCTAGTTATAGACCGCCTTTCAGGCTCGGTCTATATACCGAGCCCTTGGTCAGAAAAATGTGTGTATGTATGGCCGTATGTATGGCCGTATGTTGTCGTCCGTTTCGACATTTTCACCTTTTCAATTTTTTTTCTCGAAAACGGTTAGAATGAGGGCAACCAGATTTTCTGGGTTAATAGAGGGATAGTGCGGCTAGCTTCGGTAAAAAATTCAGTTATACCGGGTGTTCCGTTTCGGAGATATAAAACGTTAAAGTCGAAATTTCAGCGATTTCCTATGGGATCGATTACAGGTCGCAAAACTTAATTAAATCGATTTAAATTTTCGGAGGTTGTGGAGGTCAGGGAGCTTCAGAACCCTATTGAAACTGGCGGTATTCCTAAAATGGGAAGTAATTTTTTTGAATTTTTTTATGTCGAAAAATGCCCTTTGTAGACCCCAATTTGGCACCGAATAAGTCGAAACCGGAACATCGCACAGAAAAACGTATTTGAACTTAAAACTAAAGAATCTCAAATACTTTCTTTTTGCAATACATTTACCTATACCTAAAAGACTGGAAATTGGAAAAATTTGGGAAAAAGTGGAAATTACGAATTTTCATGCAAATTTTTGACGGTTTTGAATTTTTTGGGGGGTCAAAATGGATCCAAATCGAAATTCCATGTGCCCTATCGGAAAGAGCTCGCCGAAATACGTTAGAAACGTATTTTTTAGTTCTTTTATTTCTAATAGGAAAGGAGAAATCGATAATTAAATTTCGATTTTTTACGATTTTTTTTCATGACATCTCTACATTTGAATCACTCTGTATCTTTTCCTATCTAATTTCTTCTAACTTTTTCAACGCTATCCGTTGGGGATATAATCAGGCTTTAAAATGAATCCCGAATGGGTGATCCAGGGCCTGATTTAGGGGGTAAAAACACATTTTTTCTGTTTTTTTCCATCAAAATTCATCTTTAAATGGCGTTATTATGTATTGTTTCTCTTATTTAACAGCTCTTTTTTGGTTTATTTTCTTCCGTCATCATCTGAGAACACTGCTAACTAATTAAAACTCCATATTTTTGTGTTAAAGTTATAAATAAATAGGTTTTCTTCCTTCGGCGCAGGAAAAATTTTAAAAACCGCGAATGTTAAACCATGCCATGAAAAAAAACAATTGAACTGTGACGCTTTACATCGAAATTAAAATATGACCTGTCAAAATGTCATGAAAATAACAGTTTTTGTAGCGATATTGGAAGCTTCCTGGACCGATTTCGGCTTGAAATATACATGGCAAAGGTAAAACGGAGTTTATATTTTTAATTACGGTACATTTCATTGGACGATGTAAGCATTAAATACATATTTTATTGGTTTTGCTGAGGCCCTGCATTGCATTATAAAAATCAATTTCTATACGGGGAAATGTATTAATTTAATTATAATGTATAAAATGTCACAATTTGGCTTAAATGTCAGCATTTTGATGCGAGATTGGAAGGAGTGTGGACCAACTTCGGCTTCAAATTTACCAGGCAAGGGATTTAGGGACCTTATACTTTCGGTAGAAAGACATTTCATTTCATATTATACAGATTAAATACCATTTTAATCGATTTTCCTATGACGCTACAAAGCATCATTGAAGATTCTAATATGAAGCTCAGTGGCATCGAAAAAATTCAAAATATGCATTTTATTTTCTAACCATGAGCGTGTATACCTTTGGGGCAATATATTAATTATTATTGAATAATTTTAATTTAATTTTAGGGAAATGACTTGATTCGGATCGTTTTAAAGTAACCAGAACGATTCGAAAATACATTTTATACCTTCCGGCATGTGCATGATTGTATATATGTCTACAGGGTGTCCGAAAAGTCTTTGTATGCGCAAATATCTTTGTCATTGGCACGAAGAAAAACTTAATGAGTCTTATTTCAACGAAATCGTAAATTTTTCATTCCTTTGTGTGGTTGTTTATATGTTGGTATGTATACAGAATGTCCAAAAAGTCTTTGTATGCGGAAATATTTTGCCGTTAGTACGAAGATAAAATTAATTGAGCCGGTTTTCAAGAACATCGAAAATATTTAAATTACTGTGTCGTGGTTGTTGTGTTTGTATGTATGTATAGTACAGGGTGTCCGAAAACTTTGTATGCGCAAACATATTTGTCATTGGCACGAAGAAAAACTTAAACGAGTTTTATTTCAAGGAAATCGTAAAGTTTTTATTCCGTTGTGTGGTTGTTTATATTATTATGTTGGTATTTATACAGAATGTCCAAAAAGTCTTTGTATGCGGAAATATCTTTGCCAAATTTAATTTTAGGGAAATGAATTGACTCGGATCCTTTTAAAGTAACCTGAACGATTCGAAAGTACATTTTAGACCTTTCGGCATGTGGGTGATTCTGTATATGCCTATAGGGTGTCCGAAAAGTCTTTATATGCGCAAATAACTTTGTCATAAGTACGAAGATAAAATTAATAGGGTCGGTTTTCAAGAAAATCGAAAATATTTAAATTACCATGTGTCGTGTTGTGTTGTGTTTTTATGTATGTATACAGGGTGTCCGAAAAGTCTTTGAATGGGCAAATACCTTTGCCTTTCGTACAAATAGTAACTCGATGGTCGGATTTAAAGCAAATCGTAGGTATATATTTGCATTTCTATGTGTACGGATTTATATGTTTGTATACAGGGTGTTGGAAAAGTCTTAGTTTGGAATGGGCAAATACTCCTATTAGTACTTAGCATTATTAGGTCGATTTTCAAGTAAATCGAATATATTTGTATTAATATGTGTTTATGCTTGTACGTGTGTATACAGGGTGTCCGAAAAGTCTTATTATTTGCAACTCCTTTTATTAGGACCAAAATAAACTTAATTAAGGCGGATTTCAAGATAATTGTCTATATTTGTATTACTATGTGTTTATGCCTGTGCGTGTGTATACAGGGTGTCCGAAAAGTCTTATTATTTGCAACTCCTTTTATTAGGACCAAAATAAACTTAATTAAGGCGGATTTCAAGAAAATCGTCTATATTTGTATTACTATGTGTTTATGATTGTACGTGTGTATACAGGGTGCAACTCCTTTTATTAGGACCTAAATAAACTTAATTAAGGCGGATTTCAAGAAAATCGTCTATATTTGTATTACTATGTGTTTATGCTTGTACGTGTGTATACAGGGTGTCCGAAAAGTCTTAGTATTTGCAACTCATTTTAATACGACCAAAATAAACGTAATTAAGGCGGATTTCAAGAAAATCGTCTATATTCCTATTTAAACGTGTGAGTGTTAGATTGAATGTATACAGGGTGTCCAAAAATTCTTGGAATGGGCAAATACTCCCATTAGTACTTAGATAAACTTTATTAGGTCGAATTTCAAGCAAATCAAATATATTTGTATTAATATGTGTTTATGTTTGTATGTATGTATACAGGGTGTCCGAAAAGTATTTTTGTTGGCAAAAATAGTTTCTACGTGTAGGTGTTTGTATGTATGTAGCGATGGGGTCACGAAGGGCGGTCTATTCTCTATCATCAGTCCGAAGGAGTGTGATATCTTCCTTAATACTTGGCCTAGAAACACGAAATTTTCAGGGCATGAAAATGATGATATTACCGACCTTATAGAGCCCCCTCGGGGGGCGATTAGGCGGTCTACCCGTACTAGTTATAGACCGCCTTTCAGGCTCGGTCTATATACCGAGCCCTTGGTCAGAAAAATGTGTGTATGTATGTTGTCCGTTTCGACATTTTCACCTTTTCAATTTTTTTTCTCGAAAACGGTTAGAATGAGGGCAACCAAATTTTCTGGGTTAATAGAGGGATAGTGCGGCTAGCTTCGGTAAAAAATTCAGTTATACCGGGTGTTCCGTTTCGGAGATATAAAACGTTAAAGTCGAAATTTCAGCGATTTCCTATGGGATCGATTACAGGTCGCAAAAGTGAATTAAATCGATTTAAATTTTTGGAGGTTGTGGAGGACCGGGGTGTTCCGAACCCTATTGAAACTGGCGGTATTCGGAAAATGGGAAGTAATTTTTTTGAATTTTTTTATGTCGAAAAATGCCCTTTGTAGACCCCAATTTGGTACCGAATAAGTCGAAACCGGAACATCGGACAGAAAAACGTATTTGAACTTAAAACTAAAGAATCTCAAATACTTTCTTTTTGCAATGCATTTACCTATACCTAAAACGACTGGAAATTGGAAAAATTTGGGAAAAAGTGGAAATTACGATTTTTCATGCAAATTTTTGACGGTTTTGAATTTTTTGGGGGATCAAAATGGATCCAAATCGAAATTCCATGTGCCCTATCGGAAAGAGCTCGCCGAAATACGTTAGAAACGTATTTTTTAGTTCTTTTATTTCTAATAGGAAAGGAGAAATCGATAATTAAATTTCGATTTTTTACGATTTTTTTTCATGACATCTCTACATTTGAATCACTCTGTATCTTTTCCTATCTAATTTCTTCCAACTTTTTCAACGCTATCCCTTGGGGATATAATCAGGCTTTAAAACAAATCCCGAATGGGTGATCCAGGGCCGCATTTAGGGGGTAAAAACTCATTTTTTCGGTTTTTTTCAACCAAAATTCATCTTTAAAAGGCATTATTATATATTATTTCTCTTATTTAACGATTCTTTTTTGGTTTATTTTCTTCCCTGATCATCTAAGAACACTCCTAACTAATTAAAACTCCATATTTTTTCGTTAAAGTTATAAATAAATACCTTTTTTTGCATCGCTGCAGGAAAAATTTTAAAAAGTGCATATATAAAAGCCGTGCCTTGACAAAACAATTGAACGGACCCTCTTTACATCGAAATTAAAATATGACCTGTCAAAATGTCATGAAAATAACAGTTTTCGTAGCGATATTGGAAGCTTCCTGAACCGATTTCGGCTTGAAATATACATGGCAAAGGTAAAACGGACTTTATATTTTTAGTTAAAATACGTTTCATTGGACGATTTAAGCATTAAATACGAATTTTTTAAATTTTTCTCAGACCACGCAAATGCATGTCAAAATCAATTTCTATACGGGGAAATTTATTCATTTAATTATAATGTATGAAATGTCACAATTTGGCTAAAATGTCAGCATTTTGATGCGAGATTGGAAGGAGTCCGGACCAACTTCGGCCTCGAATTTACCGGGCAATGCATTTAGGGACCTTATACTGTCGGTAGAAAGACATTTCATTTCATATTATACCGATTAAATACCATTTTAATCGATTTTCCTATGACGCTACAAAGCATCATTGAAGATTCTAATATGAAGCTCAGTGGCATCGAAAAAATCCTAAAATATGCATTTTATTTTCTAACCATGAGCGTGTATACTTTTGGGGCAATATATTAATTATTATTGAATAATTTTAATTTAATTTTAGGGAAATGACTTGATTCGGATCGTTTTAAAGTAACCAGAACGATTCTAAAATACATTTTATACCTTCCGGCATGTGCATGATTGTATATATGTCTACAGGGTGTCCGAAAAGTCTTTGTATGCGCAAATATCTTTGTCATTAGAGCGAAGAAAAACTTAAATGAGTCTTATTTCAAGGAAATCGTAAATTTTTCATTCCTTTGTGTGGTTGTTTATATGTTGGTACACAACAGAATGTCCAAAAAGTCTTTGTATGGGGAAATATCTTTGCCAAATTTAATTTTAGGGAAATGAATTGACTCGGATCCTTTTAAAGTAACCTGAACGATTCGAAAGTACATTTTAGACCTTTCGGCATGTGGGTGATTCTGTATATGCCTACAGGGTGTCCGAAAAGTCTTTATATGCGCAAATATCTTTGTCATAAGTACGAAGATAAAATTAATAGGGTCGGTTTTCAAGAAAATCGAAAATATTTAAATTACCACGTGTCGTGTTGTGTTGTGTTTTTATGTATGTATACAGGGTGTCCGAAAAGTCTTTGAATGGGCAAATACCTTTGCCTTTTGTACAAATAGTAACTCAATTGTCGGATTTAAAGCAAATCGTAGGTATATATTTGCATTTCTATGTGTACGGATTTATATGTTTGTATACAGGGTGTTCGAAAAGCCTTAGTATGGGTAAATACTTCTACTAGTACCAAGATAAACTTAACTAATTAGGATTTTAAGGAAATCGGCTATACTCCTATTTAAACGTGTGAGTGTTAGTGTGAATGTATACAGGGTGTCCAAAAAGTCTTGGAATGGGTAAATACTCCTATTAGTACTTAGATAAACTTTATTAGGTCTAATTTCAAGCAAATCGAATATATTTGTATTACTATGTGTTTATGCTTGTACGTGTGTATACAGGGTGTCCGAAAAGTCTTATTATTTGCAACTCCTTTTATTACGACCAAAATAAACTTAATTAAGGCGGATTTCAAATAAATTGTCTATATTTGTATTACTATGTGTTTATGCTTGTACGTGTGTATACAGGGTGTCCGAAAAGTCTTCTTATTTGCAACTCCTTTTATTAGGACCAAAATAAACTTAATTAAGGCGGATTTCAAGAAAATCGTCTATATTTGTATTACTATGTGTTTATGATTGTACGTGTGTATACAGGGTGTCCGAAAAGTCTTATTATTTGCAACTCCTTTTATTAGGACCTAAATAAACTTAATTAAGGCGGATTTCAAGAAAATCGTCTATATTTGTATTACTATGTGTTTATGCTTGTACGTGTGTATACAGGGTGTCCGAAAAGTCTTAGCATTTGCAACTCCTTTTAATACGACCACAATAAACGTAATTAAGGCGGATTTCAAGAAAATCGTCTATATTCCTATTTAAACGTGTGAGTGTTAGATTGAATGTATACAGGGTGTCCAAAAAGTCTTGGAATGAGCAAATACTCCTATTAGTACTTAGATAAACTTTATTAGGTCGAATTTCAAGCAAATCGAATATATTTGTATTAATATGTGTTTATGTTTGAATGTATGTATACAGGGTGTCCGAAAAGTATTTTTGTTGGCAAAAATAGTTTCTACGTGTAGGTGTTTGTATGTATGTAGCGATGGGGTTACGAAGGGCGGTCTATTCTCCATCATCAGTCCGTAGGAGTGTGATATCTTCCTTAATACATGGCCTAGCAACACGAAATTTTCAGGGCGTGACAATGATGATATTACCGACCTTATAGAGACCCCTCGGGGGGCGATTAGGCGGTCTATCCGTACTAGTTATAGACCGCCTTTCAGGCTCGGTCTATATACCGAGCCCTTGGTCAGAAAAATGTGCGTATGTGCGTATGTTGTCGTCCGTTTCGACATTTTCACCTTTTCAATTTTTTTTCTCGAAAACGGTTAGAATGAGGGCAACCAAATTTTCTGGGTTAATAGAGGGATAGTGCGGCTAGCTTCGGTAAAAAATTCAGTTATACCGGGTGTTCCGTTTCGGAGATATAAAACGTTAAAGTCGAAATTTCAGCGATTTCCTATGGGATCGATTACAGGTCGCAAAACTTAATTAAATCGATTTAAATTTTCGGAGGTTGTGGAGGTCAGGGAGCTTCAGAACCCTATTGAAACTGGCGGTATTCCTAAAATGGGAAGTAATTTTTTTGAATTTTTTTATGTCGAAAAATGCCCTTTGTAGACCCCAATTTGGCACCGAATAAGTCGAAGCCGGAGCATCGGACAGAAAAACGTATTTGAACTTAAAACTAAAGAATCTCAAATACTTTCTTTTTGCGATACATTTACCTATACCTAAAACGACTGGAAATTGGAAAAATTTGGGAAAAAGTGGAAATTACGATTTTTCATGCAAATTTTTGACGGTTTTGAATTTTTTGGGGGGTCAAAATGGATCCAAATCGAAATTCCATGTGCCCTATCGGAAAGAGCTCGCCGAAATACGTTAGAAACGTATTTTTTAGTTCTTTGATTTCTAATAGGAAAGGAGAAATCGATAATTAAATTTCGATTTTTTACGATTTTTTTTCATGACATCTCTACATTTGAATCACTCTGTATCTTTTCCTATCTAATTTCTTCTAACTTTTTCAACGCTATCCGTTGGGGATATAATCAGGCTTTAAAATGAATCCCGAATGGGTGATCCAGGGCCTGATTTAGGGGGTAAAAACTCATTTTTTCTGTTTTTTTCCATCAAAATTCATATTTAAAAGGCATTATTATATATTATTTCTCTTATTTAACGATTCTTTTTTGGTTTATTTTCTTCCCTGATCATCTAAGAACACTCCTAACTAATTAAAACTCCATATTTTTTCGTTAAAGTTATAAATAAATACCTTTTTTTGCATCGCTGCAGGAAAAATTTTAAAAAGTGCATATATAAAAGCCGTGCCTTGACAAAACAATTGAACGGACTCTCTTTACATCGAAATTAAAATATGACCTGTCAAAATGTCATGAAAATAACAGTTTTCGTAGCGATATTGGAAGCTTCCTGGACCGATTTCGGCTTGAAATATACATGGCAAAGGTAAAATGGACTTTATATTTTTAATAGCGGTACATTTCATTGGACGATTTGAGCATTAAATACCAATTTCATTAATTTTGCTGAGGTCCTGCAAAGGCATTTAAAAATCAATTTCTATACGGGGAAATTTATTCATTTAACTATAATGTATGAAATGTCACAATTTGGCTAAAATGTCAGCATTTTGATGCGAGATTGGAAGGAGTCCGGACCAACTTCGGCCTCGAATTTACCGGGCAATGCATTTAGGGACCTTATACTTTCGGTAGAAAGACATTTCATTTCATATTATACCGATTAAATACCATTTTAATCGATTTTCCTATGACGCTACAAAGCATCATTGAAGATTCTAATATGAAGCTCAGTGGCATCGAAGAAATCCCAAAATATGCATTTTATTTTCTATCCATGAGCGTGTATACTTTTGGGGCAATATATTAATTATTATTGAATAATTTTAATTTAATTTTAGGGAAATGACTTGATTCGGATCGTTTTAAAGTAACCAGAACGATTCTAAAATACATTTTATACCTTCCGGCATGTGCATGATTGTATATATGTCTACAGGGTGTCCGAAAAGTCTTTGTATGCGCAAATATCTTTGTCATTAGAGCGAAGAAAAACTTAAATGAGTCTTATTTCAAGGAAATCGTAAATTTTTCATTCCTTTGTGTGGTTGTTTATATGTTGGTACACAACAGAATGTCCAAAAAGTCTTTGTATGGGGAAATATCTTTGCCAAATTTAATTTTAGGGAAATGAATTGACTCCCTTTTAAAGTAACCTGAACCATTCGAAAGTACATTTTATACCTTTCGGCATGTGGGTGATTCTGTATATGGCTACAGGGTGTCCGAAAAGTCTTTATATGCGCAAATAACTTTGTCATAAGTACGAAGATAAAATTAATAGGGTCGGTTTTCAAGAAAATCGAAAATATTTAAATTACCATGTGTCGTGTTGTGTTGTGTTTTTATGTATGTATACAGGGTGTCCGAAAAGTCTTTGAATGGGCAAATACCTTTGCCTTTCGTACAAATAGTAACTCGATGGTCGGATTTAAAGCAAATCGTAGGTATATATTTGCATTTCTATGTGTACGGATTTATATGTTTGTATACAGGGTGTTGGAAAAGTCTTAGTTTGGAATGGGCAAATACTCCTATTAGTACTTAGCATTATTAGGTCGATTTTCAAGTAAATAGAATATATTTGTATTAATATGTGTTTATGCTTGTACGTGTGTATACAGGGTGTCCGAAAAGTCTTATTATTTCCAACTCCTTTTATTAGGACCAAAATAAACTTAATTAAGGCGGATTTCAAGAAAATTGTCTATATTTGTATTACTATGTGTTTATGCTTGTGCGTGTGTATACAGGGTGTCCGAAAAGTCTTATTATTTGCAACTCCTTTTATTAGGACCAAAATAAACTTAATTAAGGCGGATTTCAAGAAAATCGTCTATATTTGTATTACTATGCGTTTATGATTGTACGTGTGTATACAGGGTGCAACTCCTTTTATTAGGACCTAAATAAACTTAATTAAGGCGGATTTCAAGAAAATCGTCTATATTTGTATTACTATGTGTTTATGCTTGTACGTGTCTATACAGGGTGTCCGAAAAGTCTTAGTATTTGCAACTCATTTTAATACGACCAAAATAAACGTAATTAAGGCGGATTTCAAGAAAATCGTCTATATTCCTATTTAAACGTGTGAGTGTTAGATTGAATGTATACAGGGTGTCCAAAAATTCTTGGAATGGGCAAATACTCCTATTAGTACTTAGCATTATTAGGTCGAATTTCAAGTAAATCGAATATATTTGTATTAATATGTGTTTATGCTTTTACGTGTGTATACAGGGTGTCCGAAAAGTCTTATTATTTGCAACTCCTTTTATTAGGACCAAAATAAACTTAATTAAGGCGGATTTCAAGAAAATCGTCTATATTTGTATTACTATGTGTTTATGCTTGTGCGTGTGTATACAGGGTGTCCGAAAAGTCTTATTATTTGCAACTCCTTTTATTAGGACCAAAATAAACTTAATTAAGGCGGATTTCAAGAAAATCGTCTATATTTGTATTACTATGTGTTTATGATTGTACGTGTGTATACAGGGTGCAACTCCTTTTATTAGGACCTAAATAAACTTAATTAAGGCGGATTTCAAGAAAATCGTCTATATTTGTATTACTATGTGTTTATGCTTGTACGTGTGTATACAGGGTGTCCGAAAAGTCTTAGTATTTGCAACTCATTTTAATACGACCAAAATAAACGTAATTAAGGCGGATTTCACGAAAATCGTCTATATTCCTATTTAAACGTGTGAGTGTTAGATTGAATGTATACAGGGTGTCCAAAAATTCTTGGAATGGGCAAATACTCCTATTAGTACTTAGCATTATTAGGTCGAATTTCAAGTAAATCGAATATATTTGTATTAATATGTGTTTATGCTTTTACGTGTGTATACAGGGTGTCCGAAAAGTCTTATTATTTGCAACTCCTTTTATTAGGACCAAAATAAACTTAATTAAGGCGGATTTCAAGAAAATCGTCTATATTTGTATTACTATGTGTTTATGATTGTACGTGTGTATACAGGGTGCAACTCCTTTTATTAGGACCTAAATAAACTTAATTAAGGCGGATTTCAAGAAAATCGTCTATATTTGTATTACTATGTGTTTATGCTTGTACGTGTGTATACAGGGTGTCCGAAAAGTCTTAGTATTTGCAACTCATTTTAATACGACCAAAATAAACGTAATTAAGGCGGATTTCAAGAAAATCGTCTATATTCCTCTTTAAACGTGTGAGTGTTAGATTGAATGTATACAGGGTGTCCAAAAATTCTTGGAATGGGCAAATACTCCTATTAGCACTTAGATAAACTTTATTAGGTCGAATTTCAAGCAAATCAAATATATTTGTATTAATATGTGTTTATGTTTGTATGTATGTATACAGGGTGTCCGAAAAGTATTTTTGTTGGCAAAAATAGTTTCTACGTGTAGGTGTTTGTATGTATGTAGCGATGGGGTCACGAAGGGCGGTCTATTCTCCATCATCAGTCCGAAGGAGTGTGATATCTTCCTTAATACTTGGCCTAGAAACACGAAATTTTCAGGGCATGACAATGATGATATTACCGACCTTATAGAGCCCCCTCGGGGGGCGATTAGGCGGTCTATGCAATCTAGTTATAGACCGCCTTTCAGGCTCGGTCTATATACCGAGCCCTTGGTCAGAAAAATGTGTGTATGTATGTATGTATGGCCGTATGTTGTCCGTTTCGACATTTTCACCTTTTCAATTTTTTTTCTCGAAAACGGTTAGAATGAGGGCAACCAAATTTTCTGGGTTAATAGAGGGATAGTGCGGCTAGCTTCGGTAAAAAATTCAGTTATACCGGGTGTTCCGTTTCGGAGATATAAAACGTTAAAGTCGAAATTTCAGCGATTTCCTATGGGATCGATTACAGGTCGCAAAAGTGAATTAAATCGATTTAAATTTTTGGAGGTTGTGGAGGACCGGGGTGTTCCGAACCCTATTGAAACTGGCGGTATTCGGAAAATGGGAAGTAATTTTTTTGAATTTTTTTATGTCGAAAAATGCCCTTTGTAGACCCCAATTTGGCACCGAATAAGTCGAAACCGGAACATCGGACAGAAAAACGTATTTGAACTTAAAACTAAAGAATCTCAAATACTTTCTTTTTGCAATACATTTACCTATACCTAAAACGACTGGAAATTGGAAAAATTTGGGAAAAAGTGGAAATTACGATTTTTCATGCAAATTTTTGACGGTTTTGAATTTTTTGGGGGGTCAAAATGGATCCAAATCGAAATTCCATGTGCCCTATGGGAAAGAGCTCGCCGAAATACGTTAGAAACATATTTTTTAGTTCTTTTATTTCTAATAGGAAAGGAGCAATTGGTAATTAAATTTCGATTTTTTACGATTTTTTTTCATGACATCTCTACATTTGAATCACTCTGTATCTTTTCCTATCTAATTTCTTCTAACTTTTTCAACTCTATCCGTTGGGGATATAATCAGGCTTTAAAACAAATCCCGAATGGGTGATCCAGGGCCGCATTTAGGGGATAAAAACTCATTTTTTCGGTTTTTTTCAACCAAAAGTCATCTTTAAAAGGCATTATTATATATTATTTCTCTTATTTAACGATTCTTTTTTGGTTTATTTTCTTCCCTGATCATCTAAGAACACTCCTAACCAATTAAAACTCCATATTTTTTCGTTAAAGTTATAAATAAATACCTTTTTTTGCATCGCTGCAGGAAAAATTTTAAAAAGTGCATATATAAAAGCCGTGCCTTGACAAAACAATTGAATGGACCCTCTTTACATCGAAATTAAAAAATATGACCTGTCAAAATGTCATGAAAATAACAGTTTTTGTAGCGATATTGGAAGCTTCCTGGACCGATTTCGGCTTGAAATATACATGGCAAAGGTAAAACGGAGTTTATATTTTTAATTACGGTACATTTCATTGGACGATGTAAGCATTAAATACATATTTTATTGGTTTTGCTGAGGCCCTGCATTGCATTATAACAATCAATTTCTATACGGGGAAATGTATTAATTTAATTATAATGTATAAAATGTCACAATTTGGCTTAAATGTCAGCATTTTGATGCGAGATTGGAAGGAGTGTGGACCAACTTCGGCTTCAAATTTACCAGGCAAGGGATTTAGGGACCTTATACTTTCGGTAGAAAGACATTTCATTTCATATTATACAGATTAAATACCATTTTAATCGATTTTCCTATGACGCTACAAAGCATCATTGAAGATTCTAATATGAAGCTCAGTGGCATCGAAAAAATTCAAAATATGCATTTTATTTTCTAACCATGAGCGTGTATACCTTTGGGGCAATATATTAATTATTATTGAACAATTTTAATTTAATTTTAGTGAAATGACTTGATTCGGATCGTTTTAAAGTAACCAGAACGATTCGAAAATACATTTTATACCTTCCGGCATGTGCATGATTGTATATATGTCTACAGGGTGGCCGAAAAGTCTTTGTATGCGCAAATATCTTTGTCATTGGCACGAAGAAAAACTTAATGAGTCTTATTTCAACGAAATCGTAAATTTTTCATTCCTTTGTGTGGTTGTTTATATGTTGGTATGTATACAGAATGTCCAAAAAGTCTTTGTATGCGGAAATATCTTTGCCGTTAGTACGAAGATAAAATTAATTGAGCCGGTTTTCAAGAACATCGAAAATATTTAAATTACTGTGTCGTGGTTGTTGTGTTTGTATGTATGTATAGTACAGGGTGTCCGAAAACTTTGTATGCGCAAACATATTTGTCATTGGCACGAAGAAAAACTTAAACGAGTTTTATTTCAAGGAAATCGTAAAGTTTTTATTCCGTTGTGTGGTTGTTTATATTATTATGTTGGTATTTATACAGAATGTCCAAAAAGTCTTTGTATGCGGAAATATCTTTGCCAAATTTAATTTTAGGGAAATGAATTGACTCGGATCCTTTTAAAGTAACCTGAACGATTCGAAAGTACATTTTAGACCTTTCGGCATGTGGGTGATTCTGTATATGCCTACAGGGTGTCCGAAAAGTCTTTATATGCGCAAATATCTTTGTCATAAGTACGAAGATAAAATTAATAGGGTCGGTTTTCAAGAAAATCGAAAATATTTAAATTACCACGTGTCGTGTTGTGTTGTGTTTTTATGTATGTATACAGGGTGTCCGAAAAGTCTTTGAATGGGCAAATACCTTTGCCTTTTGTACAAATAGTAACTCAATTGTCGGATTTAAAGCAAATCGTAGGTATATATTTGCATTTCTATGTGTACGGATTTATATGTTTGTATACAGGGTGTTCGAAAAGCCTTAGTATGGGTAAATACTTCTACTAGTACCAAGATAAACTTAACTAATTAGGATTTTAAGGAAATCGGCTATACTCCTATTTAAACGTGTGAGTGTTAGTGTGAATGTATACAGGGTGTCCAAAAAGTCTTGGAATGGGTAAATACTCCTATTAGTACTTAGATAAACTTTATTAGGTCGAATTTCAAGCAAATCGAATATATTTGTATTACTATGTGTTTATGCTTGTACGTGTGTATACAGGGTGTCCGAAAAGTCTTATTATTTGCAACTCCTTTTATTACGACCAAAATAAACTTAATTAAGGCGGATTTCAAGAAAATTGTCTATATTTGTATTACTATGTGTTTATGCTTGTACGTGTGTATACAGGGTGTCCGAAAAGTCTTCTTATTTGCAACTACTTTTATTAGGACCAAAATAAACTTAATTAAGGCGGATTTCAAGAAAATCGTCTATATTTGTATTACTATGTGTTTATGATTGTACGTGTGTATACAGGGTGTCCGAAAAGTCTTATTATTTGCAACTCCTTTTATTAGGACCTAAATAAACTTAATTAAGGCGGATTTCAAGAAAATCGTCTATATTTGTATTACTATGTGTTTATGCTTGTACGTGTGTATACAGGGTGTCCGAAAAGTCTTAGCATTTGCAACTCCTTTTAATACGACCACAATAAACGTAATTAAGGCGGATTTCAAGAAAATCGTCTATATTCCTATTTTAACGTGTGAGTGTTAGATTGAATGTATACAGGGTGTCCAAAAAGTCTTGGAATGAGCAAGTACTCCTATTAGTACTTAGATAAACTTTATTAGGTCGAATTTCAAGCAAATCGAATATATTTGTATTAATATGTGTTTATGTTTGAATGTATGTATACAGGGTGTCCGAAAAGTATTTTTGTTGGCAAAAATAGTTTCTACGTGTAGGTGTTTGTATGTATGTAGCGATGGGGTTACGAAGGGCGGTCTATTCTCCATCATCAGTCCGAAGGAGTGTGATATCTTCCTTAATACATGGCCTAGAAACACGAAATTTTCAGGGCATGACAATGATGATATTACCGACCATATGGAGCCCCCTCGGGGGGCGATTAGGCGGTCTATGCAATCTAGTTATAGACCGCCTTTCAGGCTCGGTCTATATACCGAGCCCTTGGTCAGAAAAATGTGTGTATGTATGGCCGTATGTATGGCCGTATGTTGTCGTCCGTTTCGACATTTTCACCTTTTCAATTTTTTTTCTCGAAAACGGTTAGAATGAGGGCAACCAGATTTTCTGGGTTAATAGAGGGATAGTGCGGCTAGCTTCGGTAAAAAATTCAGTTATACCGGGTGTTCCGTTTCGGAGATATAAAACGTTAAAGTCGAAATTTCAGCGATTTCCTATGGGATCGATTACAGGTCGCAAAACTTAATTAAATCGATTTAAATTTTCGGAGGTTGTGGAGGTCAGGGAGCTTCAGAACCCTATTGAAACTGGCGGTATTCCTAAAATGGGAAGTAATTTTTTTGAATTTTTTTATGTCGAAAAATGCCCTTTGTAGACCCCAATTTGGCACCGAATAAGTCGAAACCGGAACATCGCACAGAAAAACGTATTTGAACTTAAAACTAAAGAATCTCAAATACTTTCTTTTTGCAATACATTTACCTATACCTAAAATGACTGGAAATTGGAAAAATTTGGGAAAAAGTGGAAATTACGAATTTTCATGCAAATTTTTGACGGTTTTGAATTTTTTGGGGGGTCAAAATGGATCCAAATCGAAATTCCATGTGCCCTATCGGAAAGAGCTCGCCGAAATACGTTAGAAACGTATTTTTTAGTTCTTTTATTTCTAATAGGAAAGGAGAAATCGATAATTAAATTTCGATTTTTTACGATTTTTTTTCATGACATCTCTACATTTGAATCACTCTGTATCTTTTCCTATCTAATTTCTTCTAACTTTTTCAACGCTATCCGTTGGGGATATAATCAGGCTTTAAAATGAATCCCGAATGGGTGATCCAGGGCCTGATTTAGGGGGTAAAAACACATTTTTTCTGTTTTTTTCCATCAAAATTCATCTTTAAATGGCGTTATTATGTATTGTTTCTCTTATTTAACAGCTCTTTTTTGGTTTATTTTCTTCCGTCATCATCTGAGAACACTGCTAACTAATTAAAACTCCATATTTTTGTGTTAAAGTTATAAATAAATAGGTTTTCTTCCTTCGGCGCAGGAAAAATTTTAAAAACCGCGAATGTTAAACCATGCCATGAAAAAAAACAATTGAACTGTGACGCTTTACATCGAAATTAAAATATGACCTGTCAAAATGTCATGAAAATAACAGTTTTTGTAGCGATATTGGAAGCTTCCTGGACCGATTTCGGCTTGAAATATACATGGCAAAGGTAAAACGGAGTTTATATTTTTAATTACGGTACATTTCATTGGACGATGTAAGCATTAAATACATATTTTATTGGTTTTGCTGAGGCCCTGCATTGCATTATAAAAATCAATTTCTATACGGGGAAATGTATTAATTTAATTATAATGTATAAAATGTCACAATTTGGCTTAAATGTCAGCATTTTGATGCGAGATTGGAAGGAGTGTGGACCAACTTCGGCTTCAAATTTACCAGGCAAGGGATTTAGGGACCTTATACTTTCGGTAGAAAGACATTTCATTTCATATTATACAGATTAAATACCATTTTAATCGATTTTCCTATGACGCTACAAAGCATCATTGAAGATTCTAATATGAAGCTCAGTGGCATCGAAAAAATTCAAAATATGCATTTTATTTTCTAACCATGAGCGTGTATACCTTTGGGGCAATATATTAATTATTATTGAATAATTTTAATTTAATTTTAGGGAAATGACTTGATTCGGATCGTTTTAAAGTAACCAGAACGATTCGAAAATACATTTTATACCTTCCGGCATGTGCATGATTGTATATATGTCTACAGGGTGTCCGAAAAGTCTTTGTATGCGCAAATATCTTTGTCATTGGCACGAAGAAAAACTTAATGAGTCTTATTTCAACGAAATCGTAAATTTTTCATTCCTTTGTGTGGTTGTTTATATGTTGGTATGTATACAGAATGTCCAAAAAGTCTTTGTATGCGGAAATATTTTGCCGTTAGTACGAAGATAAAATTAATTGAGCCGGTTTTCAAGAACATCGAAAATATTTAAATTACTGTGTCGTGGTTGTTGTGTTTGTATGTATGTATAGTACAGGGTGTCCGAAAACTTTGTATGCGCAAACATATTTGTCATTGGCACGAAGAAAAACTTAAACGAGTTTTATTTCAAGGAAATCGTAAAGTTTTTATTCCGTTGTGTGGTTGTTTATATTATTATGTTGGTATTTATACAGAATGTCCAAAAAGTCTTTGTATGCGGAAATATCTTTGCCAAATTTAATTTTAGGGAAATGAATTGACTCGGATCCTTTTAAAGTAACCTGAACGATTCGAAAGTACATTTTAGACCTTTCGGCATGTGGGTGATTCTGTATATGCCTATAGGGTGTCCGAAAAGTCTTTATATGCGCAAATAACTTTGTCATAAGTACGAAGATAAAATTAATAGGGTCGGTTTTCAAGAAAATCGAAAATATTTAAATTACCATGTGTCGTGTTGTGTTGTGTTTTTATGTATGTATACAGGGTGTCCGAAAAGTCTTTGAATGGGCAAATACCTTTGCCTTTCGTACAAATAGTAACTCGATGGTCGGATTTAAAGCAAATCGTAGGTATATATTTGCATTTCTATGTGTACGGATTTATATGTTTGTATACAGGGTGTTGGAAAAGTCTTAGTTTGGAATGGGCAAATACTCCTATTAGTACTTAGCATTATTAGGTCGATTTTCAAGTAAATCGAATATATTTGTATTAATATGTGTTTATGCTTGTACGTGTGTATACAGGGTGTCCGAAAAGTCTTATTATTTGCAACTCCTTTTATTAGGACCAAAATAAACTTAATTAAGGCGGATTTCAAGATAATTGTCTATATTTGTATTACTATGTGTTTATGCCTGTGCGTGTGTATACAGGGTGTCCGAAAAGTCTTATTATTTGCAACTCCTTTTATTAGGACCAAAATAAACTTAATTAAGGCGGATTTCAAGAAAATCGTCTATATTTGTATTACTATGTGTTTATGATTGTACGTGTGTATACAGGGTGCAACTCCTTTTATTAGGACCTAAATAAACTTAATTAAGGCGGATTTCAAGAAAATCGTCTATATTTGTATTACTATGTGTTTATGCTTGTACGTGTGTATACAGGGTGTCCGAAAAGTCTTAGTATTTGCAACTCATTTTAATACGACCAAAATAAACGTAATTAAGGCGGATTTCAAGAAAATCGTCTATATTCCTATTTAAACGTGTGAGTGTTAGATTGAATGTATACAGGGTGTCCAAAAATTCTTGGAATGGGCAAATACTCCCATTAGTACTTAGATAAACTTTATTAGGTCGAATTTCAAGCAAATCAAATATATTTGTATTAATATGTGTTTATGTTTGTATGTATGTATACAGGGTGTCCGAAAAGTATTTTTGTTGGCAAAAATAGTTTCTACGTGTAGGTGTTTGTATGTATGTAGCGATGGGGTCACGAAGGGCGGTCTATTCTCTATCATCAGTCCGAAGGAGTGTGATATCTTCCTTAATACTTGGCCTAGAAACACGAAATTTTCAGGGCATGAAAATGATGATATTACCGACCTTATAGAGCCCCCTCGGGGGGCGATTAGGCGGTCTACCCGTACTAGTTATAGACCGCCTTTCAGGCTCGGTCTATATACCGAGCCCTTGGTCAGAAAAATGTGTGTATGTATGTTGTCCGTTTCGACATTTTCACCTTTTCAATTTTTTTTCTCGAAAACGGTTAGAATGAGGGCAACCAAATTTTCTGGGTTAATAGAGGGATAGTGCGGCTAGCTTCGGTAAAAAATTCAGTTATACCGGGTGTTCCGTTTCGGAGATATAAAACGTTAAAGTCGAAATTTCAGCGATTTCCTATGGGATCGATTACAGGTCGCAAAAGTGAATTAAATCGATTTAAATTTTTGGAGGTTGTGGAGGACCGGGGTGTTCCGAACCCTATTGAAACTGGCGGTATTCGGAAAATGGGAAGTAATTTTTTTGAATTTTTTTATGTCGAAAAATGCCCTTTGTAGACCCCAATTTGGTACCGAATAAGTCGAAACCGGAACATCGGACAGAAAAACGTATTTGAACTTAAAACTAAAGAATCTCAAATACTTTCTTTTTGCAATGCATTTACCTATACCTAAAACGACTGGAAATTGGAAAAATTTGGGAAAAAGTGGAAATTACGATTTTTCATGCAAATTTTTGACGGTTTTGAATTTTTTGGGGGATCAAAATGGATCCAAATCGAAATTCCATGTGCCCTATCGGAAAGAGCTCGCCGAAATACGTTAGAAACGTATTTTTTAGTTCTTTTATTTCTAATAGGAAAGGAGAAATCGATAATTAAATTTCGATTTTTTACGATTTTTTTTCATGACATCTCTACATTTGAATCACTCTGTATCTTTTCCTATCTAATTTCTTCCAACTTTTTCAACGCTATCCCTTGGGGATATAATCAGGCTTTAAAACAAATCCCGAATGGGTGATCCAGGGCCGCATTTAGGGGGTAAAAACTCATTTTTTCGGTTTTTTTCAACCAAAATTCATCTTTAAAAGGCATTATTATATATTATTTCTCTTATTTAACGATTCTTTTTTGGTTTATTTTCTTCCCTGATCATCTAAGAACACTCCTAACTAATTAAAACTCCATATTTTTTCGTTAAAGTTATAAATAAATACCTTTTTTTGCATCGCTGCAGGAAAAATTTTAAAAAGTGCATATATAAAAGCCGTGCCTTGACAAAACAATTGAACGGACCCTCTTTACATCGAAATTAAAATATGACCTGTCAAAATGTCATGAAAATAACAGTTTTCGTAGCGATATTGGAAGCTTCCTGAACCGATTTCGGCTTGAAATATACATGGCAAAGGTAAAACGGACTTTATATTTTTAGTTAAAATACGTTTCATTGGACGATTTAAGCATTAAATACGAATTTTTTAAATTTTTCTCAGACCACGCAAATGCATGTCAAAATCAATTTCTATACGGGGAAATTTATTCATTTAATTATAATGTATGAAATGTCACAATTTGGCTAAAATGTCAGCATTTTGATGCGAGATTGGAAGGAGTCCGGACCAACTTCGGCCTCGAATTTACCGGGCAATGCATTTAGGGACCTTATACTGTCGGTAGAAAGACATTTCATTTCATATTATACCGATTAAATACCATTTTAATCGATTTTCCTATGACGCTACAAAGCATCATTGAAGATTCTAATATGAAGCTCAGTGGCATCGAAAAAATCCTAAAATATGCATTTTATTTTCTAACCATGAGCGTGTATACTTTTGGGGCAATATATTAATTATTATTGAATAATTTTAATTTAATTTTAGGGAAATGACTTGATTCGGATCGTTTTAAAGTAACCAGAACGATTCTAAAATACATTTTATACCTTCCGGCATGTGCATGATTGTATATATGTCTACAGGGTGTCCGAAAAGTCTTTGTATGCGCAAATATCTTTGTCATTAGAGCGAAGAAAAACTTAAATGAGTCTTATTTCAAGGAAATCGTAAATTTTTCATTCCTTTGTGTGGTTGTTTATATGTTGGTACACAACAGAATGTCCAAAAAGTCTTTGTATGGGGAAATATCTTTGCCAAATTTAATTTTAGGGAAATGAATTGACTCCCTTTTAAAGTAACCTGAACGATTCGAAAGTACATTTTATACCTTTCGGCATGTGGGTGATTCTGTATATGCCTACAGGGTGTCCGGAAAGTCTTTATATGCGCAAATAACTTTGTCATAAGTACGAAGATAAAATTAATAGGGTCGGTTTTCAAGAAAATCGAAAATATTTAAATTACCATGTGTCGTGTTGTGTTGTATTTTTATGTATGTATACAGGGTGTCCGAAAAGTCTTTGAATGGGCAAATACCTTTGCCTTTCGTACAAATAGTAACTCGATGGTCGGATTTAAAGCAAATTGTAGGTATATATTTGCATTTCTATGTGTACGGATTTATATGTTTGTATACAGGGTGTTGGAAAAGTCTTAGTTTGGAATGGGCAAATACTCCTATTAGTACTTAGCATTATTAGGTCGAATTTCAAGTAAATCGAATATATTTGTATTAATATGTGTTTATGCTTGTACGTGTGTATACAGGGTGTCCGAAAAGTCTTATTATTTGCAACTCCTTTTATTAGGACCAAAATAAACTTAATTAAGGCGGATTTCAAGAAAATTGTCTATATTTGTATTACTATGTGTTTATGCTTGTGCGTGTGTATACAGGGTGTCCGAAAAGTCTTATTATTTGCAACTCCTTTTATTAGGGCCAAAATAAACTTAATTAAGGCGGATTTCAAGAAAATCGTCTATATTTGTATTACTATGTGTTTATGATTGTACGTGTGTATACAGGGTGCAACTCCTTTTATTAGGACCTAAATAAACTTAATTAAGGCGGATTTCAAGAAAATCGTCTATATTTGTATTACTATGTGTTTATGCTTGTACGTGTGTATACAGGGTGTCCGAAAAGTCTTAGTATTTGCAACTCATTTTAATACGACCAAAATAAACGTAATTAAGGCGGATTTCAAGAAAATCGTCTATATTCCTATTTAAACGTGTGAGTGTTAGATTGAATGTATACAGGGTGTCCAAAAATTCTTGGAATGGGCAAATACTCCTATTAGTACTTAGCATTATTAGGTCGAATTTCAAGTAAATCGAATATATTTGTATTAATATGTGTTTATGCTTGTACGTGTGTATACAGGGTGTCCGAAAAGTCTTATTATTTGCAACTCCTTTTATTAGGACCAAAATAAACTTAATTAAGGCGGATTTCAAGAAAATTGTCTATATTTGTATTACTATGTGTTTATGCTTGTGCGTGTGTATACAGGGTGTCCGAAAAGTCTTATTATTTGCAACTCCTTTTATTAGGACCAAAATAAACTTAATTAACGCGGATTTCAAGAAAATCGTCTATATTTGTATTACTATGTGTTTATGATTGTACGTGTGTATACAGGGTGCAACTCCTTTTATTAGGACCTAAATAAACTTAATTAAGGCGGATTTCAAGAAAATCGTCTATATTTGTATTACTATGTGTTTATGCTTGTACGTGTGTATACAGGGTGTCCGAAAAGTCTTAGTATTTGCAACTCATTTTAATACGACCAAAATAAACGTAATTAAGGCGGATTTCAAGAAAATCGTCTATATTCCTATTTAAACGTGTGAGTGTTAGATTGAATGTATACAGGGTGTCCAAAAATTCTTGGAATGGGCAAATACTCCTATTAGTACTTAGATAAACTTTATTAGGTCGAATTTCAAGCAAATCAAATATATTTGTATTAATATGTGTTTATGTTTGTATGTATGTATACAGGGTGTCCGAAAAGTATTTTTGTTGGCAAAAATAATTTCTACGTGTAGGTGTTTGTATGTATGTAGCGATGGGGTCACGAAGGGCGGTCTATTCTCCATCATCAGTCCGAAGGAGTGTGATATATTCCTTAATACTTGGCCTAGAAACACGAAATTTTCAGGGCATGACAATGATGATATTACCGACCTTATAGAGCCCCCTCGGGGGGCGATTAGGCGGTCTACGCAATCTAGTTATAGACCGCCTTTCAGGCTCGGTCTATATACCGAGCCCTTGGTCAGAAAAATGTGTGTATGTATGTTGTCCGTTTCGACATTTTCACCTTTTCAATTTTTTTTCTCGAAAACGGTTAGAATGAGGGCAACCAAATTTTCTGGGTTAATAGAGGGATAGTGCGGCTAGCTTCGGTAAAAAATTCAGTTATACCGGGTGTTCCGTTTCGGAGATATAAAACGTTAAAGTCGAAATTTCAGCGATTTCCTATGGGATCGATTACAGGTCGCAAAAGTGAATTAAATCGATTTAAATTTTTGGAGGTTGTGGAGGACCGGGGTGTTCCGAACCCTATTGAAACTGGCGGTATTCGGAAAATGGGAAGTAATTTTTTTGAATTTTTTTATGTCGAAAAATGCCCTTTGTAGACCCCAATTTGGTACCGAATAAGTCGAAACCGGAACATCGGACAGAAAAACGTATTTGAACTTAAAACTAAAGAATCTCAAATACTTTCTTTTTGCAATGCATTTACCTATACCTAAAACGACTGGAAATTGGAAAAATTTGGGAAAAAGTGGAAATTACGATTTTTCATGCAAATTTTTGACGGTTTTGAATTTTTTGGGGGATCAAAATGGATCCAAATCGAAATTCCATGTGCCCTATCGGAAAGAGCTCGCCGAAATACGTTAGAAACGTATTTTTTAGTTCTTTTATTTCTAATAGGAAAGGAGAAATCGATAATTAAATTTCGATTTTTTACGATTTTTTTTCATGACATCTCTACATTTGAATCACTCTGTATCTTTTCCTATCTAATTTCTTCCAACTTTTTCAACGCTATCCCTTGGGGATATAATCAGGCTTTAAAACAAATCCCGAATGGGTGATCCAGGGCCGCATTTAGGGGGTAAAAACTCATTTTTTCGGTTTTTTTCAACCAAAATTCATCTTTAAAAGGCATTATTATATATTATTTCTCTTATTTAACGATTCTTTTTTGGTTTATTTTCTTCCCTGATCATCTAAGAACACTCCTAACTAATTAAAACTCCATATTTTTTCGTTAAAGTTATAAATAAATACCTTTTTTTGCATCGCTGCAGGAAAAATTTTAAAAAGTGCATATATAAAAGCCGTGCCTTGACAAAACAATTGAACGGACCCTCTTTACATCGAAATTAAAATATGACCTGTCAAAATGTCATGAAAATAACAGTTTTCGTAGCGATATTGGAAGCTTCCTGAACCGATTTCGGCTTGAAATATACATGGCAAAGGTAAAACGGACTTTATATTTTTAGTTAAAATACGTTTCATTGGACGATTTAAGCATTAAATACGAATTTTTTAAATTTTTCTCAGACCACGCAAATGCATGTCAAAATCAATTTCTATACGGGGAAATTTATTCATTTAATTATAATGTATGAAATGTCACAATTTGGCTAAAATGTCAGCATTTTGATGCGAGATTGGAAGGAGTCCGGACCAACTTCGGCCTCGAATTTACCGGGCAATGCATTTAGGGACCTTATACTGTCGGTAGAAAGACATTTCATTTCATATTATACCGATTAAATACCATTTTAATCGATTTTCCTATGACGCTACAAAGCATCATTGAAGATTCTAATATGAAGCTCAGTGGCATCGAAAAAATCCTAAAATATGCATTTTATTTTCTAACCATGAGCGTGTATACTTTTGGGGCAATATATTAATTATTATTGAATAATTTTAATTTAATTTTAGGGAAATGACTTGATTCGGATCGTTTTAAAGTAACCAGAACGATTCTAAAATACATTTTATACCTTCCGGCATGTGCATGATTGTATATATGTCTACAGGGTGTCCGAAAAGTCTTTGTATGCGCAAATATCTTTGTCATTAGAGCGAAGAAAAACTTAAATGAGTCTTATTTCAAGGAAATCGTAAATTTTTCATTCCTTTGTGTGGTTGTTTATATGTTGGTACACAACAGAATGTCCAAAAAGTCTTTGTATGGGGAAATATCTTTGCCAAATTTAATTTTAGGGAAATGAATTGACTCCCTTTTAAAGTAACCTGAACGATTCGAAAGTACATTTTATACCTTTCGGCATGTGGGTGATTCTGTATATGCCTACAGGGTGTCCGGAAAGTCTTTATATGCGCAAATAACTTTGTCATAAGTACGAAGATAAAATTAATAGGGTCGGTTTTCAAGAAAATCGAAAATATTTAAATTACCATGTGTCGTGTTGTGTTGTATTTTTATGTATGTATACAGGGTGTCCGAAAAGTCTTTGAATGGGCAAATACCTTTGCCTTTCGTACAAATAGTAACTCGATGGTCGGATTTAAAGCAAATTGTAGGTATATATTTGCATTTCTATGTGTACGGATTTATATGTTTGTATACAGGGTGTTGGAAAAGTCTTAGTTTGGAATGGGCAAATACTCCTATTAGTACTTAGCATTATTAGGTCGAATTTCAAGTAAATCGAATATATTTGTATTAATATGTGTTTATGCTTGTACGTGTGTATACAGGGTGTCCGAAAAGTCTTATTATTTGCAACTCCTTTTATTAGGACCAAAATAAACTTAATTAAGGCGGATTTCAAGAAAATTGTCTATATTTGTATTACTATGTGTTTATGCTTGTGCGTGTGTATACAGGGTGTCCGAAAAGTCTTATTATTTGCAACTCCTTTTATTAGGGCCAAAATAAACTTAATTAAGGCGGATTTCAAGAAAATCGTCTATATTTGTATTACTATGTGTTTATGATTGTACGTGTGTATACAGGGTGCAACTCCTTTTATTAGGACCTAAATAAACTTAATTAAGGCGGATTTCAAGAAAATCGTCTATATTTGTATTACTATGTGTTTATGCTTGTACGTGTGTATACAGGGTGTCCGAAAAGTCTTAGTATTTGCAACTCATTTTAATACGACCAAAATAAACGTAATTAAGGCGGATTTCAAGAAAATCGTCTATATTCCTATTTAAACGTGTGAGTGTTAGATTGAATGTATACAGGGTGTCCAAAAATTCTTGGAATGGGCAAATACTCCTATTAGTACTTAGCATTATTAGGTCGAATTTCAAGTAAATCGAATATATTTGTATTAATATGTGTTTATGCTTGTACGTGTGTATACAGGGTGTCCGAAAAGTCTTATTATTTGCAACTCCTTTTATTAGGACCAAAATAAACTTAATTAAGGCGGATTTCAAGAAAATTGTCTATATTTGTATTACTATGTGTTTATGCTTGTGCGTGTGTATACAGGGTGTCCGAAAAGTCTTATTATTTGCAACTCCTTTTATTAGGACCAAAATAAACTTAATTAACGCGGATTTCAAGAAAATCGTCTATATTTGTATTACTATGTGTTTATGATTGTACGTGTGTATACAGGGTGCAACTCCTTTTATTAGGACCTAAATAAACTTAATTAAGGCGGATTTCAAGAAAATCGTCTATATTTGTATTACTATGTGTTTATGCTTGTACGTGTGTATACAGGGTGTCCGAAAAGTCTTAGTATTTGCAACTCATTTTAATACGACCAAAATAAACGTAATTAAGGCGGATTTCAAGAAAATCGTCTATATTCCTATTTAAACGTGTGAGTGTTAGATTGAATGTATACAGGGTGTCCAAAAATTCTTGGAATGGGCAAATACTCCTATTAGTACTTAGATAAACTTTATTAGGTCGAATTTCAAGCAAATCAAATATATTTGTATTAATATGTGTTTATGTTTGTATGTATGTATACAGGGTGTCCGAAAAGTATTTTTGTTGGCAAAAATAATTTCTACGTGTAGGTGTTTGTATGTATGTAGCGATGGGGTCACGAAGGGCGGTCTATTCTCCATCATCAGTCCGAAGGAGTGTGATATATTCCTTAATACTTGGCCTAGAAACACGAAATTTTCAGGGCATGACAATGATGATATTACCGACCTTATAGAGCCCCCTCGGGGGGCGATTAGGCGGTCTACGCAATCTAGTTATAGACCGCCTTTCAGGCTCGGTCTATATACCGAGCCCTTGGTTGTTATAGACCGCCTTTCAGGCTCGGTCTATATACCGAGCCCTTGGTCAGAAAAATGTGTGTGCGTATGTGCGTATGTTGTCCGTTTCGACATTTTCACCTTTTCAATTTTTTTTCTCGAAAACGGTTAGAATGAGGGCAACCAAATTTTCTGGGTTAATAGAGGGATAGTGCGGCTAGCTTCGGTAAAAAATTCAGTTATACCGGGTGTTCCGTTTCGGAGATATAAAACGTTAAAGTCGAAATTTCAGCGATTTCCTATGGGATCGATTACAGGTCGCAAAACTTAATTAAATCGATTTAAATTTTCGGAGGTTGTGGAGGTCAGGGAGCTTCAGAGCCCTATTGAAACTGGCGGTATTCCTAAAATGGGAAGTAATTTTTTTGAATTTTTTTATGTCGAAAAATGCCCTTTGTAGACCCCTCTTTGGCGCTTAATAAGTCGAAGCCGGAGCATCGGACAGAAAAACGTATTTGAACATAAAACTAAAGAATCTCAAATACTTTCTTTTTCCAATACATTTACCTATACCTAAAACGACTGGAAATTGTAAAAATTTGGGAAAAACTGGAAATTACCATTTTTCGTGCAATTTTATGACAGTTTTTAATTTTTTTGGGGGTCAAAATGGATTCAAATCGAAATCCCATGTACCTTATCGGAAAGACCTCGCCGAACTACGTTATAAACGTATTTTTTGGTTCCTTCATTCGTAATAGGAAAGGAGCAATTGATAATTAAATTTCGATTTTTGACCATTTTTTTTCATGACATCTCTACATTCGAATCACTCTGTATTTTTTCCTATCTAATTTCTTCTAACTTTTTCAACGCTATCCGTTGGGGATATAATCAGGCTTTAAAATGAATCCCGAATGGGTGATCCAGGGCCTGATTTAGGGGGTAAAAACTCATTTTTTCTGTTTTTTTCCATCAAAATTCATCTTTAAATGGCATTATTATATATTATTTCTCTTATTTAACAGCTCTTTTTTGGTTTATTTTCTTCCTACATCATCTGAGAACACTCCTAACTAATTAAAACTCAATATTTTGTCGTTAAAGTTATAAATAAATACCTTTTTTTGCATCGCTGCAGGAAAAATTTTAAAAAGTACATATATAAAAGCCGTGCCTTGAAAAAAAACAAATGAAACTGACCCTCTTTACATCGAAATTAAAATATGACCTGTCAAAATGTCATGAAAATAACAGTTTTTGTAGCGATATTGGAAGCTTCCTGGACCGATTTCGGCTTGAAATATACATGGCAAAGGTAAAACGGACTTTATATTTTTAGTTAAAATACGTTTCATTGGACGATTTAAGCATTAAATACGAATTTTTTTAATTTTTCTCAGACCATGCAAATGCATGTCAAAATCAGTTTCATACGGAGAAATGTATTAAAATATGAAGGGTCGAAATGTCGCAAAAATGCCAGTTTTCCTTGCGAGATTTTAGGGTTTCTGAACCGTTTTCGACTTGTATAATACCGGGCAACGCCTCTATAGACCTTCCCGTGTGGATTTCGGAACATATAATTTGAAGAATTAGTCATTAAATACCAATTTTAACAATTTTTCGATGACGCGGCGAAGCATCATAGAAAGGCTATTCCATGAGGTAGTATACGGGGTAAATCACAATGACGGGTCTGATTTAAATTTTGCTTAGATTTGTTATTAATTGAGAACGGATTATTCGATTGAAAAGAGTGATGTGGCAATCGAAAGGGGAGGAAGTAAGCTATTTTATTTGAAAATAATTTCGACATTTCGTTGGCATGACGACGAAAAATTTGCTATTTCCGATATTTATTGAGTTAGAGAGCTGAAATTTGATATATGGGAAGAATTCGGTCAATCATTCAAAATTATATGTGTAAATTTTGATTCGCATGGTTTCTATAGCAACGATTAAGGATAGAGTTGACAATTTCTAACTCACGTACGGCTGATCTGATTGAAACGAGTGAGGTGGCAATCGAAAGGGAACGAAGTAAGCTACTTTTTTATGTGAAAATAATTTTGACATTTCGTTGCCATGACGACGAACAGTTTGCTATTTCCATTATTTATTGAGTTTTAGAGTTGAAATTTGATATCTGAGTAGAATTCGGTCAATCATTCAAAAATATTTTTATAAATTTTGATTCCGATGATTACCATAGCAACGATTGAGCATAAAGTTGATCATTTTTAACTCGCGAACGGCTTATCTGATTGAAACCAGTAAAGTGACGATCGAAATGTTAGAAAGTTCACTACTTTTTTATGTGAAAATAATTTTGACTTTTCGTCGCCGGGGCGATGAACAATTTGCTATTTTCGTTATTTATTGAGTTGGAAAGTTGAAAACTGATATCTCGGAAGAATTCGGTCACTCATTCAAAAATATATCTGGAAAAATCGATTCCCATGGTTGGCATAGCAACGATTAAGGATAAAGTTGACAATTTATAACTCGCGGACGCCTTCTGCGATTGGAACGAGTGAGGTGGCTATCGAAAGGGATGGAAGTAAACTACTTTTTTATTTGAAAATAATTTCGATTTTGGGTAGTCATGACGACGATCAATTTGATTTCTCCGTTATTTATTGAGTTGCAGAATAGAAATTTCGCATCTAAGTAGAATTCGGTCAATCATTGAAAAATATTTTTGCAATTTTCAATTTTAATGATTGCCATAGCAACGATTAGGGGTAAAGTTAACAACTTACAACTCGCGAACGGCTTCTTAGATTGAAAGAAGCGACGTTCATAATAAGTATGCACAATTTTTTTCCATAGAGACATCAGTGGCGTGCCCGAAGGGCTCGCCACCAATCTTCATCCAGCTCGACCATTTCAGGAAGATGATGGTATCTAATGTATGGTTCAAAGCCGATCGAAAGATGACAAGTTTAATTTAGTAGGGTTTCAGCGAAATCGTACATATTGTATTTATATGTAATATGTGTTTGTATGTATATAGCGATACGGTTACGAAGGGCGGTCTATTCTCCATCATCAGTCCGAAGGAGTGTGATATCTTCCTTAATACATGGCCTAGCAACACGAAATTTTCAGGGCGTGACAATGATGATATTACCGACCTTATAGAGACCCCTCGGGGGGCGATTAGGCGGTCTACCCGTACTAGTTAAATATGGGTATATTGGTATCTTATTATAGGTGTCAATTTTATAAAATAATTGTAGAACATAAAGACATAAAAACAAAAGTGTTTGTGTGATTTACCGATTGATTAAGAATTGAATCAAAAAACTTAACCAAAAAAGTATAATCAGACATCGTTCGAGGTTAATTGACTCAATGTTTGAATGTGTATACAAGAAACTCTTCTATTGGGTACATTTTCTTTGAACTCGTTTAGAGCCCTTGTACATGGCTGCTTTTTTATAAATACAGCCACGATACAACCGCAAAACAACCACTATATGACCAAAATACTGTCGCCGTTCACTGTACACATCAGCTTATAATAATATAAAAGACGTCCTTGAGCGGCGATGCAAACGCGATTTAATCGAACGAATAATACCATCGAGGCCCTCTGTCGATGCAAAAAGTATGAATGTGGATCCCTCCTTAGCTTTCATGATAAGTAGATGGGAAATACTCTGTATACATAGGAAAGAACGAAAAACCCTTTCCAAAATTAAGTTATTTTTTTTCAAAATTGGGATCTAATTGTTCTAGTAAGTGACGCTGACTTGCCAAAAATTCAGTTTTAAATCAAACGATCTTATTTACTTTCTTTGCCAACGACAACATATTTCACTCCTGTCAGAGCATGAAATGCAAAATGATTTTCCACAGAAGCCGTAAAATTGCAGCATTTATTTCTAATAATATTTTACGTAAGAAGCCAGCAACTGGACTTCTGAAAATTCATAAACAATTAACTCAAACTCAAAAATTAGACAAATTCCACTTATGTTAACGATAAAGTATAAATACATAGTTATTTATGAATTGTACGAGTATATGGGTTCCAGTGGACCAAGTGGTTTTTAGATCGGGAGTTTGTAAGAAAATTGTCATCCGATTGATTTAAACCATCTCTATTGTTGTTATGTAATTTTAATTTTAAATAGGTTCTTTCGCTGAACCTGAATTTTCTTTTAAATCAGGTTTTATGCACTTTACGATAAGGAAAATAATCTTGCGGTGTTTTAAACTGTTTTAAGCGATTAATGAAAAACTATATAAATTGAAGTAATGTGAATCATCTTGTAAATGATATCGGATATTTGTTGCCAATGTACGACGGCTTGCGTCTGCTCTTTCGCGGGAGGATAGTCGATTGGCTGCCCATTCGTGTGCGATCAGCATTTTGCCGCCAAGTGCTGTTTTGTCAGAGTCAGTTATTAATCATTTTGTGTAGATTTGTCATCATAATTATAGAGAGATGGAGAGAAAGAGGAGAGAAGCTCTGCGGGGAAAGATTCCAATGTGCCACACTTGACATTGACGCGCCATTTTCCAATTATGGGTATAATACTAGAAAAAAAATAAAACACAAAGCAAACACTTAAAATTTGAATATATCACGTTTCTAGGCAACCCTGTATACGAAAATATGCTCCGCCTCTATATACTCAATCTCAACTTAGAGTTTAATGGCGGCCGTTGACCCATGTTATTTCTAGTAACATTCTGTTTACACAACTTAAACTTTGGTCAGGGCCGGACTTCACAACTTCAAACATTTTAGAAGGATACAAGGAGCACTAAAAGAAGAAAATAGAAGACTATGGTAAATTCTAGGCATTCTATAATAGGCGTTGTCCGCAGAAAATAACAAAATTGCATATTCTGCAAAGATCCAGACCTTCTTTCATAGACGTAACATGTGAAAATTCACCAGGGTTTTAAATAAGAAACTAACATAAAATAAATCTAAAATCTCAAACCACACGAACATAATTAAAGCTAAAAAGTCTAAAAACTTCTGCGAAGTCCATAACAATACTTTCGAGGTTGAATGAGAAGGAAACATAATATTCTAACCTACACAAAAAAGAATCTTGTGTGTGAGATTTCAGTAAAAATATTGGTTATGGGTTGCCACAACAAATTGAGTTTTACTGTGTAAATCTAGTTAAAAACTACTATTATTTCGAAAAACTATATTCGACCTTATTCAGGTGTCCATTGACTATTTTTCAATTATCAATCTTGATTATTGAAATTTTTCAATATTGGTTATTTTTCGTATTCTGGTGCCCAGGTTGAAAAGTAGTTGAAACTTGGATGAATATTGAAAATTAACTTCAATCATCTGGCATGCATGCAATTCTAATCTGTCAAAAATTTTAAATCGCGCGCTCTTTTTTAACCGGAACCAGTATATATAACCTCAATTTTTTGGTTGTATGTATGGGTTATCTTGCTAATTAAAAAAAAACATAATATTTTGGACAAAAATGACTGAAATTGTAAAAAAAAGGACTACTAGGACACAATTTGAAATATATCTAACATATTTAAAAGATTATAAGGTGCTGAGGACCGGAAAATTAGAGCCAAGTCAGGATCCAGGGATCATAGAGAAAATCTGGGAAGAGATTACATTAAAATTAAATTCATGTGGAGATGGCCCCGTGAGAGATACTGCAGCATGGAAAAAGGTATGGAAAATTGAAAGTTCCATGTCCTGCCCTACTGCCTTCTGAAAGCTGCCCTGTGCATAGAAATTTAGAGCACATAAAATCGTTACATCTTTAGGAATTGCCTCCGTATCTCTGTCTGGGTCCGGAAGAAGTGGACTTAGTTCATTTATCAAAAACTCAGCTGTGGTTTTATCGCATCTGTAAATTTTCTTAAAGACCCCATTGGGTAGATCTAAAGGGCTTGACTGTTGCCTTAATTCCTTTTTCAAGAGATTATTTATGTTCTAGGCTAAAAAATGTTATATCAATGTAAATAAAAAACTACCTTTCTGTATGTTTATGTACAAAAAATAAGGATCTCTGACCCACCGATTGGCGGTACAACACCTCTTAAAAAATCCTAAATTTCAGAGATTATCAAAAAAACTTACGTCTCATGTTCATTAATTAGAGCATGAACAAGTAAAGGAAAATCCAACAAATCCGCCATTTTTATTTTTTTATCAATAACCAATACTTAAAAAGTAGGCAGTAGTACTTTTTCAAATTATCAACAAACAATATACAATGTTGCTAAAAATTGGCCACCTGAATATCAATTCTGACAAATTTTCAGACAACTGTAAGCTGACGTCACATTGAAATAAAACAGATTATTGATATGTCACCAGAAAACGGTTTTGAGGTTTTCACTTGACAAATATAATTTTGTCAATATTGATTCCATTTCAATGTACACCTGAATAAGGCCGATTGTCTTTATGAATACACCTTCTAGTTTACTGGGAAGATATTGTACTATACTATACTATTAGTATTTCCACATTTATTTGTGGAAAGGAGTATTTGTTGTTTATTTTTCAAAAACAATAAAATGTAATTTTGTATTTTAGTTGTACTTTCACTTTGTATAATACATTCAAGTAGTTTTAAAGTTGTAACAATACACCTCTACAATCATGTAGGAAGACAAAATTTTTAATATTTTGTAAATTTCTTTGCAAAAATTCTTATATTTAAAAAAATTGTAACTGTTGTAACATTGCTTTTTACATTGTTAAGATGTAAATAAAGCATTTGTTTCGATATTTTTCCACAAAAACAGGTACTTATAATAGTTTCGTAAGATAATTGTTGCTTTAAAAATAAGGGACTAATGAATGTATTTTGTTAAGGTATAATATATATTTTTACGGTAGAAACATTTCCTCTTTTTTCATTATACCTAGTCTTGTGATTTATTTCAAAAAGAGTTATTTTCTTATATATTACAAAAATAGTTATTTTTTATTCACTCAAAAAGTGCTAAACAATATCAAAAAATTGGCCGTCAAATTATAGTAACTAACAAAAAATTTAAAAATAAAATATCAGGCCCACAGATGCACTTAACAATACAAGACATTGCATCCTTTTTTACAAACTCCCGGGTAACCCAAAATAACTAGTCGTTAAACACTTATTGCAAACCAGCGGGTGTCCTTAAAATGCATCTTTAAGATGTCCAATAAATAACATAATTGGGTAAAAAAGAACACATTTATAACTGTTTAAATTTTAGTAAAAATTTTAGCACTTCACTGTCTGAGCACTGTATGACTTTATAACAAAAAGTATCTACTGGTTGACAAAAAATGCTTTGAAGTCACTCTTCTAGTCTGAAACACAACTCTAAAAAATATAAAAAGTCATGTAAATCACGTTCAGTTCCAGGTAGCTCCCACTAAATTATTATTACTGCATTTTAGAACGCCTTAATACCCGAAACTGTGAATGGAACGATCTTTTGTTTCTTTTTAGATTTTATTACGGT